>CAJGYO010000019.1:0-188178 GCA_904845875.1 Miscanthus lutarioriparius
AAACCCCAAACCCTAAACCCAAAAACCCCAAACCCCTAAACCCTAAACCCTAAACCCCAAACCCCAAACCCCTAAAACCCCAAACCCCAAACCCAAACCCCAAACCCCAAACCCCAAACCCCTCAAACCCCAAACCCCAAACCCAAACCCCTCAAACCCCAAACCCCAAACCCCAAACCCCAAACCCCAAACCCAAACCCTAAACCCCAAACCCTAAACCCTAAACCCAAACCCCAAACCCTAAACCCCAAACCCTAAACCCCAAACCCCAAACCCTAAACCCTCAAACCCTAAACCCTAAAAAACCCTAAAACCCTCAAACTCAAACCCTAAACCTCAAATTTAAATTTTAAATTTAAATTTTAAATTTAAAAATTTTAAATTTTAAATTTTAAATTTTAAATTTTAAATTTTAAATTTTAAATTTAAATTTTAAATTTTAAATTTTAAATTTTAAATTTTAAATTTTAAATTTTAAATTTTAAATTTTAAATTTAAATTTAAATTTTAAATTTTAAATTTTAAATTTAAATTTTAAATTTTAAATTTTTAAATTTTAAATTTTAAATTTTAAATTTTAAATTTTAAATTTTAAATTTTAAATTTTAAATAAATTTTAAATTTTAAATTTTAAATTTTAAATTTTAAATTTTAAATTTTTTAAATTTTAAATTTTAAATTTTAAATTTTAAATTTTAAAATTTAAATTTAAATTTTAAATTTTAAATTTTAAATTTTAAACTTTAAATTTTAACCCTTTTAAACCTTAAAAATTTTAAATTTTAAACTTTAAATTTTAAATTTTAAACTTTAAAACTTTAAATTTTAAAACTTAAATTTTAAATTTTAAATTTTAAATTTTAAATTTAAATTTAAATTTTAAATTTTAAATTTTAAATTTTAAATTTTAAATTTTTTAAATTTTAAATTTAAATTTTAAATTTAAATTTTAAATTTTAAATTTTAAATTTTAATTTTTTTAAATTTTAAATTTTAAATTTTAAATTTTAAATTTTAAATTTAAATTTTTTTAAATTTTAAATTTAAATTTTAAATTTAAAATTTTAAATTTTTTAAATTTTAAATTTTAAATTTTAAATTTTAAATTTTAAATTTTAAATTTTAAATTTTAAATTTAAATTTTAAATTTTAAATTTTAAATTTTAAATTTTAAATTTAAATTTTAAATTTTAAATTTTAAATTTTAAATTTTAAATTTTAAATTTTAAATTTTAAATTTTAATTTTAAATTTTAACCTTTAAATTTTAAATTTTAAATTTTAAATTTAAATTTTAAATTTTAAATTTTAAATTTAAATTTTAAATTTTTTTAAATTTTAAATTTTAAATTTTAAATTTAAATTTTAAATTTTAAATTTTTTTAAATTTTAAATTCAAAATTTAAATTTTAAATTTTAAATTTTAAATTTTAAATTTTAAATTTTAAATTTTTTTAAATTTAAATTTTAAATTTTAAATTTTAAATTTTTTAAATTTTAAATTTTAAATTTTAAATTTTAAATTTTAAATTTTAAATTTTAAATTTTAAATTTTAAATTTAAATTTTAAATTTTAAATTTTAAATTTTAAATTTTAAATTTTAAATTTTAAATTTTAAATTTTAAATTTTAAATTTTAAATTTTAAATTTTAAATTTTAAATTTTAAAAATTAAATTTAAATTTTAAAATTTTAAATTTAAATTTTAAATTTTAAATTTTAAATTTTAAATTTTAAATTTTAAATTTTAAATTTTAAATTTTAAATTTTAAATTTTAAATTTTAAATTTTAAACTTTAAATTTTAAATTTTAAATTTTAAATTTTAAATTTTAAATTTTAAACTTAAACTTTAAATTTTAAATTTTAAATTTTAAAACTTAAATTTTAAATTTTAAAACTTAAATTTTAAAATTTTAAATTTTAAAACCCTAAAATTTTAAACTTTAAATTTTAAACTTTAAATTTAAATTTTAAATTTTAAATTTTAAATTTTAAATAAATTTAAAATTTAAATTTTAAATTTAAATTTTAAATTTTAAATTTTAAATTTTAAATTTTAAATTTTAAATTTAAATTTTAAATTTTAAATTTAAATTTAAATTTTAAATTTTTTTAAATTTTAAATTTTAAATTTTAAATTTTAAATTTTAAATTTTAAATTTTAAATAAATTTTAAATTTTAAATTTTAAATTTTAAATTTTAAATTTTAAATTTTAAATTTTAAATTTTAAATTTTAAATTTTAAATTTTAAATTTTAAATTTTAAATTTTAAATTTTAAATTTTAAATTTTAAATTTTAAATTTTAAATTTTTTTAAATTTTTTTAAATTTTAAATTTTAAATTTAAAATTTTAAATTTTAAAAATTTTAAAAAATTTTAAATTTTAAATTTTAAATTTTAAATTTTAATTTTAAACCTTTAAATTTTAAATTTTAAACCTTAAATCCTAAAAAACTTAAACTCCTTAAACTCAAACTTAAACCTTAAATTTTAAATTTTAAATTTAAATTTAAAATTTTAAATTTTAAATTTTAAATTTTAAATTTTAAATTTTAAATTTTAAATTTTAAATTTTAAATTTTAAATTTTAAATTTTAAATTTTAATTTTTTTAAATTTTAAATTTTAAATTTTAAATTTTAAATTTTAAATTTTAAATTTTAAATTTTAAATTTTAAATTTAAATTTTAAATTTTAAATTTTAAATTTTAAATTTAAATTTTAAATTTAAATTTTAAATTTTTAAATTTTAAATTTTAAATTTTAAATTTTAAATTTTAAATTTTAAATTTTAAATTTTTAAATTTTAAATTTTAAATTTTAAATTTTAAATTTTAAATTTTTTAAATTTTAAATTTTAAATTTTAAATTTTAAATTTTAAATTTTAAATTTTAAATTTTAAATTTTAAATTTAAATTTTAAATTTTAAACTTTAATTTTAAACCTTAAATTTTAAACCTTAAACTTAAATTTAAAACTTTAAACCTTAAACTTTAAACTTAAACTCAAATTTTAAATTTTAAATTTAAATTTTAAATTTTAAATTTTAAATTTTAAATTTTAAATTTTAAATTTAAATTTTAAATTTTAAATTTTAAATTTTAAATTTTAAATTTTAAATTTTAAATTTTAAATTTTAAATTTTAAATTTAAATTTTAAATTTTAAATTTTAAATTTTAAATTTTAAATTTTAAATTTTAAATTTTAAATTTTAAATTTTTTAAATTTAAATTTTAAATTTAAATTTTAAATTTTAAATTTTAAATTTTAAATTTTTTTAAATTTAAATTTTAAATTTAAATTTTAAATTTTAAATTTTAAATTTTAAATTTTTTAAATTTTAAATTTTAAATTTTAAATTTTAAATTTAAATTTTAAATTTTAAATTTTAAATTTTTTTAAATTTTAAATTTTAAATTTTAAATTTTAAACCCTCAAACTTTAAATTTTAAATTTTAAACTCAAAACTTAAATTTAAAAACTTTAAACTTAAATTTCAAACTTTAAAACCTTTAAACTTAAACCTCAAACTCTAAATTTTAAACCTTAAAACCTTAAACCTTAAAACCTTAAACCTTTAAACTTTAAAATTTTAATTTTAAATTTAAATTTTAAATTTTAAATTTTAAATTTAAATTTTAAATTTTAATTTTAAATTTTAAATTTTAAATTTTAAATTTTAAATTTTAAATTTTAAATTTTAAATTTTAAATTTTAAATTTTAAATTTTAAATTTTAAATTTTAAATTTTAAATTTTAAATTTAAATTTTAAATTTTAAATTTTAAATTTTAAATTTTAAATTTTAAATTTTAAATTTTAAATTTTAAATTTTAAATTTTAAATTTTAAATTTAAATTTTAAATTTTAAATTTTAAATTTTAAATTTTAAATTTTAAATTTTAAATTTTAAATTTTAAAATTTTAAATTTTAAATTTTAAATTTAAATTTTAAATTTTAAATTTTAAATTTTAAATTTTAAATTTTAAATTTTAAACTTAAACCTAAACTTTAAAATTTAAATTTTAAACCCTAAATTTTAAATTTTAAACTTTAAACTTAAACTCAAACTTAAAACTTAAATTTTAAACCTTAAACCTAAACCAAAATTTAAAATTTTAAATTTTAAATTTTAAATTTTAAATTTTAAATTTTAAATTTAAATTTTAAATTTTAAATTTTAAATTTTAAATTTTAAATTTTAAATTTTAAATTTTAAATTTTAAATTTTAAATTTTAAATTTTAAATTTTAAATTTTAAATTTTAAATTTAAATTTTAAATTTAAATTTAAATTTTAAATTTTAAATTTTAAATTTTAAATTTTAAATTTTAAATTTTAAATTTTAAATTTTAAATTTTTTAAATTTTAAATTTTAAATTTTAAATTTTAAATTTTAATTTTAAATTTAAATTTTAAATTTTAAATTTTAAATTTTAAATTTTAAATTTAAATTTAAATTTTTAAATTTTAAATTTAAATTTTAAATTTTAAATTTTAAATTTTAAATTTTAAATTTTAAATTTTAAATTTTAAACTCAAAATTTTAAACCTTAAACTTTAAATTTTAAATTTTAAACTTTAAATTTTAAACTTTAAACCTTTAAACCTTAAATTTTAAATTTTAAATTTTAAATTTAAAATTTTAAAATTTAAATTTTAAATTTTAAATTTAAATTTTAAATTTTAAATTTTAAATTTTAAATTTTAAATTTTAAATTTTAAATTTTAAATTTTAAATTTTAAATTTTAAATTTTAAATTTTAAATTTTAAATTTTAAATTTAAATTTTAAATTTTAAATTTTAAATTTTAAATTTTAAATTTTAAATTTAAATTTAAATTTTAAATTTTAAATTTTAAATTTTAAATTTTAAATTTTAAATTTTAAATTTAAATTTTAAATTTTAAATTTTAAATTTTAAATTTTAAATTTTAAATTTTAAATTTTAAATTTTAAATTTTAAAAAATTTTAAATTTTAAATTTTAAATTTAAACCTTAAATTTTAAATTTTAAATTTTAAATTTTAAATTTTAAATTTTAAATTTTTAAACTTAAATTTTAAACCTAAATTTAAATTTTAAATTTAAAATTTAAATTTTAAATTTTAAATTTTAATTTTAAATTTAAATTTTAAATTTAAATTTTAAATTTAAAAATTTTAAATTTTAAATTTTAAATTTTAAATTTTAAATTTAAATTTTAAATTTTTAAATTTTAAATTTAAATTAAATTTTAATTTTTTAAATTTTAAATTTTAAATTTTAAATTTTAAATTTTAAATTTAAATTTTAAATTTAAATTTTAAATTTTAAATTTTAAATTTTAAATTTTAAATTTTAATTTTAAATTTTAAATTTTAAATTTTTAAATTTTAAATTTTAAATTTTTAAATTTTAAATTTTAAATTTTAAATTTTAAATTTTAAATTTAAATTTAAATTTCAAATTTTAAATTTTAAATTTAAATTTAAATTTTAAATTTTAAATTTTAAATTTTAAATTTTAAACTTAAATTTTAAACTTAAATTTTAAACTTTAAACTTTAAATTTTAAATTTTTTAAATTTTAAATTTTAAACTTTAAACTTTAAATTTTAAATTTTAAATTTTAAATTTTAAATTTTAAATTTTAAATTTTAAATTTTAAATTTTAAATTTTAAATTTTAAATTTTTTAAATTTTAAATTTTAAATTTTAAATTTTAAATTTTAAATTTTAAATTTTAAATTTTAAATTTAAATTTAAATTTTAAATTTTAAATTTTAAATTTTAAATTTTAAATTTAAATTTTAAATTTAAATTTTAAATTTTAAATTTAAATTTTAAATTTTAAATTTTAAATTTTAAATTTTAAATTTTAAATTTTTTTAAATTTTAAATTTTAAATTTTAAATTTTAATTTTTTTAAATTTTAAATTTTAAATTTTAAATTTTAAATTTTAAATTTTAAATTTTAAATTTTAAATTTTAAATTTTAAATTTTAAATTTTAAATTTTAAATTTTAATTTTAAATTTTAAATTTTAAATTTTAAATTTTAAACTTAAATTTTAAACTTTAAATTTTAAATTTTAAATTTTAAATTTTAAATTTAAATTTTAAATTTTAAATTTTAAATTTTAAATTTTAAATTTAAATTTTAAATTTTAAATTTTAAATTTTAAATTTTAAATTTTAAATTTTTTTAAATTTTAAATTTTAAATTTTAAATTTTAAATTTTAAATTTTAAATTTTAAATTTTAAATTTTAAATTTTTTAAATTTAAATTTTAAATTTTAAATTTTAAAATTTAAATTTTAAATTTTAAATTTTAAATTTTAAATTTTAAATTTTAAATTTTAAATTTTAAATTTTAAATTTTAAATTTTAAATTTTAAATTTTAAATTTTTAAAAATTTTAAATTTTAAATTTTAAATTTAAATTTTAAATTTTAAATTTTAAATTTTAAATTTTAAACTTAAATTTTAAATTTAAAACCCTAAACCTTAAACCTTAAACTCAAATTTTAAATTTAAACTTAAACCTTAAATTTTAAATTTTAAATTTAAATTTTAAATTTAAACTTTAAACTTAAATTTTTAAATTTTAAATTTTAAATTTTAAATTTTAAATTTTAAATTTTAAATTTTAAATTTTAAATTTTAAATTTAAATTTTAAATTTTAAATTTTAAATTTTAAATTTTAAATTTTAAATTTTAAATTTTAAATTTTAAAAATTTTAAATTTTAAATTTTAAATTTAAAATTTAAATTTTAAATTTTAAATTTTAAATTTTAAATTTTTTTAAATTTTAAATTTTAAATTTTAAATTTTAAATTTAAATTTTAAATTTTAAATTTTAAATTTTAAATTTTAAATTTTAAATTTTAAATTTTAAATTTTAAATTTTAAATTTTAAATTTTAAATTTTAAATTTTAAATTTTAAATTTTAAATTTTTAAATTTTAAATTTTAAATTTTAAATTTTAAATTTTAAATTTTAAAATTCTAAACTCAAAAATTAAATTTAAACCTTAAACTTAAACCTAAACTTAAACCTTAAACTTTAAACTCAAACTTTAAACTAAAAAACTTTAAATTTTAAATTTTAAAATTTAAATTTTAAATTTTAAATTTTAAATTTTAAATTTTAAATTTTAAATTTTAAATTTTAAATTTAAATTTTAAATTTTAAATTTTAAATTTTTAAATTTAAATTTTAAATTTTAAATTTTAAATTTTAAATTTTAAATTTTAAATTTTAAATTTTAAATTTTAAATTTTAAATTTTAAATTTTAAATTTTTTAAATTTTAAATTTTAAATTTTAAATTTTAAATTTTAAATTTTAAATTTTAAAAATTTTAAATTTTAAATTTTAAATTTTTAAATTTTAAATTTTAAATTTTAAATTTTAAATTTTAAATTTTAAATTTTAAATTTTAAATTTTAAATTTAAATTTTAAATTTTAAATTTTAAATTTTAAATTTTAAATTTTAAATTTTAAATTTTAAATTTTAAATTTTAAATTTTAAATTTAAATTTAAAATTTAAATTTTAAATTTTAAATTTTAAATTTTAAATTTTAAAATTTTAAATTTTAAACTTTAAATTTTAAATTTTAAATTTTAAATTTTAAATTTTTTAAATTTTAAATTTTAAATTTTAAATTTTAAATTTTAAATTTTAAATTTTAAATTTTAAATTTTAAATTTTAAATTTTAAATTTTAAATTTTAAATTTTAAATTTTAAATTTTAATTTTAAATTTAAATTTTTTTAAATTTTAAATTTTAAATTTTAAATTTTAAATTTTAAATTTTAAATTTTAAATTTTAAATTTTAAATTTAAATTTTAAATTTTAAATTTAAATTTTAAATTTTAAATTTTAAATTTTAAATTTTAAATTTTAAATTTTAAATTTTAAATTTTAAATTTTAAATTTTTTAAATTTTAAATTTTTTTAAATTTTAAATTTTAAATTTTAAATTTTAAATTTTAAATTTTAAATTTTAAATTTAAATTTTAAATTTTAAACTTTTAAAATTTTAAATTTTAAATTTCAAACTAAAATTAAACCTTAAAATTTTAAATTTTAAATTTTAAATTTTAAATTTTAAATTTTAAATTTTAAATTTTAAATTTTAAATTTTAAATTTTAAATTTTAAATTTTTTTAAATTTTAAATTTTTAAATTTTAAATTTTAAATTTTAAATTTTAAATTTTTTAAATTTTAAATTTTAAATTTTAAATTTTAAATTTTAAATTTTAAATTTTAAATTTTAAATTTTAAATTTTAAATTAAATTTTTAAATTTTAAATTTTAAATTTTAAATTTTAAATTTTAAATTTTAAATTTTAAATTTTAAACTTTTTAAATTTTAAATTTTAAATTTTAAATTTTAAATTTTTAAATTTAAATTTTAATTTTAAATTTAAAAATTTTAAATTTTAAAAAATTTTAAATTTTAAATTTTAAATTTTAAATTTTAAATTTTAAATTTTAATTTTTTTAAACCTTTAAATTTCAAATTTAAATTTAAATTTAAATTTAAATTTTAAATTTTAAACTTTAAATTTTAAATTTTAAATTTTAAATTTTAAATTTTAAATTTTAAATTTTAAATTTTAAATTTTAAATTTAAATTTAAATTTTAAATTTTAAATTTTAAATTTTAAATTTTAAATTTTAAATTTTAAATTTAAATTTTAAATTTTAAATTTTAAATTTTAAATTTTAAATTTTAAATTTTAAATTTTTTTAAATTTTAAATTTTAAATTTTTTTAAATTTTAAATTTTAAATTTTAAATTTTAAATTTTAAATTTTAAAAATTTTAAATTTTAAATTTTAAATTTTAAATTTAAATTTTAAATTTTAAATTTTAAATTTTAAATTTTAAATTTTAAATTTTAAATTTTTTAAATTTTAAATTTTAAATTTTAAATTTTAAACTTAAATTTTAAATTTTAAATTTTAAATTTTAAATTTTAAATTCAAACTTAAACCCTCTTAAACTTAAACCTTAAACCTTAAACTTAAACTCTAAATTTTAAACCTTAAATTTTAAACCTTAAACCTTAAACCTTAAACCCTTAAATTTTAAATTTTAAATTTTAAATTTTAAATTTTAAAAATTTTAAATTTTAAATTTTAAATTTTAATTTTTTTAAATTTTAAATTTTAAATTTTAAATTTTAAATTTTAAATTTTAAATTTTAAATTTTAAATTTTAAATTTTAAATTTTAAATTTTAAATTTTAAATTTTAAATTTTAAATTTTAAATTTTAATTTTAAATTTTAAATTTTAAATTTTAAATTTTTTTAAATTTTAAATTTTAAATTTTAAATTTTAAATTTTAAATTTTAAATTTTAAATTTTAAATTTTAAATTTTAAATTTTTTTAAATTTTAAATTTTAAATTTTAAAAATTTTAAATTTTAAATTTTAAATTTTAAATTTTAATTTTTAAATTTTAAATTTAAATTTTAAATTTTAAATTTTAAATTTTAAATTTTAAACTTAAACCTCAAAACTAAACTTTAAACTTAAACTCAAATTTTAAACTTTAAACTTTAAACCTCAAACCCTAAACCTCAAACCTTAAACCTAAAAACCTTAAACTTTAAACTTTAAACTTAAACTTTTAAATTTTAAATTTTAAATTTTAAATTTTAAATTTTAAATTTTAAATTTTAAATTTTAAATTTTAAATTTTAAATTTTAAATTTTAAATTTTAAATTTTAAATTTTAAATTTTAAATTTTAAATTTTAAATTTTAAATTTTAAATTTTAAATTTTAAATTTTAAATTTTAAATTTTAAATTTTAAATTTTTTTAAATTTTAAATTTTTTTAAATTTTAAATTTTAAATTTTAAATTTTAAATTTTAAATTTTAAATTTTAAATTTTAAATTTTAAATTTTAAATTTTAAATTTTAAAAAATTTAATTTTAAATTTTAAATTTTAAATTTTAAATTTTAAATTTTTTAAATTTAAATTTTAAATTTTAAATTTTAAACTTAAATTTTTTAAATTTTAAATTTTAAATTTAAATTTTAAACTTAAATTTTAAATTTTAAATTTTAAATTTCAAACCTTAAACTTTAAATTTTAAACTCTAAACTTAAACCTTTAAATTTTAAACTTTAAATTTTAAATTTTAAACTTTAAATTTTAAATTTAAATTTTAAATTTTAAATTTTAAATTTTAAATTTTAAATTTTAAATTTTAAATTTTAAATTTTAAATTTTAAATTTTAAATTTAAATTTTAAATTTTAAATTTTTTTAAATTTTAAATTTTAAATTTTAAATTTAAATTTTAAATTTTAAATTTTAAATTTTAAATTTTAAATTTTAAATTTTAAATTTTAAATTTTAAATTTTAAATTTTAATTTAAATTTTAAATTTTAAATTTTAAATTTTAAATTTTAAATTTTAAATTTTAAATTTTAAATTTTAAATTTTAAATTTTAAATTTTAAATTTTTTTAAATTTTAAATTTTAAATTTTAAATTTTAAATTTTAAATTTTAAATTTTAAATTTTAATTTTTTTAAATTTTAAATTTTAAATTTTAAATTTTAAATTTTAAACCTCAAATTTAAATTAAACCTCAAACTCCTTTTAAATTTTAAATTTTAAATTTTTAAATTTTAAATTTTAAATTTTTAAATTTTAAATTTAAATTTTAAATTTTAAATTTTAAATTTTAAATTTTAAATTTTAAATTTTAAAATTTAAATTTTAAATTTTAAATTTTAAATTTTAAATTTTAAATTTAAATTTTAAATTTTAAATTTTAAATTTTAAATTTTAAATTTTAAATTTTAAATTTTAAATTTTAAATTTTAAATTTTAAATTTTAAATTTTAAATTTTAAATTTTAAATTTTAAATTTTAAATTTTAAATTTTAAATTTTAAATTTTAAATTTTAAATTTTAAATTTTAAAAATTTTAAATTTTAAATTTAAAATTTAAATTTTAAATTTTAAATTTTAAATTTTCAAAATTTAAATTTCAAATTTTAAATTTTAAATTTTAAATTTTAAAATTTTAAATTTTAAACCTTTTAAATTTAAATTTTAAACTTTAAATTTTAAATTTAAATTTTAATTTTAAATTTTAAATTTTAAATTTTAAATTTTAAATTTTTTAAATTTTAAATTTTAAATTTTAAATTTTAAATTTTAAATTTTAAATTTTAAATTTTTTAAATTTTAAATTTTAAATTTTTTTAATTTTAAATTTTAAATTTTAAATTTTAAATTTTAAATTTTAAATTTAAATTTTAAATTTTAAATTTTAAATTTTAAATTTAAATTTTAAATTTAAATTTTAAATTTTAAATTTTAAATTTTAAATTTAAATTTAAATTTTAAATTTTAAATTTTAAATTTTAAATTTTAAATTTTAAATTTAAATTTTAAATTTTAAATTTAAATTTTAAAAAATTTTAAATTTTTTTAAATTTTAAAATTTTAAATTTTAAATTTTAAATTTTAAATTTTAAATTTAAATTTTAAATTTTAAATTTTAAATTTTAAATTTTAAATTTTAAATTTTTAAATTTTAATTTAAATTTTAAATTTTAAATTTAAATTTTAAATTTTAAATTTTAAATTTTAAATTTTAAATTTTAAATTTTAAATTTTAAATTTTAAATTTTAAATTTTAAATTTTAAATTTTAAATTTTAAATTTTAAATTTTAAATTTTAAATTTTAAATTTTAAATTTAAATTTTAAATTTTAAATTTTAAATTTTAAATTTAAATTTTAAATTTTAAATTTTAAATTTTAAATTTTAAATTTTAAATTTTAAATTTTAAATTTTAAATTTTAAATTTTAAATTTTAAATTTTAAATTTTAAATTTTAAATTTTAAATTTTAAAATTTTAAATTTTAAATTTTAAATTTTAAATTTTAAATTTTAATTTTAAACTTAAATTTTAAATTTTAAATTTTAAATTTTAAACCTTAAACTTTAAATTTAAACCTCAAACCTTAAACTTTAAACCTTAAACCTTAAACTTAAACTTTAAACCCTATTTTAAACTTTAAATTTTAAATTTTAAATTTTAAATTTTAAATTTTAAATTTAAATTTTAAATTTAAATTTTAAATTTTAAATTTTAAATTTTAAATTTTAAATTTTAAATTTTAAATTTTAAATTTTAAATTTTAAATTTTAAATTTTAAATTTTAAATTTTAAATTTTAAAATTTTAAATTTTAAATTTTAAATTTTAAATTTTAAATTTTAAATTTTAAATTTTAAATTTTAAATTTTAAATTTTAAATTTTAAATTTTAAATTTTAAATTTTTTAAATTTTAAATTTTAAATTTTAAATTTTAAATTTTAAATTTTAAATTTAAAATTTAAAAATTTTAAATTTTAAATTTTAAATTTTAAAAACTTTAAATTTAAATTTTAAACTTAAATTTTAAACTTAAATTTAAACCCTAAATTTTAAATTTTAAACCTTAAACCTTTAAATTTTAAACCTTTAAACTTAAAACTTAAACCTCAAACTTTAAAACTTTAAACTCAAACCTTAAATTTTAAATTTTAAATTTAAAATTTAAATTTTAAATTTTAAATTTTAAATTTTAAATTTAAATTTTAAATTTTAAATTTTAAATTTTAAATTTAAATTTTAAATTTTAAATTTTAAATTTTAAATTTTAAATTTAAATTTTAAATTTTTTAAATTTTAAATTTTAAATTTTAAATTTTAAATTTTAAATTTTAAATTTAAATTTTAAATTTTAAATTTTAAATTTTAAATTTTAATTTTTTTAAATTTTAAATTTTAAATTTTAAATTTTAAATTTTAAATTTTAAATTTTAAATTTTAAATTTTAAATTTTAAATTTTAAATTTTAAATTTTAAATTTTAAATTTTAAATTTTAAATTTTAAATTTTAAATTTAAATTTTAAATTTTAAATTTTAAATTTTAAATTTTAAATTTTAAACTCAAATTTTAAATTTTAAATTTCAAAAATTTTAAATTTTAAACTCAAAACCAAAACTTAAAACTTAAACCTTAAACCCTTTTAAAACTTTAAACCTTAAACTAAATTTTAAACTTTTAAATTTTAAATTTTAAATTTTAAATTTAAATTTTAAATTTTAAATTTAAATTTTAAATTTTAAATTTTAAATTTTAAATTTTAAATTTTAAATTTTTTAAATTTTAAATTTTAAATTTTAAATTTAAATTTTAAATTTTAAATTTTAAATTTTAAATTTTAAATTTTAAATTTTAAATTTTAAATTTTAAATTTTAAATTTTTTAAATTTTAAATTTTAAATTTTAAAATTTTAAATTTTAAATTTTAAATTTTAAATTTTAAATTTTAAATTTTTTAAATTTTAAATTTTAAATTTTAAATTTTAAATTTTAAATTCAAATTTTAAATTTTAAATTTTAAAACTTTAAACTTTTTTAAATTTTAAATTAATTTTAAATTTAAATTTTAAATTTTAAACCCTCAAAATTTTAAACCTTAAACTCAAACTTAAAACCTCAAACCTTTAAACCCTAAACTCAAACTTAAACTTAAACCCTTAAACCCTAAACCTTAAATTTTAAACTCTAAACCTTAAAAACCTCAAACCTTAAACCCTTAAAAATTTAAATTTTAAATTTTAAATTTTAAAAATTTTAAATTTTAAATTTTAAATTTTAAATTTTAAATTTTAAATTTTAAATTTAAATTTTAAATTTTAAATTTTAAATTTTAAATTTTAAATTTTAAATTTTAAATTTTAAATTTTAAATTTTAAATTTTAAATTTTAAATTTTAAAAATTTTAAATTTTAAATTTTAAATTTAAAATTTAAATTTTAAATTTTAAATTTTAAATTTTAAATTTTAAATTTTAAATTTAAATTTTAAATTTTAAATTTTAAATTAAAATTTAAATTTTAAATTTTAAATTTTAAATTTTAAATTTTAAATTTTAAATTTTAAATTTTAAATTTTAAATTTTAAATTAAACTTTAAATTTTAATTTTAAATTTTAAATTTTAAATTTTAAATTTCAAACTTTAAACCTTAAACTTAAATTTTAAAACTTAAAACTTAAACTTTAAATTTTAAACTCAAATTTAAAAACCTTAAACTTTAAACTTTAAATTTTAAATTTTAAACCCTAAAATTTAAATTTTAAATTTTAAATTTTAAATTTTAAATTTAAATTTTAAATTTTAAATTTTAAATTTTAAATTTTAAATTTTAAATTTAAATTTTAAATTTTAAATTTAAATTTTAAATTTTAAATTTTTAAATTTTAAATTTTAAATTTTAAATTTTAAATTTTAAATTTTAAATTTTAAATTTTAAATTTTAAATTTTAAATTTTAAATTTTAAATTTTAAATTTTAAATTTTAAATTTTAAATTTTAAATTTTAAATTTTAAATTTTAAATTTTTTAAATTTTAAATTTTAAATTTTAAATTTTAAATTTTAAATTTTTTAAATTTTTTAAATTTTAAATTTAAATTTTAAATTTTAAATTTTAAATTTTAAATTTTAAATTTTAAACTTTAAATTTTAAATTTTAAACTTTAAACCTTAAACCTTAAATTTAAATTTTAAACTTTAAACCTTAAACCTTAAACCTTAAACTTTAAACTTTTAAATTTTAAACTTTAAACCTTAAATTTTAAACCTCAAATTTAAAAAAATTTTAAATTTTAAATTTTAAATTTTAAATTTTAAATTTTAATTTTAAATTTTAAATTTTAAATTTAAATTTTAAATTTTAAATTTTAAATTTTAAATTTTAAATTTTAAATTTTAAATTTAAATTTTAAATTTTAAATTTTAAATTTTAAATTTTAAATTTTAAATTTTAAATTTTAAATTTTAAATTTTAAATTTTAAATTTTAAATTTAAATTTTAAATTTAAATTTTAAATTTAAATTTTAAATTTTAAATTTAAATTTTAAATTTAAATTTAAATTTTAAATTTTAAATTTTAAATTTTTTTAAATTTTAAATTTTTTTAAATTTTAAAAATTTTAAAATTTTAAATTTTTTTAAATTTTAAATTTAAATTTTAATTTTAAAAATTTTAAACTTAATTTTAAATTTTAAATTTAAACCTCAAATTTTAAATTTTAAATTTTAAACCCTCAACCCTTAAACTCAAACCTCAAACCTAAAACCCTTAAAACCCTAAAACCTTAAACCTTAAACCTAAATTTTAAACCCTAAACTAAACCTTAAACCCTAAATTTAAATTTTAAATTTTAAATTTTAAATTTTAAATTTTAAATTTTAAATTTTAAATTTTAAATTTTAAATTTTAAATTTTTTAAATTTTAAATTTTAAATTTAAATTTAAATTTTAAATTTTAAATTTTTAAATTTTAAATTTTAAATTTTAAAAATTTTAAATTTTAAATTTTAAATTTTAAATTTTAAATTTTAAATTTAAATTTTAAATTTTAAATTTTAAATTTTAAATTTAAATTTTAAATTTTAAATTTTAAATTTTAAATTTTAAATTTTAAATTTTAAATTTTAAATTTTAAATTTAAATTTTAAATTTTAAATTTTAAATTTAAATTTTAAATTTTTAAATTTAAATTTTAAATTTTAAATTTTAAATTTTAAATTTTAAATTTTCAAACCCTAAATTTTAAAATTAAATTTAAACCTTTAAACTTTAAATTTAAACTCAAACTTAAACCTTAAACCCAAACCCCAAAACCTTTAAACCCTCAAACCTAAACTCAAACCCAAACCCTAAACCCCTTAAAAAAATTTTAAACCCTAAAACTTCAAACCTTTAAACCCCCTAAAAATTTTAAATTTTAAATTTTAAATTTTAAATTTTAAATTTTAAATTTTAAATTTTAAATTTTAAATTTTAAATTTAAATTTAAATTTTAAATTTTAAATTTTTTAAATTTTAAATTTTAAATTTTAAATTTTAAATTTTAAATTTTAAATTTTAAATTTTAAATTTTAAATTTAAATTTAAATTTTAAATTTTAAATTTTAAATTTTAAATTTTAAATTTTAAATTTAAATTTTAAATTTTAAATTTTAAATTTTAAATTTTAAATTTTAAATTTTAAATTTTAAATTTTAAATTTTAAATTTTAAATTTTAAACTTTAAATTTTAAATTTTAAATTTTAATTTTAAACTTTAAATTTTAAACTTTAAATTTTAAATTTCAAATTTTAAACTCAAACTTAAACCCTAAACTCAAACTTAAACCCTAAACCCCAAACCCTAAATTTTAAACCCTAAAACCTCAAACCCTCAAACCTCAAAACCCTAAATTTTAAACCCTAAATTAAACCTCAAATTTAAATTTTAAACCCTTAAATTTTAAATTTTAAATTTTAAATTTTAAATTTTAATTTTAAATTTTAAATTTTAAATTTTAAAAATTTTAAATTTTAAATTTTAAATTTTAAATTTTAAATTTTAAATTTTAAATTTTAAATTTTAAATTTTAAATTTTAAATTTTAAATTTTTAAATTTTAAATTTTTTAAATTTTTTAAATTTTAAATTTTAAATTTTAAATTTTAAATTTTAAATTTTAAATTTTAAATTTTAAATTTTAAATTTTAAATTTTAAATTTTTTAAATTTTAAATTTTAAATTTTAAATTTTTTTAAATTTTAAATTTTTAAATTTTAAACTTTTAAAAACCTTAAATTTAAACCTTTTTAAATTTTAAATTTTAAATTTTAAATTTAAATTTTAAACCTTTATTTTAAATTTTAAATTTAAATTTTAAACCAAATTTTTTTAAACTTTAATTTTAAATTTTAAATTTTAAATTTTAAACCCTAAATTTTAAATTTTAAATTTTAAATTTTAAATTTTAAATTTTAAATTTTAAATTTTAAATTTTAAATTTTAAATTTTAAATTTTAAATTTTAAACCTTTAAATTTTAAATTTTAAATTTTTTAAATTTTAAATTTTAAATTTTAAATTTTAAATTTTAAATTTAAATTTTAAATTAAAATTTTAAATTTAAATTTTAAAAATTTAAATTTTAAATTTAAAATTTAAATTTTAAATTTTAAATTTTAAATTTTAAATTTTAAATTTTAATTTTAAATTTAAAAAATTTTAAAATTTAAATTTTAAACCCAAACCTTAAACCCTAAATTTAAACCCTAAAAAACCCTAAACCCTAAACTCCCAAACCCCAAACTTAAACCCTAAACCCAAACCCTAAACCCTAAACCCTAAACTCAAACCTAAACCCCTAAACCCCAAAACCTAAACCCCAAACCCCAAACCCTAAACCCTAAACCCTAAACCCTAAACCCTAAAACCCTAAACCCCCCTAAACCCTAAACCCCAAACCCTAAACCCAAAACCCTAAACCCTAAACCCTAAACCCTAAACCCCAAACCCTAAACCCTAAACCCTAAACCCTAAACCCAAACCCCTAAACCCTAAACCCCCTAAAAACCCTAAACCTAAACCCTAAACCCTAAACCCTAAACCCTAAACCCTAAACCCTAAAAAACCCTAAACCCTAAACCCTAAACCCTAAACCCTAAACCCTAAACCCTAAACCCTAAACCGCACTATCTTACACCACATAATTGAATTATAGAGAATAGTAATCAATGATAAAGAATAGTGCCCAATTTTAGAGAATAGTAACCAATCATGATTCAATTGCTAACATCATATGCTAAGTATTTGCTATGACTACTAGAGCAAGATATGAGTTTCTCACTATCCGGGAGAGACAACGATTCAAATCGATTACACCAGTTGGATAAAGCCAGTATCACACACCCCCATGAGTTAGCAACACTCGCGTGAGTTACCGTTCATTCCATTCATTGGTGAGTTTGGACAGTTTTGCAAAACTCATGATCCTGTGTCCTCACATGCATTGCCCGAAGCATGTGGCCCATAGCAAACATGGTCTTAGACCAGTCCCCTTCTTTAGGCTCCCCTCCTAGAAATGCTAATGGTCCAATTAATCATCTCAAACAAGCTATTCAGTTTTATAGTCGGAACGAGTTATCTAGCCGTTATATGAACGTACGTTCAATCTCAACTAAGGTTCAACAACGAAGAGGTCCTTAATTGGCACAGACGGGATCACAATACAGGTCGAGCCTAAGACACTAACAATAATAACCGAGGATCCCGCTCGGTCACTAATTATTAACCTTCGTATGATTCCATGGTTTCTCACTTAGATAAGTGACCACCTATATCTCATAGGTGACAGGAATCACCTGACTTCTGCCAGTCTAAGCACAACTAAGCATAGAGCGGTCTAAAACTAGTTAGAAGGGTGATATATTTTTTTGGTCAAGGTTTGAGATGAAGCAACGGTTACCAATCAACACCTAGCAACTTAATGCATAACTAAGTTTAATATTACTCAAGTGTAATTTAAAATAGAGATAGATAGGAAAGTGAAATGTCTGGGGCTTGCCTTAGCGAAAAGTGGAGGGTCCGTGGTTCGAGCACTCTAGAAGTGGTTCAGAGACTTGTCCTTCGCCTTCAGGTGGCAACTCCTAAGTGTTCTTCTCCTCGACGATCATGTACTCTACTAGAATGTCCTCCTTCGATCCTATATGTATGTAGGCGGTGCATAAATAAAGCAAATGCATAAAAGATGCAAGGTAATGATGTTATGATATGAAATAAGGATGCATTCATGTAGCCCTAATAACATAGGAAACTAGGGTTGCATTAACAACAAAAAGGCGACAAGGTGTTGCTTAAAATCAAATCGTTTATTGAGTAGGTGCATATCTCTTCTACGATAGAAAAGACAAGGTTTCACAAAACATCACAACATGATCACATTATCATTCATCATAATAGGGTGGAAGTTAGGCAAACAATAATTAATATGCATAAACAAGTTATTGCATTCCTTTTCTATTATAAGCATATTCATCTTTGTATATATATAATATACAATATGCAAAAAGGAAAAGGCCAGATGTTGTACAAATCTAATATCCCAAAAAATGCAGCAGCACAAACATGCTATAGCTAGTATGCTCCATAAATTTCATCACATTTGGATATATGGAGCATCATATATAAAGAAGGACAATCAATATAAACTTAATTCAACCTAAATAGGGTCAACCCACTTTTAATGTCAAAAAACATATTTCATAATTTCCTTACATAGAGCATGTTACTAGAAAACTATGAAAATTGGTTTCTTGAATATTTGATATTTATAGCTCTATATCTCATTTTCTGAAGCAAAAAGGTATTATTCTAGGTAAATAAAAATAGTATATAAAAATTTGTCAAACAACAAATTTTATGTTCAAGTGCACTCTCTTGTTGTGGTTGACTTGCTTTATCTTTTGATTCTTGCTTGCATGAGAGAACTATTTGAATACCACTTGAAATAATTAGCTCTCTTTTGGGTAATGCTTGCTTTTCTTGATCAATCCTTTTGATTGTTTCAACTAAGCATCTTAAATGTTCCTTGAATCACCACTTCCATGTTAGCCTTCTAAGTACCACACTTGGTTTACCTACTCATAGGCGGCAAGCCCCTACACTAGGGAGAAGTGACCTCTCTCCAAAAACCATTCTTGATACTCACTTGAAATAACATGATTGATTGATCCAAGTGATGGACTTAACTTGATGAGTAACCTTGATTCCTTCTTTAAGTCATTTTCTTTTTACTTGTTTAAGTCTTTTTCTTTTTACCAAACTATTTGCAATAGTCATAAGAACTTAAACTTCAACTTCATCTTGAGTTTGATCTTGATCTTCATCTTGAGTGCCAAAAATGTGCAAAGTAAACTCCACAATCAAATGGCCTTGTACTCTTTGCTTGTCATGTTTCTAGATCATCTCAAAACCAAACTTAGGTACCTCAAAAACTTGTAAACATGTTTCCAACTTGAGGACCTTTCAATCAAAGTGACTCTAGATCAATCCTACATTTGTCACCTTTCTAGCAGATTTTGTACCCTTTAAAGAAATAAGCATATCTCCCAAAGTACAAATCTAAATACCACAAAATTTAGTGGAGATGTGCATTACTATGTTATTTAGTAGCTGTAAAAATTTGAGCTTCATTTGACTTCTACATTGCTGCCAGATTTCAATTCTTCCACCACTGCTATATGCTGAAAACAGCTATACTATAGCTGACAAGATTCATTCCAAAACCGAAGCATCTCTTATCCAATTATCATGAAATTTCTACAGCATCTCATACCATAAGTCTAGAGCATGTACACTAATTTTCATGCCAATCCAATAAGTTTTGATCATTCAATCATGGCTAAGATCATAGCTAGCTCAGATTCTAAATATAGGACAGATTTCAATCATTGAGCTATATTTCATCAAATGTGAATCAAACTTGAAACTAACTTGTTTGAATACTTTCACAAGACATAAATCCATTCAATCCACTTAATAAATGTCATCTCATGAATTTATCCAACACAAATTAATCCAAACTTGATTACTAAGCTATTTATCCATTCAAACATCTCATAGCAAGCAATATTGCATATCAACTCATATGCACCCAAATGAAATGATCAATAAGAGATATACCTTGGTTAGCTCATGATTATTCAATTAGCAAGCTTTAACTCAAATAATTTTGCAAGCCATCAAATAATCCAATAAATCACCACACAACTTGAATTTTACACTTGTAAGTTGATAGCACTTGGACTTCACTCAATTTTCACTTGGCATTGGATTTGGATATGCACTAAGCATCAATGCTTGATTCAACATATGATGATCAATATGAAAACAATTGAATCAATCCTCCAATGCCTTGGTACCTACACACATTTATCCGCTTTTTGATGGTACCCAAATAATTTTGGGTCCTCTCAAGTTAGGAGCAACATACTTAGGCAATGCCTTAGTATGAGTAGCGGGATGTTGTGCAATAGCAACCGTAGAGGTACCATTACCATCCTTTCTAAGCACATCATGATCATCAATTGAAATGGGCTTAGAAATTTTACCTAGGGGACATGAATGTGCCATGTGTCCCCTTTCCCGGCATGAGTAACAGTTTCTCTTTGCTTGAGCCTTCTCTTCCTTGCTCATGTGGTGCTTCTCATTGCCTTGCCTCTCATAGTTTGCTTGAGCCTTCTACTCAAGCTTGGTAGGACACTTAGAGGCAAAGTATCCCATACTTCCACACTTGAAGCACTTGATGTGAGCATAATCTTTCTTCTCATCTTCATTCTTGCTCATCATCTTGGCATCTTGAGTTTGCATTGGATACCTTGCCTTTCCATCCCTTCTTGTTTTCTTCTTCTTTATCATTAAATTATCACCATCTTCATGGTTGATCTTCATTTGCTCTTGGGGTGTCTTCTCTTGCTCAACTTGTGGCTTTGGTTGAGGCTTCACTTGTTGCTTCACCAATTGCTTGGTTGGGCACATTGAGGTAAGATGACCCCAAGTGCGGCACTTGAAGCATTTAACATGCCTTAGCCTCTCTTCTTCTTTCTTCAACTTGAGCTTTTCTTCATTGGGGCAACCATTTGCAAGATGTCCCACTTCATGGCACTTGAAGCACATGAAATGAGAGAGCTTCTCTTGTTCTTGCTTCTTCATCTCTCTTTCATATCTTCTCTTGCCCCATCTTTTTCCCTTGATCTTGCTCTTGTTGAAGCCAATGCCACTTATGTCATTGCGGCTTTCTTGATGATTGACTTTGCTAGTCTTGAAGCCGACTCCACTCTTGTCACCAAAGTTTCTTTGAGTCTTCAACATATGCTCAAAGGTGACTTAAGAGTTGTAGCACCTCTCTAACTTGTTACTCAATTTCTTCACTTCATTTTTGAGCTCAATGTTCTCCTTTAAAATGTTAGTCTCACAAGACATAGAAGTAGAACAAGCATCTATGTGTGAAGAGCATGGCATATCTAATAAATCATCACAAGAGGTGGATACATGCTTCTTCTCTACATCACAAGGGTTAGCAACATTTTGCAATTGATCGTTTGATCCATGTGATGAGCTCTCATTCTTTTTAAGTTTCTTTGTAAACACTTTAATGAGAGAAGCATGTTGTTCTATTAATTCATCATGAGATGTAAGTAGTGTCTCATGATTCAATTTAAGCTCATCAAGTGAAGATTTATAAGTATCAAGTAATTTCTTATGTTCTTCACAAGAGTTCTTTAGAAATGAGTTTTCATTTTCTAATGTCAATGTTTTAGCTTTCTCATTTTCTAAAGACATGGTCATGCTAGCAAGTCTACTAACAAGCTCATCATAAAAATCAATATGATCAACCACACTATCATTTGATACCTTAGTGTCACCTTGTGACATGAAGCAATGTGGTGTAGTGGATGGGCTTATAGTAGCATCATCATGGCTTGAGCATGAACCATCATCACCATCAAGTGTGCATGGGGTAGCATCATCACTTGCAACACTTGTGGCATCATCATCAACCTTGTCAAGTAAACTTGTAGTTGATCTATCATCATCATCACTTGACCATAAGGTGGAGCAATCTTCCACAATCACCAAATTGTGGTTATGCTCAACACACTCATGTGCCTCCTTCTTGGGCTCATCCCCCTTCTTGAATTTACCATCATCCCATGTGGAGGAATCACCGAAGGTGTCCTTGATGGAGTCCTATATCTCACGAGAGGTCCCCTCATCAAATCAAAGTGTAAAGCATCCAATAGAAAACAACAAGCATGTGCATCAAATTCATAGAGGACTCTTTGAGCTTTGGTTAGAGTTCTATGATCCAAGACATGGGTGAGACCACTAGTGACAACCCACCAAAATTTAGGTCCCTTTGCACGAAAATGATCAAGCATGTGATTTTTCTAAAGTGCAAAGTTTTTGCCATCGAAAATGTGATTCTCACAACCATCTAGCCCATTAGGCGCCATCCTCTCGGGTCGATGAAGACCACAAATAAGAGACCGGGCTCTGATACCACTTGAAAGGTCGAGATGGCGACTAGAGGGGGGGTGAATAGTCCTTTTAAAAACTTAATCGCGTTGGCTAACCGAAAGAAATGCGGAATTAAAACTATCGGTCTAGCCAAGACTACACCCCTCTATCTATGTTATTTAGCACCTTTCAAATATACTAATTAAGCAATTAAGGTGCCGGGCTAGCTAGAGCTCACCTAATCAATTCTAGGAGCAAGGTCACACAAACCTATGCCACTAGTACTTTAAGCGACAAGGGAGCTCCTACACATGCTAGTAAGCAAAAGCACAAAGCCACCTAAGCTCACTAGCAATGTTCAATAACAAGGCAACCAATGCCTAATTAGAGAGTGCAAATACTTAGCTACACAAACTAAGCAATGTGACTAACAAGGTTACTCAAACCAAATTAGCCACGCAAGGGAGCTACTTCTATGCTACACAAGCAAGAAGGTAACTAATATGCTACACAAGCAAACTAATTACAAGAGCAACTACACAAGCTTAATATATATATGAAAGTAAATGGAAGCTTATGTAATAGGGAAGCAAACCAACAGAAAGAACAAGGTTGACACGATGATTTTTCTTCTGAGGTTCACGTGTTTGCCAACACGCTAGTCCTCGTTGTGTCGACCGCTCACTTGGTGGTTTGGCGGCTAATTAGCATCACCCGCTAAGCCCGCACGTCGGGCGCCGCAAGAACCTACCCCTTGAGTGAGGGTAGCTCAATGACACGCTTTACTAAAGTTGCTCTTCATGGCTCCCGCGGGGCGAGCACAATGCCCCTCACAAAGCTCTTCTCTGGAGCCCCGCACAAGCTTCTTGCGGGCTTCGACGGAGACCACCACCAAGCCGTCTAGGAGGTGGCAACCTCCAAGAGTAACAAGCACCACCGGCTTGCAACTCGATCACCTAGTGCCACTCGATGCAATCGCACTAGAATCGCTCACTCAAACAATCGAATGATCACTATCAAGTATATATGTGATGGAGGGCTCCCAAGCACTCACAAGCATGGACACTAAGTCCCCTTAGGTGCTCAGCCTAGCCATGGCCGAGGGCCACTTCTATTTATAGCCCCAGGGGCTAAACTAGCCGTTACCCCTTCACTGGGCAACGGTCGGGTCGACCGGACGCTCCGGTCGGGTCGACCGGACGCTCCGGTCGCTCGTAGTCAGCCACGTGTCTGACTCCAATGGTCATCTGCCTTGACCGATCAGACGCTCCGGTCAGTTGACCGGACGCTGGACCCTCAGCGTCCGGTCGTTTCTAGTAAGGGTCCAAAACCGATTTTTATCGACCGGACGCGTCCGGCCGTGCTTGACCGGACACAACCCAGTGTCCGGTGATTAACCCTAAGCGCTGTGCAGACCGACCACTTGACCAGACGTAGCCCTTCAGCGTCCGGTCAATAGACCGACGCCAGCATCTCACTGTTACACATGACCGGATGCACCGGTCCCTCAGAGGTCCAGCGTCCGGTCACTGTATAACCAGCGACACTAACTCGTTTTTACTTCTAACTTCTCCACCCTTGCTCAAATGTGCTAACCACCAAGTGTATCACCTTATGCACATGTGTTAGCATATTTTCACAAATATTTTCATGGGTGTTAGCACTCCACTTGCCACGCCACTCAATCCTAGCGACAATGTAAAGTTAGATCACTCGAGTGGCAATAGATGACCGATATGCAAACAAGTTTGCCCCTCTTGATAGTACGGCCATCTATCCTAAACTCGGTCATAAACTTCTCTACACACCTATGACCGGTGAAATGAAATGCCCTAGGTTATACCTTTGCCTTGCGCATTCCATTCCATCTCCTCCAACGTCGATGCAACACATGCATCAACATGATCAATCAATGATATAATCCATTTCATATCATCACGTGATCATATTGGTTCATCGATCTTGACTTCACTTGCTCTTCACCGTTGTCATCGTCCATCGGCGCCAAGTCTTGCTCAAGCTTCACCGCCACGCGGTCCATCACTCCAAAGCCTCCGACTTACCCTTCACGCTTGCAACCGGTCCATCAAGCCAAGCCTTGTCTTGATCTTCTCCACCTTGATCACATGACTCAATGTCATGTCTCACGTGCAATAAGCTCCTTCATCATCACATGTGTGAGCTTTGCAACATCTCCAAGCCATTTTAACCTTCATGGCATATGTTGCTCACACACATGTACCTGTGGACTAATCACCTGTGTATCTCACATAAACACAATTAGTCCACCTAAGTTGTCACTCAATTACCAAAACCAAACAAGGACCTTTCACAAGGCACGGTGCAACTAGGTGGGGAAGGAAGGGCAGTGTAAGGCAAAGCTGCTGATGCAACGAATTTGAACGGGAGCGAGCGGTGGAAGCAAACGCGGCGGCGAACCGAGGAGGATGGCGGCAAAGCGAGGAAGAAGAAAAGAAGTTGTCCAGCGTCGGGCTTTAAAAGAGCACGGGTGATGCTTCTCCAAGCTTGCCAGCGCGGCTCGGCTACTGCTCACGGTGACCGCTGGCTCAAATGACAAAGCGCCAAGAAGACCATGTCGGCGGCGAGGCAGCCAAGCAGGCAGGCTGGTGTTGGCCTTCTACTGTAGCACCTAACAGGGCATCTTCCTCCCTCTATTTCTCTCAATCTGTTCATCCTCAGCTCAAACTCCCTTAATAAAAATTGTAGAGCTATAAGAGAGCTCCAACATTGCTTAAAGGAGTAACCACAAAAACTTTATGGTTTAGGAGATTTTGAATTTTGAAAATCACACATTAAAACTAAAAAACTGCATTTAGTTAAAACAGGGCTACAATTGAATTGAGTTGCTACTTTGGTAATTTATTTACTAGCTAAACATTGATCAAACAATCCAACCAAGAGCTCAATGTCAAAGTGCAAACATCACGCCAATTCATAGAAGTAAAATTGCACAATTTTTATTAATGAAATTTGATTATATAAATTCCCAAACATTGAACTTGCTAATTGCTATTTCTAGACGAAAATTTTTATTAAGTGATCCAAAACAACACTAGATTGAAACTTGTGGCTACTATTTGGACATGTTAGAAGTAGATTTGATCCTTGATCCTTAAACAAAGTTTGTAGTAAACAACCAATACTTCAACTTTTATTTAGAGTCAAACCTCAGAAAAGGTACATAAATGATAGTTGCATTTTGGTCAAAACAACATCATGAAAAGGACTAAAAACTTATTAACACTTAGAAGCATATTTTTACTAAATGATAAACACAAACCCTAACTCATTTGTGATTCTATGTTGTTTTAAGTTACTTAGGTGATCAAACATCAAGCACTTGAGCTATCACATAAACATACCAAGTCACATATATATAAAAGCAAACCATCACATAGAGCAAAGTTTAAATTCAACCCAAGACATTATCATATGCTTATGATCATGAATACACGAATGCTGCTTATGCTTGTGAAATGCAAGTGCTAATGCAAGCTTAACACCTAGGCCTTGTTTAGATTCCAAGTTTTTTCACTCTCTCTCCATCACATCAAATCTTTGGATACATGCATAGAGTATTAAATGTAGATAAAAAAATAACTAATTATACAGTTTGATTGTAAATTATGAGACGAATCTTTTAAGCCTAGTTAGGCCATGATTGGACAATAATTGTCAAATACAAACGAAAGTGCTACAGTGTCAAATACTGATTTCTAACACCCATCTAAACAAGGCCCTAGGGTGTTACATGCATCGAAGCCGGCAAGACATTTCGTATGGACAAACTGATATCTATTCGAACTGAATGTTACAGTGGCCTGGTGCATGAGTGCAGTCCACAAACAAGTGCAGAGTTCATTCAGTTCAGTGGAGCTAACCGTGGCAACAGTAACATGATTCTTATTTCTGAGCAAATCTTGCTGCTCTCCAGTGAATTGCAGTTGCCATGGGATCCAGGCGACGACGTCAATGTTGGCTTCAATATGGCATTACTGAATCAACCAAAGGCACAGCTCCAATGCTTGGGATTCTCAGGGAATTATATTGTATCTGAAACAATCATGATTCAAGGGAGGAATGTTAGGACCCGTATTGCAGCTGGGTCGACACATGGGCCATTAAGTCAACAAGACCAAACCCATGATGCATGTAAGCCAAGCTGTGGCCCAAGCCCAATCAAGTTGATTGGCAGCTATACAAAACAGAGAGGAGGAGCATCTAGGAGGCTATTGATCATTTGAACAATGAACTCGACTCCTCTCAAATGTCTCTTCCTTCACCTGTACTATTCTTCCTCTTCCTTCCGACTCCCTACCTATACCTCTTCTTTCCTCTAGAACCTTCTGGAATGTTCTAGAACTTCTCTGTATTCCTTCTCCTAATCTACTTATTCCTCAATAGCTGCCCTTAATCCTCAACTTGTATCCTGAATACTCTTGTGTGATTGCATCCGTGGAGTGGATTACTAATAATCAGCCGCCATCTGCCACCAAAAAATGGCCGCAATTCCACCCGCGAATGGAAATATCGGCTTAAATTATAGATCACATCCCCGCATGATCTTGCTACTACTATACTGCCGTGCCCAGAAATCATCAATCCAGCTTGTTACTACCTTCCATGGATACGTTGCCTCTTTAAACTTTACGTTCCCAGACATGCAAATGTGCCCACTTATAATTTGTCTCCACGCAGGCCGACCAATCAATTTGTGTCCCCGGAGACCCATGCTGCAAAAGGCCGTTGCGAGGGTTCACGAACGATAACAGGAGATCCAGCCAATTGAACCAGAAGCGGCCTTCACGCTCGGGCCTCCGTGTGGGTGCCATCGCGCGGCACCAGGCCTCAGGGCAGGCTGCGTGCGGTCCGCGCTATGGCGAGCACCACGCCACCGCGACAGCATCGAAGACGCTGAGGAGAGCGCTGCACATGCTCTCATCACGGAGCTCCAACAGAGTCACGGCATAGCCGTCGACAACTACAATCTGCATGCTCGATGGGACACGGAGTGCCGCAATAGTGAACTCGAAGCAACTCTGAAGACCCTCATGCAGTGTCATGAGTCAGCTCTTGCCGATTTCGCACGCACCAAGGAGGGCCTCCGCGGCATATGCGACGACGCCACCTACCGTGGCAACGACCCTGACATTGCAATGCTTGCATCTGACATGGCAGCATGGCTACACGGCCTTCGCCTGCACGGCTGTGCCTTCCTCAAAGAGCTCAGGGAGAACATGGACTAGAACATCCACGCATGCCGCTTCGTAGTGACTGTGTTGTCTTACTTATGTAGTACTAATTTCCTACCCGTACACATTTTATATTCCCAAGTTGTTAGAAATCAGTAGGCCATGGAGCACGGTGAACCCCGCACCAGTCGACGCATGCAACCTATGCGGCAGTCACAGCACCGATGTTCCTCCTTTTTGAGGGCTTATAGGAGAGGACACCCCCTAAAAGCCAAATGGTGCTCACCGCGCCCGTCTACATCCTCAACGAGAGACTACCTTTTAGCAGGCTAAGAGTCTTCGGCCTACCTATGCAAGCCATATCATATGCCCATATGTCACACCGTACACCCTATATGTAATGTATAAGTTGTGTACTCTGTGCAATTCCAATATGACCAACTCTGGCGTGTGAGACCTCTGTTACCACAAAGGGAACTTTGAACGGTAGCACAACACATATCTACCACCTATTTCAACGCCGTAACGACAACAAACCTTTCTCCCAGCCTTCCTGCGTTACAACAAAGCCACTCGGCAAAGCGGACCCACAAAACACAGACTCACGCAGACCTGCTCAGCACGCTGGGCACAGCATCGTGCACCGGTCGTCCTCCTAGTTCATATTTGTGATGAATGCCAATGGCTACTGTTAGATTTAATGTGGGCCAGGCCCATATATTATCTAATTAAATCAAATAAACTATAAGGCTTGTATTAAATAATGTGCGCGATATTATTTAGTCCCATACGTGATATTGATTGGTCGTTG
Organism: Miscanthus lutarioriparius; assembly: GCA_904845875.1. Lineage (NCBI taxonomy): Eukaryota > Viridiplantae > Streptophyta > Magnoliopsida > Poales > Poaceae > Miscanthus > Miscanthus lutarioriparius. Next base: position 28,928 of record CAJGYO010000019.1, read on the forward strand.
ACTCGACTTATATATGTGGACTGTGTCTGCCTATGTTGGATGGTTGAGTGGAGGCATGGCCGTGCCATGCCATGGCAGACGCGACGCACGCGGTGCAAAACATGAAAAGTTTTGCCACTTAAGCCATTTGTGGGTAGGAGTTACGGGAGTTACCAAGTGACGGGAGTTTCTGTCCTAAATTGGAAAAGTTAATGCGGTAATAATGGGAGTTTGGGAGTTTCTGCACCCAAAGTCGAAATTGATGAGGAAGGTTATGAGAGTTTTTCTCCCGTAGCATTGTGCCTCCTTCGCTTCGTCTCCCGCTAGCGTCGTGCCCTCTCCGCTCCTTACTGGCCCGAGATAAAAGAAAGAAACACTTCAACATTTAGTTGCCTTAGGCCCCGTTCGGCTTGCTGAAAGTTGGCTGAATTTGGCTGAAAACACTGTTCTGGTTGAGTTGTTGTGAGAGAAAAACACTGTTCCGGCTAAAAAAACAAGTTGAATAGTGTCGTTTTCTGGGTAAGCCGAATGGGGCCTAGTCTTTAATGCACACAAGTCTCCACAATTCCGCTGCATCTAAGGCTTCTCCATCCCGGTTCGTGCGAGCATGGGAATAGGGAGAGCATGCCTCCAAAATTGAGTCGTCTTCGTATTCATCTGCTCGAGTGAAGGGCGGCCATTAGTTTTTTTGGGAGCGATCACGCGACTTCTCGATCGTTCGACAACTTTATCTTCTTCCCGGCGTTCGTGGCAGCGGTGGGAGATCGACACTGCAACCTCTCTGCACTGGATCGAGCAGGACGACTACTCCAATAGGTGCTATGTCAACTAGCGCAGCCGGCTTTGGTGCCACTGGCTATGTTATAATTCATCCCCTATCGTCAACGATTAAAATCATGATTATTAGTATTATCTATATGTTCATGTCACTAAAATCACACAAGCACATACATGATGTCACAAACCTTTTAATTATTGCTATTTTTTGGATTAAATTATTACTCAAATTGCCTAAAATTCTAACAATCCAAAAACATGATAGTTAATTCTCGGTAGTTGGCTTTGCGAGTATGCTAAAACCGAATGTCTTTGAGGGCACTCATTACAAGAGGTGGTGACAGATGTGTATTCTTTGGTTGACTGCTATGCACTGCTATTTTATCACTGAACCTAGGGCTTTTGACTGCATACTCCTGATGAGGAGCGTGCGTTCAAACATGCTGATACTACATTTAAGGCTGTAATTCTGAGCGTGCTAGGAGACTCTATAGTTGATGCATATGTGCCGCTATAGACTGGTAAAGAGATATGGGATGCACTTAAGGCCAAATATGAAGTTTCTGATGCTGGTAGTGAGTTGTATGTCAATGTAGCAGTTTCATGACTATAGGATGGTTGATGATCGTTCTGTAGTAGAATAAGCTCATGAGATACAAACACTAGAAAAAGAGCTCGAAATTTTTGGTCATGTATTGCTAGATAAGTTTGTGGCAGGCTGTATTATTGTAAAGCTACCACAGGCTTGGACATATTTTGCTACTTCTCTAAAACATAAGGGACTGGAGTTTAGCATTGCTGATCTCATTGGCTCTTTCGATGTTGAAGAGAAGGCGAGAGCAAAGGATGTCCGTGGTAAAAAAAACTACTGAGAGAGGTTCTAGTGCCCATGTGGTGCGGAAAAATCCTCAACACTCTCACAAGAAGAAATTCCAGCAAGAACTCAAACAAAAGAAACTACAACTTTTAAAAAGAAGAAAAACAAGAAAAAGGGGTATTGTTTCACTTGTGGCAAGCTTGCACATTATGCTAAGGATTGCCCAGATGGCAAGTGGAAGCCCAAGAAAAAATCTACAAATATGATTGAGGCTGGTGGAGGAACATCGGGATATGGTAATTTATTACCTACAGTTCTTTCAGTTTGCCATTCACCTAATTGGTGGGTTGACACAAGAGCTAATATTCATGTGTGTGCTGATATCTCTTTGTTTTCTTCTTATCAGTTCAGGTAGACTTTCTCCTTGTTGATGGGGAATGGGGCGCGGGCGGCTGTACGTGGTGTTGGTACGGTCAATCTGAAGCTTACTTCAGGAAAGACCATGTAGCTAAAGAACGTGCAACATGTCCCCTTAATAAGAAAGAATTTGATTAGTGATTTTCTGTTATGTCATGATGGTTATAAACTTGTGTTTGAGTCGAATAAGTGCGTACTTTCTAAGTTTGGAACATTTGTAGAAAAAAGCTATGAGAGCGGAGGCTTGTTCCACTTATCTTTAACTGATGCATGTGTTAATTCTGTGAATCATGTGAGCCAGAATAATGAGACAAATGTTTGGCATTCGTGTTTATGTCATATTAATTTTGGCTATATGACTCACTTAGCTGGTTTAAATTTAATTCCAAAATTTGATTTGGTCAAAGGTTCTTAATGCCATGTATTTGTTGAATCAAAACAACCTGGCAAGCCTCACAAGACTGCTGCGGTGAGAGACTTGGCACCACTAGAACTAATTCATTTTGATCTATACAAAATGAATGGCAAGTTGATCAAAGGTAGCAAAAGGTATTTTATAACATTTATAGACGATTACACTAGATTTTTTCATGTGTATTTACTAAAATCAAAAGATGAAGCGTTGCATTATTTTAAGATCTATAAAGCTGAAGTAGAAAACCAACTTGAGAAGAACATTAAATGGTTGCGAACTGATCGTAGGGGAGAATATTTCTTAAATGATTTTTCTAAGTTTTATGCGGAGCATCGATTTATTCATGAGAGGACACCGCCTTACTCACTACAATCCAATGGAATTACCGAGAGAAAGAACCGTACTCTAACTAAGTTGATTAACGTCATGTTAAAGACAACAGGACTATCTAAGGAATGGTGGGGTGAGGTGATATTGACAACAAGTCATGTTCTGAATAGAGTGCCCACTAAAAACAAAGAAATTACACCATTCGAGGAATGGAAGAATAAGAGATTAAATCTCTCTTACCTACGAACATAGGGTTGTTTGGCAAAGGTGAATGTGCCAATTAACAAAAAGCGAAAGATTAGACCAAAAACTATTGATTATGTCCTTCTTGGGTATGCTATTCACAGCGTGGGTTATAGATTTTTAATAATAAATTCTAGATGCCTAATGTAAATATTGGTACTATCATGGAATCTAAAGATGTTACATTTTTTTAGAATGAGTTTCCTATAAAGAATACACCTAGCACTTCTAGTTATGAATCTATTTTATTACCTGAGACACATGAACTGGTAATACATACTGATGTTTAAACCCATGAATAAAATCTAGAGGAGGATAATAATAATATAGTCACTCAAAAGAGTAAGAGATGAAGGGTTGCAAAATCCTTTGGTGAAGACTATATTATATACCTTATGGATGACACTCCTAAAACCATAGAAGAGGCATATTTATCTCTTGATGCTAGCTTATGGAAGGAAGCTGTTCAGAGTGAGATGGACTCTATTATGTCTAATTGAACTTGAGAGGTGGTTGATCGTCTTTATGGGTGCAAACCTATGAGATATAAATGGGTGTTCAAGAAAAAGCTTAGGCCTGATGGTATAATTGAGAAGTACAAGGCGAGGCTTGTAGCAAAGGGCTATACATAGAAAGAAGGTGAAGATTATTTTGATACTTATTCACCAGTTGCCCGTTTAACGACTATACGAGTGCTACTTTCCTTGGCTACCTCACATGGTCTTCTCATTCATCAGATGGACGTTAAGACAGCTTTCTTGAATGGGGAGCTTGAGGAAGAGATCTATATAGATTAGCCGGATGGATTTGTAGCAAAGGGTCAAGAGAGAAATGTGTGTAAGTTATTGAAATCTTTGTATGGTATAAAACAAGCACCTAAGCAGTGGCATGAGAAGTTTGATAGAACTTTGACATCAGCGGACTTTATTGTGAATGAAGCTAATAAATGTGTATATTATCAGTATGTTGGAGGAGAAGATGTGATCTTGTGCTTATATATGGATGATATACTAATTTTTAGAAATAATGTTAATATGATCAAGGAAGTGAAAGACTTTTTGTCTAGTAACTTTGAAATGAAAGACTTAGGTGAGGCTGATGTTATTCTTGACATAAAGCTACTGAGAGAAGGAAATGGTAGGATAATACTTGTGCAATCCCACTACGTGGAAAAAGTGTTGAATCGCTTTGGATATAGTGATTGCACGCCTGCTCCAACTCCTTATGACCCAAGTGTGCTATTAAGGAAAAATCAAAGAATAGCACGGGATCAATTGAGATATTCTCAAATAATTTGATCGCTTATGTATTTAGCTAGCACAACGAGGCTTGACATCTCATTTGTTGTGAGCAAACTTAGCTGGTTCATTGGCATGCTCTTGAGAGGGTATTGCGCTATCTAAAATAGACCATGAGCTATGGCATTCACTATACCGGGGGTTATTATGATGCAAATTGGATATCTGATACTGATGAGATTTACGCTACAAGTGAATATGTGTTCTTACTTGGAGGTGGCGCTATTTCATGGAAGTCTTGCAAGCAGACCATCTTAACGAGGTCAATAATGGAAGCAGAACTCATAGTACTAGATACTGCCTTAATTGAAGCTGAGTGGCTTCGTGAACTCCTTATGAATTTATCGGTGGTTGAAAAACTAATAAGGCTATATCTATGAACTATGATAATCAAACTATGATAATCAAAGTGAACAGTTCTAGGGTCTACAAGACATGTGAAGAGGCAGTTAAAATCTGTTAGAAAACTGAGAAACTTTGGAGTAATAGCATTGGACTACATCCATACATCTAAGAATCTGGCAGATCAATTTATAAAGGGACTGTCACGCAATGTGATAGATGATGCATCGACGGAGATGGGCTTGAGACCCACTTGAAGTCATTCCATAGTGGTAACCTGTCCTATGTGATCGGAGATCCCGTGAAGTAGAATGGTGAAACAAGCTAGTGGTTGACTGATGGAGAAACCCCTTATACTAAAGTCCAAATCGTTATGAGATGCACTGTTTCTCCTATGCTGTATGGCAGGTTGGTTAATTCCTTAATGTGATCCGAGTGGCTTATTTAAGTAGGGATGTTGCCCTACAGAACATCTGTTGATGGTAGTTAACAACCAATATAAACTATCAAAAAAACATGTATAAGGGCATAATCAATGAAGATTTAGGGGTTTAAACTAATAAATTCCATGACTTTCGATAAATTTGTGTTTCTAGTAGGATTTAATTAGAAAACCGTCAAGGAGGACCTAATCGTTAAAGGAAATTACGGAATTCAGCTACGGTACCTAAGTGGAAAGACTCTAGAAGGGTTTAGAAGGCAAATAACAGAAACAGAGGCCTAGCCCCTGACAAGTGGGGCTACCCGGCCTGTAGGTGGGGCCACTTGGACCCTATGGGTCCCACCTGCTAACCTGCTTCGTATGTCGGTTCCCCACCACCTTTGAGGATGCATCTAAGTTGTTGCTTAAGTTGGTTTGATCCAATGGCTCATGTTGGACCCTCAGGGCTATATAATCTAGCCCTTGCCTCTCCTTCTAGGCATAACCCTAGTCATCAAGTCATTTGAGAAGATAGAAACCCTAATCTTCCTTAGAGCTCCTATATATTCTAGAGCATAGCTAGTTAGGTTAGATCTAGAGGGAGGCAAGCAGGTCTTCGCTTGGATTCCTAATCTTGTCAAGAGTGTGGTTCGGTATAAACTTTATACCCCTCTCTCTTTTGTTTCTCCATTATTTTTATATGCTAGTTACAATTGTTATGACAATATTAGTATTCATCATATTCATGTTCTTCATTATGATGTTCAATGTCTACTTTGATTATATGCTTAGTATAGTTAGATTATTATCATGTTTATTCATAAGTTCGTATAGCACTCACTCTAAGGATCCATGGGTGGGTGGTCGACATTGTGTAAGCGTGGTGCTTATACGTTATTTGCCTACGGATACACCCTATATTCTGGGTCATGTGGTAGATCGTGGATGTGACACTCCCGTTGAGTTCTTTGTAGTCCACTCCCCAAATATAGGCGCACGTAGGGTCCGATTACAAAGGTAGAACAAGCTCTGTTCTTAATCTATCTTAGTAATATCCCTTATGTGTAGCTATGATGATGATATTAGCAATGATAACTAGGTGTAATTGCACTAATCAAATGTATGCTTTGACTTGTAATTAAGAATGACTTAGGAATTATTCCTCTAATATTCTACCTGACCATGCTAATGCCATAGAAAGGAGTGCTCGGAGTGATTTATCATTATTACTACTCATCATATATACATATCTTATCCTATGACTTATCCCTGTTATGAGTAGAATATTGGCTATGGTTTACTTCTCCTTCAATAGTATAAGTTATCAATACATATTCATGCTAGACCTTCCATGTGGTAAAAATATAAATAACGATATCTCGAATACTCTCGGGTAAAATGATTCAATGGTATATTATTTGTGCGCTTGAGGATACTTTTCATTCATAGATTTATATATATTCTCTCTAGTCATATACATTAATAAAGAACTGCTTAGTGTTATTCTAGTAGTAATACTATGTAGTACCAACACATATCTCTGACATCATCACTAGGGATGACAACCTAGTAAAGTTAGGGGATATATGTTTATAATAGGTGGCTAAGTACTTCAAACAAGTGACACGTTAATAAACACCAACAAGCATTTTTGGCATCGTTGCCGGGGAAGGTAACTAGGCAAAGGAAGTATTGATAAACTTATACTTATTGATGTGATTGAGATAAACCATTTACCCCTGCTCAAGTAGGATTACCCTTGTTTCGTCTACTTTTGTATCTTATGCAGGGTAATATATGGCCGGTTTTGACTTTCTACCAAACTACATTGAAGATCTAGAAGCATTAATCAGGAGAACCAGAGCTAAGCTCAAGAAAGTCTCAACTTTAAAGTTAGAAGATAACCATATAAGGTGAAGCTTAACACTAGAATTTGAAGTCATAGCTAACAAGACTCTCCGTGAATTCTCTGCTCTAACTACAGCCAACATCCATACTGGACCGCTAGTCAATGTTGGGGACAATGGATTCAAACTCAAGCTAGCTCTCATCAACATGGGGCAAGCAAACCAGTTTTGTAGAAAGGCACATGAAGATGTGAGTGCACATCTCTAACACTTCCTAAAGATTTACAACACCTTCACCATCAAAGGAGTAACCTAGGATGCCATACTACTTCACCTCCTTCCATTCTCACTCTTAGGAAGGCAAAGTAGTAGTTCTACGCCAACAAAGATAGAATACTACATGGGATAACTGCTCCATTGCCTTTCTAGCAAAGTTCTTTCCCATAGGCAAGACCAATGCTCTGCGTGGGAGAATCTCAAGCTTTCAACAACATAATGAATCTGTCCCTAAGGTATGGGAATACTTTCAAGATTATATTGCAGAATGTCCTCATCATGGGATAGAGAATTGGCTACTCATGTAGACTTTCTACCATGGGTTGACCAACAGTTCCCATGAGACTATGGATGTTGCTGCTGGAGGTGCATTCTTATCACTCACCATACCAAATGCAACAACTCTTATGGAGAAGATGGCCTCCAATCAAGGTTGGAATGAAGAACATGCTCAAACCCACAAAAGAGGTGGAGGTATGCATCAACTCAAGGAAGTAGACATGTTATCTGCCAAGATGGACTTGCTGATGAAGAAGCTTGAAGATCGAGCTAATGAGAAGCAAGAAGTCATGCATATTCATGATTCTCATATGACATATGAAGTATGTAGAAACACTAGGCATTCAGGGAATAGCTGCCCTGAGACCCATGAGGATGTGAACCTTGTCAACAACTACTTTCATCCTCAGCAGAATTAAGGATGGAACTAGCAACAAAGGCTGAACTATCAATGTACCTATCAAGGTAACTATCAAGGTAATAATTTCAATCATTTCAATCAACCACCCTTGAGAGAATTAATTGTTGGCCAATCCAAACTTATAGAGGGATTATCTAGAAAGGTAGCTTCTAATGATAAAATTCTAGAGAACAAAAATAATAGAATGGATAGTTTTGCTTTTGTCATTAAGAACCAGTATAGCTTTAATAAAATGATAGAATCACAAATAGCTCAGCTGGTAGCTGCTGTTCTTCTGTTCGACAAAGGTAAGATTCTGGGGCAACCAAAAGATCTAGAAACTACAAATCTTATCGATATTAACAATGCAGCTTACTACTATACGGAGCCATCGACGGGAAGGTGGATAGACTATACCTCACCGGAAAAGAAGAGCGGTCTAGGGAGACCTATCATCCCCATCGCCATTGGACCACATATTTTTCAAGAAGCTATCAGTGACTTCGGAGCAAGTGTCAATATCATGCCTAAGGTAATCTATGATCAAATTAATGGAGATGCTTTGTTGTACACAAATATGCGTTTATAGCTTGCAGATCAGTCACTCTGTTACCTCAAGAGAGTTCTTAAAGACGCCATTATTCGAGTGGGACAATCATACGTTCCCGTAGACTTTGTGGTTTTGGAAATAGGTGGAGATATAAGAGCACCCATGATTTAGGACCAACCTTTCCTAAGCACTACAAAAGCCATCATCTACGCGGATAGTGCTAAGATCTGCTTCACAATCAAGGATAGAAAGGAGAATTTTTCGTTCAAGAATCGTATACACCATTCTCTCGGACATCCGCAAACGCCGTACCTGCCCGAAGAGACAACAGTGACCAAGAAGAAGAACAATAGGAGGAGTAAGAATAAGGCTAGGCAACCATAAGAAGAATCGGTCAACATGATCAACATACTTCGATCTAAGTACGACCACCTCCTCGCTTCACCATTCCTTGCTAAGAAGGATGACCTAGGCGTACCGATGATCAAGTGTACCATTGGACAAAGAATCTTTCACAAGACCTTCTGTGACATTGGATCGGGGGTCAACATAATGTCTAAGGTAACGTATGAATATTTATTTAGTGATAAACCTTTGTTCCCTACATATATTCAATTATAGATGGCGGACCAATCAATCTGATTCTCGAAGGGGATATTATGGTAAGAATACATAATCATTATGCCCCTATCGACTTCATGGTTCTGGACAAGGGTGAAGAAGAAGATAATACACCCATCATCCTCGAAAGACCGTTCCTCAACACTACCAACACGATCATTTACGTCGGATCTGGACAAGTCCACTTCCAATTCTCTAGAGAAAAGGTACGTTGTTATTTCAATAGTTATACCACTTATGAATAGCCAAAGAAGTCCCGCTCCAGGAGGAGACATAGATCATCCCAATGCCAAAAGAATCAAACTCAAAATAATGGATGGAAAGAAGGTGAGAAACCTGAAGTTGTAAAAGTTGAATCCGCTCCGCCAAAGTTAAGTCTATAGACCAAGCAAGTATGGAAAGAGAAGGTGACATCACTAACATCGTCACCAGAGTCACAAGAGGTGCAACCATTAGGGTCTCCATCCCTGGGCCCGACTGATGCACCAGGGAATGAACAAGATAGGAAAAGAGTCCTGTCCGGAGGACTTAAAAATCCGAACCCTAGCTATGAGGTAACATCGGTAGTTATCCATTTTTACTTTTTAGCATTGCATAAATTACTTTTTACTTTAGCATATTTACTTTTTTGCACCAGCATTGCATTTAGAAAAGGAAAATAAAAAGTTTCATTATTGTATTACATTATAAAAACCCTAAGCCCCATGTGAATAAATCTATGGTGTGTAAAAGCCTAAAGAAATATTCACTATGGTGGCATAAAAATAAAAATACCATACATATTTTGTTTCTGCATTATATAAATAAGAAAATCCAAAAATATTAAATAGACATCCTGCTAGAACTTTTTCAATTAGAAAATCTATCTAAACCCACAAGAATAGCTAATCTCCGAATGACTAACTGCTAACCCTTTATCCTCATTTGTGTCATGAGTTTTGGTGTTCTTGTTAGAGTATTTTACAGGATGATCAAGAGTAAAGCCATCCATCCGAAGTATATTTTCTCGAACATTGCCGCTACACCACCATTGCACAAGGAAAACAAATTCTAGAAGGATGATAGAGATTTTTGAAAAACTACGACAACATCCAAACTTAGGGAGGAGCATCACCAATATATCTAGCTAAGTATTTCTTTTTATTTTTGGTTCTACTATTTTTAAGTTTCCTTTATATTTGCTAAAGAAATAAAAAATGCATAATAAACAAAAACAAAATAAAAACTTATCTTAGCTATATATATATAGTAAGGTGTGATCTTAAAGTAAGAATAAAATAAAAGTGTGTGTCTAGTTGGATTTTTAGGAGCTAAATAAATGGACTCTGAGGATAATCTCTTGCAATGAAAATGATGAATAATTGCTCTGTTATAATTTCTTTCAAGTACCTAGTTTTCAGCCTTGAATTCTCCTGAGTTTTGGATATGACTGTTTTGATATAAGAATTTACTCTAAAACTTGAAACTCGTGGCTAACATATGCTTGATCTAAGTCTAGGTAATTGACGGATGTGATATGAGAAGGTCTGAGCTGTTGTTTATCTTGTTCCTAGTGATACTAAAATTCTGGAGATTTATGTTTTGAAAAACATAAAAATCTTACATGATGAGCTTATGTATGACAAAGCTTGAATTCCTACCAGAGCCATACGTGTTATTTAGATTAGAAAAAACTTCCACTCATATATGCTGCTTGTTTTGCATTGAGTTTTGTTAAGCTTTGTTGATGCCTTATGAGAGGTTTGTCATACTCTTAAAATCAAGATTTCGTACACACCACCCAAATACGCACTACTCCTATACTAGGGGTAGTCACAACAACATGCCATTCCATCTAGATCCATAAAAAAATGTTTTACTCTTACACTGGGAGTAAACACCAAAAATATACTATATAGGATATCCACCAAATAAATGCTCTAAAGTTTTTGTTGCTATCTGTCAAAAATTTTGTTGCAGAAAAAAGGCATAGGGCTATGCAAAAGTTATTCATAAAAAAAGAAAAAAAGAGATGAGAAAAAATGGATAAGTGTTGTAATTATTAAAACAATGGGTACTTAGATGCCATCCTGAAAAAAAGTGAGAAGAATAAGATAGCCCATGTTTTCTTACAAAGTTATTTCCAAGTTTTAAAAGAGAGATATATTTTCAAGCAGCGGGTTAGCCACCAAATATATCCACCATACATCCATACACATGCACATCTTGATTTGATTATATGACTCAACTCTCTTTGGATCCATTGTTTGACTTTACAATATATGTATTGCAAGTATGCTATTTTATGCTTTCTCACTCTGTCGGTGCGGGACCCACGGGATACCCTGTAAGGAAGGGAGAAGATCTAGTCTAACTAGGATTCTTTCTATGTAATCTTAGTAGTAGTATTATTCTATAATCGTACTAGGAACTCTCATTGTAAACCGACTAGGCCTCTGGCCTCCTGACTATATAAAGGAGGGCAGGGTTCCTAGAGACGGGGGGACAATCAATCCAACGCAAAGGCTAACGCCAACTAGATGTAGGGCTATTACTTGATCACGGTCGAGGGCCCGAACTAGGATAAATCGACTGTCTCTTGCGTTCACCGTCGAGTTTTGCATATGTTGAAGCCCGAACAAACTGCCCCAGGTATCCCCGTGGCAGGCTATCGGTGGTGAAACATCGACAGCTGGCACGCCAGGTAGGGGCTTTCGGTGAATTTGCATCCGAGAGCTCGACAGACCTCGACAACATGATCTTCTCGACAGGATCAACCTTCATCTTTGGTTCATGGATCTGCGAGGCAGGCGACGATGGCAAGCTCCAAAGCCGTCTCCTCAAAGATTCAGATCACCATGAAGACCTTTCTATTTTGGCGACTACGACAGATCAACTCACCGAAAGATTTGCGCAGCTCGTGGTGTCTGATCCAACTCAGATTTTGCGGCTTTGCGCATCCGACTCAAACTCGGGCTCCGCATCCAAGATGGAATCTTACCCGAGTTCTTTCGAGAAACCAAGTTCTTTTTTGGCAGGGTTCCAGAACGTGGCCTTGGCCTATCAAGAATACAACTCGGAGTACACTCAGAGTCCTTTCAAGATGTCAGGTCCTTTTCCGTTTGGACTCCACAACATGGCAAAATCTTATCAGGCACGGACCGAAGGATCCCTCGATCCGATGCTTAGAATGCCACTAAAAGGAGCTCAGGAAGGTCTCATACTAACTATAACATCTCAAGACTGTATCATCCGCTGGCCAGGTTCTATTCCTGAGGATAGCGGTACCTGACTAGTTGGCACGACGACAACAACAATTCTACCCTACCAAGAAGGAGACTCGATCTGCGACCTTGAAGCCTCTACTAAAGTTATCAACAACTCCGACAGTGTGGAAACCAACGCCGATAATAGAACAATTCACGCACGAGAAGTATTCATGGTTCGTCGTCCTTGATCACCATTGGTCCCCCCAAAAGCACTTGACATTAGGTCATCGGATGAATCTAAGTCCAACATATCACCCTTTATCCAGGGGCACGATGGTGAGACCAAGAATCAGAATCAAGCCAGAGAAAGAAGAAACAAATTGAAACAAGGACGCCAACACCGTGGTAGGTAGCGCATGGAAGCTTGGATCAGATATGAGTCAGATCTGGCCGAGTACAATAGAAGAAAATCAGAACAAGAAGTCAAAGAAAGACGCACGGTGAATACACCCTACAATAGGATCTGAGAAGCACTGGAAGAACTCAGAGCGACCTCACATCCTAGTGAAAAACAGGAATAGCTCCGGGACTTTCTCCGGTCAACAGCCCTGAGGACACACGATGGAAGAACCCGCTCAAGATTACATGCCAGGTCAACATCTCATAGGAAGGAAGATCGAAATCAAAGGAAGTCCATTTTTGAGAGACTTAGACCAAGTGGAAGTCACAATAGAGAAAGTAGAAGGGACCACAGTCAAAACTACCGAGTCGAACAACCAAGAGAGATCAGAAGCAAAGCACCTATTCAGACAGCCCCGTAGAACTACTCTCACCAAAACAACAATTGGCTAGAAGGAGGTGCTGAATCAGAATACAAAGAAGACGGAACGCACGATAGATTCCCCTGTTTTGCAAACAGACTTGCTTAAATACGACTACCTCATAAGTTCAAGCCGTCTAACCACTATAAATATGATGGCAAGACCGAACCAAGGCAGTGGCTCAGGATTTACTCGCAATCGATTGAACTAGCCGGAGGAGACGATGATATCAAGACCTTGTTCTTTCCCATGGCCCTAGAAACCATGCCCCTCCAATGGTTTGACAAATTGAATCCAGGGTCAATCAGAAATTGGGAGGACTTGCAAAGAGTTTTCTGTGAAAATTTGGCGGGCATCATTACGCACCCCATCACCCACGTAGAATTAAAAGGACTCAAGCAGAAAGGGGGTGAAAGTCTTAGAAATTACTATTGACGATTTGGCGAACTACGTGCTCAAGTACATGACATCACCGAACAAGAAGTAATCGAGGTTTTCTCTCATAAAATCATGGCTAGGTGGCAATTTTAGGACTTCTGCAAAGAGAACCCGAGAAACAATGAAGAATTCAGATGCACAGTAGAAAAGATAATTACTGTAGAGGAGAAGACACGAGAAAGGTTTCTGGATAGAAACAACTGAGACAACCCAGACAAGCAAAATCATCGAAACATCAGACATTAGGAAAGAAAACGTGGACCAGACAGCACCATAGCGGTGGCTGACAAATCAAGGAAGTTTTCCAAACCTAGAAGGTATGACGACATTGAAAACATGCATTGCATCTGGCACCCTAAAGGAAATCACACCATCGGAAATTGCTACACCTTCAATGATCGATACATAAGAAAAGATAGTAAAGGAAACACTAAAGAAGACAATCAGAAAAAAGATGAAGACAACCACGAAGACAAGGGATTCAAAAAATCTAGGGGGATAGTAGTAGTGATCTTCGCCGGGGCCTCAGATTCCAGAAGCAAACATCAAGAAAAGCTAGCTCTACGAACCATCATGGCAGCAGAACCGGCTACTCCAAGATATCTCAATTGGTCACAGTATCCAATCTAGTTTTCAAGAGAAGACCAATGGACTAGCATAGGAAACGTAGGCCATTACCCACTGGTTCTAGATCCAACTATCACCGGTATGACTGTCACAAAAGTACTAATCGACGGAGGAGCCAGACTCAACATTATTTTTTCAGAAACACTAAGGAAGATGGGACTACAACTCGCCGGGATGATTACACCAACGAGCACCCCTTTTTATGGGATAGTACCCGGCAAGGCAGCCATGCCACTTGGACAAATCACTCTATCGGTTACTTTTGAAACTCCCTCAAACTACCATACGGAGTTCATTAAGTTTGAAGTTGCAGACTTTGATTCATCATATCACGCAATCCTCGGGCATCCAGCAGTAGCAAAATTCATGGCGATACCGCATTACCCGTACCTATTGCTTAAGATGCCAGGGCCTAACGCTGTCCTTTCCCTTCGAGGTGATTTGAAGCGTGCTTTTGACTGCGATGTTCAGGCAATCCAAATTGCAGCCAAAGCACAAGCCGCCAATGGTAGAAAAGAAATAGCCACTATTGCCGTAGAAATGAGCCCAGAAGAACTAAAGATACCGGCTAAAAAGCCCAGCATCCTCGCAACACCAAAAGAAGCCGACATCAAGCAAATCGACCTGGGCATCGGTGATCCCTCCAAAACGACAACCATCAGCGCCCACCTCTCGGCAAAATAGGAACTCGCGTTCACCAACTTTTTTTGGGACAACAAAGATATCTTCGCTTGGAAGCCGGCCGACATGCCAGGTGTCCCAAAAGAGTTGATCGACCTGTAATCGATATCAACGAAGGCTCCAAGCTCGTGAAAGCAATGGTTACTGACGATTCTCACCCGACAAGAAGGATGCAATTAAAAAGAAAGGTAAAGTCAATTTACAACCTTGAACTCTCGCAAAAGTCAGATTTCAACCTCGAACTCCAAAACCGGATAACTTTGGCCTCAACTCTCGAAACCATTCAACTTTCAACCACAGGCTGGTTTCAGGCGTTTTTTAGGCGCATTTTAACTTTTGATATTTTAGGAGGCGTCAAAATTTTATATATTTTGAGCATCTTAAGTCTCGCCATCTCAAAACTACAAAGTTTAGATGTCATTGAGAGATGACGAGACTCAAATTTAATTCCATAAAAAATAGAAAACCCTTCTCATTATTATGTTGGATGAAGATAATTTTATATGTAAATTGTATATCTGATGAGATCTACAACTTTATAGTTTTAATTTTTTCATTTGAGGAAAGTAAGATAATCTCAAAAAATAATATAAAATTTCAAAGCACTATAATAATCGATTATTATGGTTTTCTTTGAAATTTTAGAACACTAATATATTATTTGTATGGAGTTAAATGAAAATATTTTTATATCAAAGTTGTAGCTCTCAATGAGATCTATATCTTTGTAGTTTTGAGTTTTTTCATTTTTTGAAATTAAGATGCTCAAAAAATAATATAAAATTTCGTATACACCTCCTAAAATATCAAAAGTTATCGTTTCATGCGCCTAAAACCGCCTGTAAAACCAACTTCAGGTTGAAAGTTGAACGGTTTCAAGAGTTGGAGGGCCAAAGTTATTCGGTTTTGGAGTTCGAGGTTGAAATCCGGACTTTGACGAGAGTTCAAGGTTATAAATTGGACTTTACCCAAAAAGAAATCACAAAGCTAATGGCAGCCGGATTTATCAGAGAAATCATTTATCCAGATTGGCTAGCAAACCCAGTTCTAATAAAAAAAAGAATACGGACGAGTGACGCATGTGCGTCGACTACACAGATCTCAACAAACACTGCCCGAAGATCCATTCGGGCTACCACGCATTGATCAGATAGTTGATTCAACAGCAGGATCTGCCCTATTATCCTTTTTTGATTGTTATTCATGATGTCACCAGATCGTATTAAGGGAACAAGACTAGAGCAAGACATATTTCATCACTTCGTTCGGTGCCTACTGCTACAAGACCATGTCGTTTGGACTCAAGAATGCTGGAGCCACTTACCAAAGAGCTATCCAAACGTGCCTTGGTGAACAGATCGGCAAAAATGTAGAGGCATACGTGGATGACGTAGTAGTAAAAACAAAGAACCCGGACACACTAATTGAAGACTTAAAGCAAACCTTTGAAAATCTAAAAAGGTGGAGATGGAAATTGAACCCAAACAAGTGTGTATTCGGAGTTCCTTCAGGACAACTACTCAGATTCTTGGTCAGTCATCGTGGAATCGAAGCCAGCTCCAAGCAAATTCGAGCCATAACAGAGACGGGCCTTCCTCAAAGTATCAAAGATGTGCAGAAACTAACAGCCTACATGGCGGCCCTCAATCGTTTCATATCAAGACTCGGCGAAAAATGGTTACCTTTCTTTAAACTACTAAAGAAGACAGACAAGTTTGAGTGGATAGAAGAAGCCAATGAAGCTTTCAAAAGACTTAAGGCATACCTCTCCTCCTCGCCCGTTCTCACACCTCCAAAGAAATATGAAGACATGATGCTGTACATTGCGGCAACTTCTACTGTGATCAGCACCACGATAGTCATAGAAAGAGAAGAAGAAGGGCGCGTATATAAAGTACAACGCCCCATATACTACATCAGCGAAGTACTGTCAGAATAAAAAATCCGGTACCCGCATGTGCAAAAACTACTGTACGCCCTCCTGATCACTTCACGCAAGCTTCGCCACTATTTTGAAAGCCACAAGATTACCGTTGTGATAGATTTCCCACTCGGGAGACATCCTACACAATAGAGACGCAACAGGGCGCATATCTAAGTGGGCAGTTGAACTTGGTGCTCTCAATATCGATTTCACCCCATGGAAGACAATTAAATCTCAAGCCCTTGCCGATTTTGTTGTCGAGTGGAAAGAAATTCAACAACCTATGTCAAATACCATCCTTGACTATTGGAAGATGTACTTTGATGGATTACTCAAGCTAGGCGGAGCCGGTGCAGGCGTTCTCTTCATTTCTCCAGACGGAAAATGTAACACCCCAGGTGTTTGCCACCGGTTAAGCAATGGGTTTGAGCTAAAACCTGGTATATTAAGTGAGGATGAAGATGTCAATGTCAAACCTATAGAAACGAGCCCCAACCTAAACTTGGATATTGCACCTTTGCTCGCCTATAGACCCCTTTTCAAGATATATGCTTGGGTGGTGTGATTGGGATATCTTCATGTGTCTCACATCAATACCCATCTATATTGGGCACTCGAAAAGTTTCATGAAGTTTGGAATCAAAAAGTCACATGAAATGACGAGTTATGTCCTTGCTTGAATTAATTTATAAAGTGAATGGAATTCTCGATCGTCAACCAAATCTTGCAACCATGCCCAAATGACTCTAGATGAACTCTACAACAAAAGTCATGAAAGGTTCATGTTGAGCAAATGCCAAGAAAACGCTCCAATGGATCAAAAAGGATAATTTAAGCTTCATCGTGATCCTACTTTGGTCAAAGTAGAACAGTAGGTTCTATATCAGTTTTGAGGTTGGACCTTAAATGAAAGTTGTAGTCCATATCATGTAGAACAAACTTTGTTTAAAGGTCAAGAGTTATTTTGGCCTCTAACCTAGTCAAATGGAACTCACAAGATTCAATACAAGTGCTGTTTTGGAGCCCAGGAATTTGGCTAAGTCCTAATCGAGGTTGGACTGCGGGTACCCTACTTTGGAGCTTTATATCTTGCAAACCGAGCTGATCCAGACCTTGATCCTTTAATAAAAGTTGTTCTTTGTTTTGAGTACAACATAGTTTGTTTTTGGAGTATGCCCTAGTTCAGTTTGTAGATGATGCAAACAGAGGTTACAAGATCGAAATCGCCGCTGTTTGTAGACCTAAAGTCTGAAATCTTGGGCCTCGACGATGACATTCCGCGTTCTCCAAATTTTGCTAAGCAACTTCAGTTGATCCAAATGTAAAAGTTGGAGCTTACATGATGGGGAAGAACATACAAGAAGATGGCACCGATTGCATTTCATCTCGACCATCAATTTTGGATGTTTGCGTGTGTCACCGTCAAATCACCGACACTATCAAGTTTAGTACTAATTATATGCTAATCCAATAGCCTAATGGCCGAGCACCCTTAATCAAAGTCGAAGAGCATTCGAGGACAGCAACTTTTCTATAGGCGCCAAGGTCCGAATCGCACCGAATATGCCGAAAACGGACTCCAAGTCAGACACAAGAACGCACGCCACGCACTCGATGAAATGACTTCGTGGCGGCCATGCACCGTAGAGCGCCCCACCATTGCCGAGCTTTGCTGCGGCGTGTACACCGTGATGGCCGCAGCTGGCCGACACCAGGCCCTCAACGCTGCGCGCTGGCATGCGTTATCAGTGGCGCCGCGCTGCCCAGTTCAGTCGCTCGCACTCACTCACTCCCTCTCCAGCTCTCGCTCTCGCGTCCGCCGCGGAACCGCCATGGCCGAGCTGGCCGCCTCCGCGTCCCCCTGCCTCTGGGCTCCCTCATGTCCATCCGTGTGCGCCACCGGCTCCGCCGCCCTCCTCTTAGCCTCGCGCGCCCCTCCCCGGCCTTCCTTCGCCGCCGTAGCGCGTGGCCACCGGTGCGTGCCGTGGCCGCGAATGAATGCTGTCAAGGCTGCCAGGCCAACTGGCCCCGCCTCCGGCCTAGTTGGGCAGCCCCTCGCGTCTGCGCCGGCCCTTGGATGCTCCCTCACAACTTCTCCGACGCCGACGCCGACCACCGCCACCAGAACCAGGAGCTCCGGCGAGGTGTCCTGCTTCCGGTCGGATAAAGAGAAGTCAAGGACCACGCGCATGAATTTGATTTTCTCCAGGGGGTTAAGTGATGAAGTTGTGACTCATATGAATAGTGCCGTTAAGGATCCGTTCGTTCGGGTTTTATTTGTGGAAACTTCAGGGGTCCTCGATGCAAGATTTAGATTCCTTTTCTTTCTCGATTTTTGCAGATTTGAATGCTCCACTTTGATAATTCATAGTAATTCGTACAAAAATCGTAAAATAGAAAATGAGGACTTTTGGAATCCTGGTGAAATTCTCTACGTACTAGATCAATAATATTACATGCTTTAGTTTAAAGGTTTAGCTGTAAAAATAGATTTGTGCAGTTAGGGTTTGAATGCTAGTCTTATTTGTTTTTTTTAAATGCAGTTGTTGTGCTCAAATAATTGTGAAATTTTTGTGGAGTGCTACTAAGGTGATTGTTGTTGTCTGGTAAAAATTTCATGAGTTTAGGATTTATAGTTTAAGAGTTATAAAATAACAAATGCCCTGTTTTGATTTGCTCCTATTCGGAACAGTTCTGCATGTTTGAATTAATTGGCTCAGTTAAGTTATGAATCATGATTTGATGACAATACATGAGTTTTAGTACTTTTATTAAGCTTTCCAAAAGTTAAATATCATGATTTTTGGTTAAGTAGATCTTGAGTTACACTTGCTTAAATATCAGTGGCTGTTTCTGCCCAAACTCTGACAGGGTTACCTTGTTGGTATTGTGGGGCCCTCTTAATAGTAGAATTTGCTTTAGGTGTTTACAACAAAGTTGTTTAGAATTTTACAAGCTTTTCTAAAAGTGTAGAACCACATTTATTGGACCTGTATAACTCCATTTATAGTTGTTTAAAGTGGCATGTCAGTTTCTGTCTATGTTTTGGATAGCGATGCAATTATTGGATTAATTGACCCTTCTAACTGTAGAATCATCTTAAGATGATAATAAGAAAGTTGTAGATAACTCACCTAACTAGCTTGTGTTAAATTTTCATGGCATGTGGCCAAGTAGTTTGTGAGTTATGACTGTTCTAGGTTGGTCTTCAGAAATTGTAGCTTTCTGGAATTGCTGGACCAGCTTTGATAAATGTGCCTGTTTAACCTGGTTAACTTTGGAATCATGCTGATAGGTTTAAATATGAATTGTAGATAACTTCATAAGCTTTCCAGAATGTCTTCTTTCAAGTCATTTGGATTTGTGTAACTCCAGTTATAGCTAAATCTTGTAGCTGCTGTTTGCATGTCCAGAAATTGACAGATTCCAATTATAGTTGTTTGCTTATATTTTCCTAAGTGTGGCTCATACCTTTGATGATGGTTGAGTTAGAGTACCTGAGATCTTAGGAAACTTGTGTCATGCTTGGTGTTGTCATCTTCTTTGCTATCGTGGCATGATAAATTGTGCGATATTTATAGTAAGCCATGTGAAGTGCTTGTGCATGTTAATGTAACCTTGTGCTTGTCTTACTTACTGCATGCGATGCATTGCCTATTGCACTTCCATGTATTCATACACCTGCATCTTGCCTCTCATCTAGGTACGCTAGATGCACCACGTGAAGGACGAGATGTTGGAGCCAAACCCGAAGATGGTGTTGGTGGATCCATCCCGAGGATGGAAGGACCCTGGAGTGCATACCTAGAGTGGAGACGTCGTCAAGACGGAGCAAGCTAACTTGACTGATTCGTGTCGGATCCCAGGCAAGCCCCGGAGCATTCTAAGTCTCCCAGTATTTTACAAATGATTACTTAAGTACTTATGATTGATGCATTAGGTTATAAGAATTGAATGGAACCACTTGATGCATATAAATTCCTTGTCCAGATATTACACCTTTAACCGGTATAGGTCCAGGATCGAATATATGCTTAGCCATGCTTAGACCGGTAGAAGTCAGGTGATTTCCTGTCACCTGCGAGATATAGGTGGAAACCGGGGCACGGTTGGCTATATTTGCTATCGTGGAAAAGAACCATGGGGTAAAAGTAAATCGAGGCCGGACGGAGTCTATGTGTAGGTTGACTCATGTGATTCCGTGCGTGTCGATTAAGGACCGCACCGTTGTTGGCGCTTCGACAAGATTGAACGCATGCCTATCACTTAGCTGGCGGATAACTCGTTCCGACCGCTGAAGCCGAGTAGCTCAACTCAGCCGGGACCCGCTACATTGTGCGCTCCTTGCGGGGCGATCAGGACCGAGCCCAAGGGCAGGCTAGGCTGAACGTCCCGGCATCTGGTGTCCCAGATGCGTGCGGCGTGATACGGACCCGCAAAAATGTGTACTGAGTTGTACCAAAGGTGACCTAAGGTGACCGTTGATCCGTCACTGGGTTTGTGTTAGGAATAAATTCCCAGCTGGTTGAAATCGATTCGAATCGCCGTCTCTCCCGGATAGTGAGAAACTTGGCTAGTCCCAACATCGTAGTAATTGGATTATGGAATGTGATGGTTTGGATAAACATGGAATTACTATACCTGCTATGGTTACTATTGTATGCTCTAAAAAGATATACCACATGTTTGGCACAGGATAGTTGCTAATCTAGAGATGGATAGTTCTAATTAACTTGATGACAGAATTATAATTGTATAATTGAGTTAATCGCTTTTTATGCAAAAATGTTGTCAAGCTACCTCCACTTATAAAGCCTTGCATACTCCTTGGAGTCAATTTTATTTCTGGTTTATGACGGGTAAGTCTAGCTGAGTACATTCGAGTACTCAGGGTTTATCCCACCATGTTGCAGGTAAGGTTTTGACCTGCTGAGGATGGTGGCTAACCACCGGTGGGCTCGGTGACTCTATATTCACTTCTCATCTACATGCTTTTGTCTGAGGATGTCACTTATGCTAGCAACGTATTTGGAACTTATATTAATGTAATCATTTGAAAGTTATGTTGTTTTCACTAATCGGTTTTGAAATCCAAACTTGTATTATTATTTATGAATCTATTCGTAATATTATTTCCGCTGCAACTCTGCGTATGTGATGTGTATTTGCTTAATCACGCGATCTTGGTTGTGATGTTGATTTACCGAGGTCCTGCGTGACACTCGGCGGACTACCGGGTTTATATAAGTGAGAGTATGCGCGTGTCAACGTGTTAAGCGGGGACAGCCGTACTTGATCTTGTATAAATTGGGCGGTTCTGTCACAGCTGGTATCAGAGCGAGATTAAGCATAATACTGTCATGTACATAGTTTTAAAAGCCAAGTTTTGGTTTTAAAAAGCCTATTTTAACTAAAACTTTAGCTACATGCAAATTCGTCAAAACTTATTTGCGAAACTATGCTAGCGACATCCTCCTTTATGCCCAGTTAAGGACTATTAGGTGGCTATCTAAGTACTAACTGTGGGGGTTTACTTCTTGCAAATTTTACTTTTGTCGTCCATACGGCGTGCTATTGTATGGATGCCGTTCACTTGAATGGTAATGTATGGATCAATTGCCTCTACGCCCAGGTAAGTGTGAGTTGTGAGAGCATGACCGTCCAACTATCGGTCTAGGGGAGAGTTAGCTATGGTTACTGGAATATTTACATGTTACACACATGTATATATGAAGGTACTTAATTGCGGGTATATTTATCGGGTAGCTATGGATATCGAAGTATATACATCTGGGGATGTGTATATGGAGAGTATCTTAGTTTACCGCTTTCATTGTGTGCTTATTTATCTCTTATGGGGATGGGCTGCAATGAGTTTGCCTGCAGGTATGCTAACCACGAATGCGTAGATTGAATGTAGCTGACGACTAGCTATATATAGAGAGAGTACGTGTTATGCCACCAACATAGAACGTGATTGCCGCCTTAGGCTGGCAATTTGGTGAGGACGAATAGGACGAGCATGCATCATGATTGTGCTTGTGCATAAATATGCTTCCCTCACCTTGTTCTAATACTAAGTAACTTGTGATCAATGTGATGCTACTATTTTTTTTTCTTTGTGTGAAGATAGACAAAGTGCCTTGTTCCATGCTGCTTGAATAGCTGTGCTTGAAGATAGTGTGTGATTAGCTTTGCCTTGTATGTTTGCTTCCAAAGGAAATAGATGACAAAGTTAATAGTTAGCAAAAGGTTCACCCCTTTCAAAACTAAATTGCTAAATGTAAGTAAAACTTGTTTTGTAGAGATATCCACCTACTCAGTAAAAAGGAAATAAAAGATAACAATACTTTACCACCATGTTTTGCATGATATGTATAGCGGTGTTGTTGTAAGTGACTAGTTGTTAGGTGTGAGCTTTGTGCTTAGTAATAGTCGCTTAAGCTAATTAGATTGAGTATTTCGAAATGCTTGCTGAAGACCAGGATGTAGGTGCGGATGCTCAATATTTAGATCGTGCCGTAGTTGTCATCCTTTTGTCCTCGGTAAGCATACGAGTGTTGAAGAGCGCTATCCTAGAATAGCGTCCAAGTTTTGATAATATCATGGTTGTCGTCTTTAATTAAGTTCTCTCTTAGGATCCTGAGCCTGTACACGTGGTTGCTAGCCTTTGAACGTTGCGCTACGAAGATCTTTATCCATGCCCTTGCTTGACCTTAGGCCCAAGTTTAGTTCCCTTGAACGCTTGCATGTGTCGTGGTTGTCCCGCTCCTGTGCGAGAGTATCTTGCTCTAAATCCTTGTCGAGCCTCATTGCTCCTTCTCCTACAGATGATCTGGTGCAATGCTAATCGCTATCTACCCTGGCTTTGGAACCTTATACTCATAGATCCTGTCATTGCTTTATCAACTAAATCCTTAGTCAGTGCATTGGCTCTGTCCCTTGCATCCCGTTGTTTTGTCTCCAACTTTTTCAAGTCTCTGTATGTTCATCAGTCTTGATCTCATGTTGCTGCTCAGCAAGACCAAATCTCATGTTAATCTTGACCTGGTAATCACTTGGTGGACACAAGGCGTATATGGAAATTCAGCAAGAGTCTCCTACTTAGTTGCCTTCGGCAAATAGGCTATGCTCTCTCGCGTTGTGTTTTGATCTTGGGATTTCCTACTTGTTGACTTCTAACCTTGTGACTACCTTTGTTTGCTATCCCTCCTTCACATAATGCTTGCACCTATGCAACCAAATTTGTGCTACGTGAGAATGATTGTGGGTTGTATGTTCAGTAATGGTGACATGATTAGCGAGCTATGGTGCCGCGACGAAACCGAGGGCATCCTGTGGACTGCAGCCACAAGGTTGTGCTACTCGGCACGCGCTGGTATTGAGGTTTCTAGTCATGATCCATTGCAGGACTACATCGATGTGTTATTTTCACGTGAGCTCCTCCTTGATTATCTCTCCTTATCTTGTCAAATGATCTGTACGTTGAATCAAATGCAATTGGGCTCCCTTTTGAAGTCATCCATCGGTTAACCTTTGAAGAACAGGTCACTAACAGGAACATAAACAGACTGCAAGAGGTGATAGACAAGTGACTCTACTCGACGTGACTGTCCCAGTAATGACGTCAGTCATCTAGTGAGCAACTTATGTCATTTTCGTTGGATCAGAAAGGTGCACCACACTTAAGGTTGAACAAGTTATTAGTCGGATGATAAAGGGACCAAGATATTATGTACTGTAATAGGTCACCTGGTATATATGAGTTCCTATCCAAGTTCTCAATCTTTAGGTGCATAAGGATCACGTAGACGAACTGACCTTCTTTAGTGTGACCCCTTTGTGCTGACTTCAATGGTGACCATCTGTATGCTTCGACCACAATTTTTATTATTAAGAGTGAAGATTTGAAACCTTTTTAGTGTTGAGGGACAACTGGTTAGTTACCAGTGGGAAAGTTAATCTTTAGTTAGGTAACGACTAGTTGGTAACTATGAAGACCAGATCTCATAGAACGATGTTGATCAAGGAAACATCAAACCTGGCCCTGCAATGCAAGTGCTACTTCTTCTCCAAATGTGCTATCAAGTCAATTCCATCTTGGACAATCACGTATATAGTGCAAGATGTTGTATCAGCTAAGTAAAGAACTAGAGAAAGCATATCCCTAGTTTCGACCAGCATCATTGTGCCCCTAGGTACCACAAACGGATTTGTTCAAGGCTCTATTGAACGAGGTGCCAGAGAATATTCAGAAACGGTTCCTTATCTATATAGGGATGCCCGCCATGTGGGGTAATGCTTTGCGCCCTGTGAAAATAGCCCATAAGTCCAATGTTTGTGCATCGTCGAGTTGGTGTCTAAATCAATGGTTGAGGTTGTTTCCTAAGAGGCATGTAAGGAAAATAAATGTTACAAGTATTTAGTATACACTTGTATCACTCTTCGTACATCGAGGACGAAGTACGTAGGACAGTGCTATCTTGGATTTCTTCTAAAGTAACAATACTTCATAAAGGCCAACGAAGGAAATTCTTCAGACAAAACTTACTACGAAGGACAAGTATCAGAAAGTGTCTTGACCAAATTAGCCTCTCTAATACTCCAAAGTTAAGTAGCCTAATGCTATCACTGATGTTGGAAACTGGATGACATGTTTCTCTTCCTTAAAAGTCTTTTCGCATCGAATCTCGGGGACGTGATTCCTTTAAGGGGGAAGGGCTGTAACACCCCAGGTGTTTGCCACCGGTTAAGCAATGGGTTTGAGCTAAAACCTGGTATATTAAGTGAGGATGAAGATGTCAATGTCAAACCTATAGAAACGAGCCCCAACCTAAACTTGGATATTGCACCTTTGCTCGCCTATAGACCCCTTTTCAAGATATATGCTTGGGTGGTGTGATTGGGATATCTTCATGTGTCTCACATCAATACCCATCTATATTGGGCACTCGAAAAGTTTCATGAAGTTTGGAATCAAAAGTCACATGAAATGACGAGTTATGTCCTTGCTTGAATTAATTTATAAAGTGAATGGAATTCTCGATCGTCAACCAAATCTTGCAACCATGCCCAAATGACTCTAGATGAACTCTACAACAAAAGTCATGAAAGGTTCATGTTGAGCAAATGCCAAGAAAACGCTCCAATGGATCAAAAGGATAATTTAAGCTTCATCGTGATCCTACTTTGGTCAAAAAGTAGAACAGTAGGTTCTATATCAGTTTTGAGGTTGGACCTTAAATGAAAGTTGTAGTCCATATCATGTAGAACAAACTTTGTTTAAAGGTCAAGAGTTATTTTGGCCTCTAACCTAGTCAAATGGAACTCACAAGATTCAATACAGTGCTGTTTTGGAGCCCAGGAATTTGGCTAAGTCCTAACTGAGGTTGGACTGCGGGTACCCTACTTTGGAGCTTTATATCTTGCAAACCGAGCTGATCCAGACCTTGATCCTTTAATAAAAGTTGTTCTTTGTTTTGAGTACAACATAGTTTGTTTTTGGAGTATGCCCTAGTTCAGTTTGTAGATGATGCAAACAGAGGTTACAAGATCGAAACTGCCGCTGTTTGTAGACCTAAGTCTGAAATCTTGGGCCTCGACGATGACATTCCGCGTTCTCCAAATTTTGCTAAGCAACTTCAGTTGATCCAAATGTAAAAGTTGGAGCTTACATGATGGGGAAGAACATACAAGAAGATGGCACCGGTTGCATTTCATCTCGACCATCAATTTTGGATGTTTGCGTGTCCTTTGTCAAATCACTGACACTATCAAGTTTAGTACTAATTATATGCTAATCCAATAGCCTAATGGCCGAGCACCCTTAATCAAAGTCGAAGAGCATTCTGAGGACAGCAACTTTTCTATAGGCGCCAAGGTCCGAATCTGCACCGAATATGCCGAAAACGGACTCCAAGTCAAGACGCACAAGAACGCACGCCACGTACTCGATGAAATGACTTCGTGGCGGCCATGCACCCAGCGCGCCCCCCACCATTGCCGAGCTTTTTGCCGCGTGGCCACCGTGATGGCCGCAGCTGGCCGACACGAGCCCTCAACGCTGCTGCGGCTGGCATGCGTTATCGATGGCGCCATGGCTGCCTGGGATTCGATCGCTCGACTCACTCACTCCCTCTCCAGCTCTCGCTCTCGCGTCCGCCGCGGAACCGCCATGGCCGAGCTGGCCGCCTCCGCGTCCCCCTGCCTCTGGGCTCCCTCATGTCCATCCAGGCGCCACTGCCGCCGCCGCCCTCCTCTTAGCCTCGCGCCCCTCCCGGCCTTCCTTCGCCGCCAGAAGGCGTGGCCACGGTGCTGCCGTGGCGCACCGCGAATGCTGTCTTGGCGCGGCCAGGCCAACCTGGCCCGCCTCCGGCCTAGTTGGGCAGCCCCTCGCGTCTGCGCCGGCCCTTGGATGCTCCCTCACAACTTCTCCGACGCCGACGCCGACCACCGCCACCAGAACCAGGAGCTCCGGCGAGGTGTCCTGCTTCCGGTCGGATAAAGAGAAGTCAAGGACCACGCGCATGAATTTGATTTTCTCCAGGGGGTTAAGTGATGAAGTTGTGACTCATATGAATAGTGCCGTTAAGGATCCGTTCGTTCGGGTTTTATTTGTGGAAACTTCAGGGTCCTCGATGCAAGATTTAGATTCCTTTTCTTTCTGATTTTTTGCAGATTTGAATGCTCCACTTTGATAATTCATAGTAATTCGTACAAAAATCGTAAAATAGAAAATGAGGACTTTTTGGAATCCTGGTGAAATTCTCTACGTACTAGATCAATAATATTACATGCTTTAGTTTAAAGGTTTAGCTGTAAAAATAGATTTGTGCAGTTAGGGTTTGAATGCTAGTCTTATTTGTTTTTTTTTAAATGCAGTTGTTGTGCTCAAATAATTGTGAAATTTTTGTGGAGTGCTACTAAGGTGATTGTTGTTGTCTGGTAAAAATTTCATGAGTTTAGGATTTATAGTTTAAGAGTTATAAAAATAACAAATGCCCTGTTTTGATTTGCTCCTATTCGGAACAGTTCTGCATGTTTGAATTAATTGGCTCAGTTAAGTTATGAATCATGATTTGATGACAATACATGAGTTTTAGTACTTTTATTAAGCTTTCCAAAAAGTTAAATATCATGATTTTTGGTTAAGTAGATCTTGAGTTACACTTGCTTAAATATCAGTGGCTGTTTCTGCCCAAACTCTGACAGGGTTACCTTGTTGGTATTGTGGGGCCCTCTTAATAGTAGAATTTGCTTTAGGTGTTTACAACAAAGTTGTTTAGAATTTTACAAGCTTTCTAAAAGTGTAGTAGAACCACATTTATTGGACCTGTATAACTCCATTTATAGTTGTTTAAAGTGGCATGTCAGTTTCTGTCTATGTTTTGGATAGCGATGCAATTATTGGATTAATTGACCCTTCTAACTGTAGAATCATCTTAAGATGATAATAAGAAAGTTGTAGATAACTCACCTAACTAGCTTGTGTTAAATTTTCATGGCATGTGGCCAAGTAGTTTGTGAGTTATGACTGTTCTAGGTTGGTCTTCAGAAATTGTAGCTTTCTGGAATTGCTGGACCAGCTTTGATAAATGTGCCTGTTTAACCTGGTTAACTTTGGAATCATGCTGATAGGTTTAAATATGAATTGTAGATAACTTCATAAGCTTTCCAGAATGTCTTCTTTCAAGTCATTTGGATTTGTGTAACTCAGTTATAGCTAAATCTTGTAGCTGCTGTTTGCATGTCCAGAAATTGACAGATTCCAATTATAGTTGTTTGCTTATATTTTCCTAAGTGTGGCTCATACCTTTGATGATGGTTGAGTTAGAGTACCTGAGATCTTAGGAAACTTGTGTCATGCTTGGTGTTGTCATCTTCTTTGCTATCGTGGCATGATAAATTGTGCGATATTTATAGTAAGCCATGTGAAGTGCTTGTGCATGTTAATGTAACCTTGTGCTTGTGTCTTACTTTACGCATGCGATGCATTGCCTATTGCACTTCCATGTATTCATGCACCTGCATCTTGCCTCTCATCTAGGTACGCTAGATGCACCACGTGAAGGACGAGATGTTGGAGCCAAACCCGAAGATGGTGTTGGTGGATCCATCCCGAGGATGGAAGGACCCTGGAGTGCATACCTAGAGTGGAGACGTCGTCAAGACGGAGCAAGCTAACTTGACTGATTCGTGTCGGATCCCAGGCAAGCCCCGGAGCATTCTAAGTCTCCCAGTATTTTACAAATGATTACTTAAGTACTTATGATTGATGCATTAGGTTATAAGAATTGAATGGAACCACTTGATGCATATAAATTCCTTGTCCAGATATTACACCTTTAACCGGTATAGGTCCAGGATCGAATATATGCTTAGCCATGCTTAGACCGGTAGAAGTCAGGTGATTTCCTGTCACCTGCGAGATATAGGTGGAAACCGGAGCACGGTTGGCTATATTTGCTATCGTGGAAAAGAACCATGGGGTAAAAGTAAATCGAGGCCGGACGGAGTCTATGTGTAGGTTGACTCATGTGATTCCGTCTGTGTCGATTAAGGACCGTACCGTTGTTGGCGCTTCTGACAAGATTGAACGCATGCCTATCACTTAGCTGGCCGGATAACTCGTTCCGACCGCGAAGCCGAGTAGCTCAACTCAGGCCGGGACCCGTTCTGTTGTGCGCTCCTTGCGGGGGGCGATCAGACTGAGCCCAAGGGCAGGCTAGGCCTGAACGTCCTGGCATCTGGTGTCCCAGACTGTGCGGCGCGGTACGGACCCGCGAAATGTGTACCTGAGTTGTACCAAAGGTGACCTAAGGTGACCGTTGATCTGGTCTGCCTGGGTTTGTGTTAGGAATAAATTCCCAGCTGGTTGAAATCGATTCGAATCGCCGTCTCTCCCGGATAGTGAGAAACTTGGCTAGTCCCAACATCGTAGTAATTGGATTATGGAATGTGATGGTTTGGATAAACATGGAATTACTATACCTGCTATGGTTACTATTGTATGCTCTAAAAAGATATACCACATGTTTGGCACAGGATAGTTGCTAATCTAGAGATGGATAGTTCTAATTAACTTGATGACAGAATTATAATTATATAATTGAGTTAATCGCTTTTTATGCAAAAATGTTGTCAAGCTACCTCCACTTATAAAGCCTTGCATACTCCTTGGAGTCAATTTTATTTCTGGTTTATGACGGGTAAGTCTAGCTGAGTACATTCGAGTACTCAGGGTTTATCCCACCATGTTGCAGGTAAGGTTTTGACCTGCTGAGGATGGTGGCTAACCACCGGTGGGCTCGGTGACTCTATATTCACTTCTCATCTACATGCTTTTGTCTGAGGATGTCACTTATGCTAGCAACGTATTTGGAACTTATATTAATGTAATCATTTGAAAGTTATGTTGTTTTCACTAATCGGTTTTGAAATCCAAACTTGTATTATTATTTATGAATCTATTCGTAATATTATTTCCGCTGCAACTCTGCGTATGTGATGTGTATTTGCTTAATCACGCGATCTTGGTTGTGATGTTGATTTACCGAGGTCCTGCGTGACACTCGGCGGACTACCGGGTTTATATAAGTGAGAGTATGCGCGTGTCAACGTGTTAAGCGGGGACAGCCGTACTTGATCTTGTATAAATTGGGCGGTTCTGTCACAGAAAACAACTCAAGTATGTCCTTCAGATATTATGGCAAGCTACAAACAATGAAGTAGAATACGAAGCCCTCATCCACGGGCTCTAAGTAGCAATTACCCTCAGAATCAAGCGATTGCTCGTATACGGCGATTTAGCAGTAGTCATCAACCAAGTTAACAAAGATTGGGACTGCACCAAAGAAAACATGGTCGCTTGTTGTGCTAAAATACGAAAACTTGAAAACATTTTCAAGGATTAGAAATTCTACATGTCCTGCGCGACTCTAATATTGCAGCAGACGTCCTCGCCAAGCTTGAATCGGACAGGGTGAAGGTCCCATCCAGCATATTCATAGAGGAGTTATCAGCTCCCTCTATCAAACAACCCGGTGAGATAACCCCTAAACTCCTAGCTAAAGGCACCCAGATTTTGGTAATCAACACCTCATGGACCCAGGTTTTTATTGATTATATCAAAGAGAATAAGTTACCAGCAGATAAAGAGGAAGCTACCAGAGTTGTTCGCAGAAGCAAGAACTACGTCCTAGTAGGGGACAAGCTGTACAGAAGAGCTGCATCATCAGGAGTACTCCTAAAATGTGTCTCATTTGAAAAAGGCAAAGAGATCTTAGACGAAATACACTCAGGCTACTGTGGAAATCATGCCGCTTTAAGAACACTAGTCGGCAAAACATTTCGCACCGGATTCTACTGGCCAATCGCTCTGAAAGACGCAGAAGAACTCATCAGAAAATGCAAAGGTTGTCAAATGTTTGCAAGACAAGCTCATGTACCAGCTCACAATCTCATCTGCATCCCACCTGCTTGGCCTTTCTCCTGTTGGGGGCTGGATCAATTAGGACCTCTCAAGAAAGCAAAGGGCGGTTTCGAGTACATCTTTGTAGCAATTGACAAGTTCACCAAGTGGATTGAATACAAACCACTCACAAAATACAGCGCAACCAAAGCAATCGAGTTCATCCAAGACATTATGCACCGCTTCGGCATGCCCAATCAAATCATCACAGATTTGGGCTCTCCCTTTACAGCTACAAAATTCCAAAGTTGGGCACAGGATTGTGGTTTCGGCATAGATTGCGCATCAGTCACACATCCAGAAGCCAATGGACAGGTAGAAAGGGCTAATGGACTCATACTAGCTGGATTAAAACCAAGATTGTATGAAGAACTAGTGGACTATGGATCCTAATGGATTGAAGAACTACCCAAAGTAGTATGGGGGCTACGAACTCAAATAAGCAGAGCCACTGGATACTCACCTTTCTTCTTAGTTTATGGATCAGAAGTCGTACTACCTGCCAACTTGATCTGGACGTCACCGAGGATAGAACAATATGACGAAGGAGAAGCAGAACACACCCGAAGATTAGAACTCAACAGTACAGAAGATGTCAGAGTAAATGCTACCCTTCAATCAGCCAGATACCTCCAAGGTTTAAGATGCCACTACAACAAGAATACCCAGCCTCGATCACTCCAAATCAGAGACCTAGTACTAAGAAGAATACAAAAAACTGACGGACGCCATAAACTACTCAGCCCATGGGAAGGTCCTTTCATTGTCACAAAAGTCACCGGACTAAGTACGTACAAGTTGATAACTGAAGATGGAAAAGAAGTCAACAATACATGGCACATCAGCCAACTAAGAAGATTCTACGCATGAAAACAACTCAAGGAAGAATATATATACAAGCCACAAGAGATCAACGTTCACGATCAATAAAGATGGTGTTCCTCGACAACATATGTCTTATTATAGCTACCCCCAGTTGTTTTCAATAAGCATATCAACGTTCATGATCAATAAAGATGGTGTTCCTCGACAACATATGTCTTATTATGGCTTTCCCCCAGTTGTTTTCACTAAGCATACCGGCCGAGAGCAAAAGAGCTGAAAAGATGCTTGAGCCCATCGATGAGGGTAGCTAATAAGCTAACACCCGAACCAAAAAGCAAAATGGCTGAAATTATGCCTGAGCATACCGGCCAAGAGCAAAAGAGCTGAAAAGATGCTTGAGCCCGCCGATGAGGGTAGCTAATAAGCTAACACCCAAACCAAAAAGCTAAATGGCTGAAATTATGCCTGAGCGTACCGGCCGAGAGCAAAAGAGCTAAAAAGATGCTTGAGCCCACTGATGAGGGTAGGTAATAAGCTAACACCCGAACCAAAAAGCAAAATGGTTGAAATTATGCCTGAGCATACCGACCGAGAGCAAAAGAACTAAAAAGATGCTTGAGCTCCGCCGATGAGGGTAGCTAATAAGCTAACACCAGAACCAAAAAGCAAAATCATTTTGAAATTATGCCCGAGCATACCGGCCGAGAGCAAAAGAGCTGAAAAGATGCTTGAGCCCGCCGATGAGGGTAGCTAATAAGCTAACACCTGAACCAAAAAGCAAAATGGCTAAAACTATGCCTGAGCATACTGGCCGTGAACAAAAAAGCTGAAAAGATGCTTGAGCCTGCCGATGAGGGTAGCTAATAAGCCAACACCCGAATTGATCCTAAGATGTTTTTACAACCAGGGAAAGAGCCAGATGCTGGCCACATCTCGAGTTAAGCAAAAAAGCTAAAAAGAAGAAGCTGAAGATACTTGCGATCGCTAGTTCTAAGTCTTTTCAGTACTAACAAGAACAAAAAGGTTGTCAAGACAAAGATCTACTTACCCCGAGTTGTTTACACGGCGTAGACGAAAGCTAGACAAGCACTCGGCTAATCAAGAAAGTTTGTCAAGACAATGATCTACATATACCGAGTTGTTTACACGGCATAGACGAAAGCCAGACAAGCACTCGACAAATCAAGAAAGTTTGTCAACACAACGATCTACATATACCGAGTTGTTTACACGACGCAGACGAAAGCCAGACAAGCATTTGATAAATCAAGAAGATTTGTCAAGACAACGATCTACATATACTGAGTTGATTACACAGCGCAGATAAAAGACATACAAACGCTCGACCTATCAAGGAGCGATCCTACAACGGATGAAACAACACGACCACCATAAACTATGGATGCGCACCACGACCAACAAACGACTACTCAGAAAAATTTCTGATCACTTGAACAAAGAAGCGGTGCACATGGACCAAGAGAACCAACGGAACAAACCTAACAAAGGACACAGTGAAAAGACATAATTCAATGAAAGAGGACTCAGGCGTGAAGGAACAGTACTCAAGAACGAGCATATTTGGAAGAATATACCAACACTGTACAACTCATGAACAAACAACATTTACACTCAACCACCACCATACAACTACATCTAACAACAACAAACTACCAGAGAATATGCCAAGATCCTGTATCCGAGTTCTTTTTGAATAAAAGAACCCAGATATATGCTCGGGGGCTGCAACAGGACAAGTTTTCAGTTCTTTGAACAACTCAGATTCAAGACCCTTCAACTCTTTGTTCCAAATAGCAAGATGAACGGGGGCTATACTCAGTGAGTGCACTTTTTCTTCAAAAAAGCGCACATCACTCAGAAGACTTCTTCAAGACAGGAGTTTTCAAACAACATAAGATTCAAGACCCTCCAGCTCCTTGTTCCAAATAGCAAGAGGCTCGGGGGCTACACTCAGTGAGTGTACTTTTTTCTTCAAAAAAGCGCACGTCACCAAGAAGACTTCTTCAAGACAGACCACTTCAAGGCCTCACGATAAAAAGAACCGAACCGAGCTATATCCGAGTTCTTTTTCGACGAAGAATCAGAGCAATTTCAAGACAAGACCCTCCAGCTCCTTGTTCCAAATAGCAAGAGGCTCGGGGGCTACACCCAGATGGGAGTACTTTTTCTTCAAAAAAAAGTACACACCACCCGAAGATCTCACGAAGTGTTACATGGTTTTGCTCAAGAAAGCACTTGGACGATGCTTGATCCTACTCGGCAAGACCTGAAGGGACAAGACGAGGCTTCTAGAGCTCAACCATGAAGTGCTCGGGGGCTTGTTGGTGCTGGACCCACGGGATACCCCTCAAGGAAGGGAGAAGATCTAGTCTAACTAGGATTCTTCCCATGTAATCTTAATAGTAGTATTATTCTGTAATCCTACTAGGAACTCTCATTGTAAACCGACTAGGACTCTGGCCTCCTGACTATATAAAGGAGGGCAGGGTTCCTAGAGACGGGGGGGGGACAATCAATCCAACGCAAAGGCTAATGCCAACTGGACGTAGGGCTATTACTCGATCATGGTAGAGGGTCCGAACCAGGATAAATCGACTATCTCTTGCATTCACCGTCGAGTTCTGCATACGCTGAAGCCTGAACAAACTGCCCTGGGTACTCCCATGGCAGGCTATCGGTGGTGAAACATCAACACACTCCTATAAGATCCTCATAAGCCCTAGTTGTAGGAACAGAAAGGCATAACACTGCTATTGCCTTGGAGAAGCTCTAAGTTTTATTTTGAAAACCCATAAAAACTTTGGAATAATAGTTGAGCAAAGAACTTGAGACATAGTGCTTGACTTGATTGTTTTGTCTTTTAATTGCTCAAGACCCAAGTGAAGGCTACAAGCCCCATGGTTGAAGGTAATATGAGTAAGTTTGAAAGTCAGATTGGTTTATTTTACTCAGGAGGAGAATTCTTGTTTGAACGCATAAATACTTTTGAGGAGTTGCCATAATATTTTTGAATTCTCTATACTCCTAGTTAAGTTTAGTTTTGCTAAGGGACTAGCAAAAGGTAAGCTTAGGGGAGTTATTGACGGTAGTTAACAACCAATTTAAATCGTCAATTAAACATACATAAGGGCATAAATATAATCACCAATGAAGGTCTAAGGGTCTAAACTAATAAATTCCACAAGTTTTGGTGAATCTATATTTTCAGCAGGGATTAATCAGAAAACTGCCAAGGAGGACCTCAATGTCAAAGGAAAATATGGAGTTCCACCGCCATATCTACGTGGGAAGGCTATAGAAGCATCTAGGAAGCCACGTCACCGAAGCGAGGACCCACCTAATGACAGGTGGGGCTGGCCAGCCTGTAGGTAGGGCCACCCGGCCTCCCCTAGGCCCACCTGTTAGTGTCGATATGAGACCCACAGGGTTCCTCATTGGAATAATTACTGGCCGTGGGCCTTGGCCTGGCCTACCACCAGATAGAAGAGGCGTGATGACAAGACAACGTCGATTCTGAGTAGAATAGGCCAAACTAGCCAGACTCCTAATAGATAGTAGCTTCTGTAATTAGATCAGGACACCTTCTTTGGATCCGACTAGGACTGTAACCGCACCATAACCATCTCTACCTATATAATGGGAGGCTATGGGCACCCTTGCAACAGACAATCATAACAATCAATCCAACACAAAAGGCTAACGCCGACTAGACGTAAAACTATTACTCGATCACAAGGGCCCGAACCAGTATAAATCGACTGTCTCTTGTGTTAACCATCAAGTTCCGCATACATCGAAGCCTAAACAACTATCCTGGGTACCCCTGTGGTAGGCTATCGGTGGTGAAACATCGACAACTGGCGCGCCAGGTAGGGGCTTTCGATGGATTTGCATCCAAGAGCTTGATGGACCTCAACAACATGATCTTCTCGACTGGATCAACCTTCATCTTCAAATCATGGATCTGCGAGGAAGATGACAATGGCAAGCTCCAAGGCCGTCTCCTCAAAGATTCAGCTCGCAATGAAGACCTTGCTATTTTGACGACTATGACAGATCAACTCACCAGAAGATTCACACGGCTCACGATGTCTGATCCGACTCAGATTTCACGACCAACCAATTTTGATTCAAACTCAGGCTCCGCATATGAGATGGAGTCTTATCTGGGTTCTTTCCATGATAAATCAAGTTCTTTTCTGATGGGGCTCCGGAACGTAGCATCAACCTATCAAGAATTCAACTTGGGATCCCTTTAGAGTTCCTTCAAGAAGTCTAGTCCTTTCCCACTTGGACTCAACAACATGGCTACGTCTTACCAAGCACTACTTCAAGGGTCAACCAGTCCAATACGAGGGGTATCGCTCATAGGAGCTCAAGAAGGTCTCATACTAACTATAACATCTCAAGACTACATCGTCCACTGGCCGAGTTCTATTCCTGAAGATGATAGTTCTAGGCTAGTTAGCGCGACGGTGGTCCTACCTTACTAGAAAGGAGATTTAGTCTATGACACTGAAGCCTCCACCGAGATACTCAACAAATTAGGAGGAACGGAAATAGGCACGAACAATAGAGCAATTCATGCTTGAGAAGTATTCATGGTTCGTCGCCCTTGGTCACTGTTAGTTCCTCTAGAAGAACCCGACGTCAGGTCATCAGACGAATCTAAGTCTAATATATCACCTGATGCCCAAGGGCATGACAGTGAAGCTAAAAACTAGAAACAAGCCAGAGAGAGGAGGAACAAGATGAAGCAGGGATGCCAACGCCGTGCCCGACAGCGCAAGGAAGCCTAGGCTAGATATGAATCTGATCTGGCCGAGTATAATAGAAAAAATTAGAGCAAGAAGCCAAAGAAAGGTGCGTGGTTGGGAGAGCGCACAACTCTCCATACACCAAAATTCAAGAATTGGCTGAAGAACTCAAAGCTATCTCTCATCCCAACGAGGAGCAAGAACGGCTTAGAGAAATTATCCGATCAATAGCTCTACAGATACGGGGTGGAAGGACTAATTCAAAACAACCCGCCAGGTCAGTTTCACAGAGGCAGGATGACCAAAGTCAACGGAGATCAGCTTTTGACAGGCTAGGTCCAAATGGGAGCAGCAACAAAGGAAGCATGGGAGACCAGAATCAAAGTATTTGAGTTGAACGAACAAGGAAAAATAGAACCAGACCTCCTATTCCTTTAGCTCCTCGAAGCTACTCTCGATGGTTCGATAGCTGGCAAGAAGGTGAAGATGAGTCTAACTACAAAGAAACTAGAGTACCCGACAGGTTCCCTTGTTTTGCAAATCAACTTTTTTTAGTATGGCTACCTCTTAAATTCAAGCCTTCCAACCACTCCAAATATGATGGCAAGACCGAACCTAAGCAATGGCTTAGAATCTATTCTCAGTCAATTGAACTAGCTAGTGGTGATGACGACATCAAAGCACTCTTCTTTCCCATGGCACTAGAAGCCATGCCGCTCCAATGGTTTGACAAGCTGAGCCCCAGATCAATCAGGGGTTGGGTAGACTTGCAGAGAGCCTTTTGTGAAAATTTTGTAGGCATCATCGCGCACCCTATCACTCATGTAGAACTAAAAGGACTCAAGAGAGAGGAGGCGAAAGTCTTAGGGACTATTATCGATGGTTTGGTGAGTTGCGTGCTCAAGTTCATGACATCACCGAATGAGAAGTCATTGAGGCCTTCTACGGAATTTTAGCCAAGTGGCAATTCCAAGATTTACGCAAAGAGAGAACATGAAGCAATGAAGAATTCAAACGCACGGTGGAAAAGATGATCACTACAGAAGAAAAGACCCAAGAAAGATTTCTAGATCAAAACAACCGGGACAACTCGATGAGACAAAACCATCAAGGCAATGAGCATCAAAATAGGAAACGTGGTCCGACAACACCATGGCTATAGTAGACAAAGAAAAGAAGTTTTCCAAATCTAGGAAGTTTGATGATCTTGAAAACATGCACGGCATATGGCACCAAAGCGGTAATCACACAACCAGAGATTGTCGTATATTCATTGATTGATACGAGAAAGAGTAACAAAGGAGATAGAAAAAAGATAACTAGAAGAAGGATGAAGACAATCAAGAAGATAAGGGATTTCAAAATCCAAGGAACGGTAGCGATAATCTTCGCCGGAGTCCTGTGTTCTAGGAGCAAGCATCAAGACAAACTGGCTCTATGAACCATCATGACAGTAGAACTGGCTACTCCCAGGTACCTCAATTGGTCACAATGTCCAATCCAATTTTCAAGGGAGGATAAATGGACTAGCATAGGGAACATCGTCCACTACCCTCTGGTTTTGGATCCAACCATTGCGGGTATGACCATCACAAAGGTCTTTGATCGATTGAGGAGCTGGACTCAACATTATATTTTTAGATATGCTAAGAAAGATGGGGCTAGAACTCACCGGGATGATTACTCCAACAAGTGTCCCTTTCTATGGGATAGTACCTGGCAAAGCCGCTATGCCACTTGGACAAATCACCCTACCAGTCACATTTGGAACTCCTACAAACTACCGTATCGAGTTCATCAAGTTTGAAGTTACATACTTTGAGTCATCATATCATGCTACTTTTGGAAGACCAGCATTAGCCAACGCCATACCGCACTATCCATATCTCTTGCTCAAGATGCCAGGACCCAACGGCGTACTCTCCCTCTGAGGTGATTTGAAATGAGCTTTTGACTGCGATGTTCAAGCAATCCAGATCGTAGCCAAAGCACAAGCAGGCAGTGGAAGAGAAGAAAGAGGTACCATTGTTGTAGAAATGAACCCGGAGGAACTAGAGATCCTGGCTAAGAGGCCTAGCATCCTTGCACCACCAAAAGAAGCCGATGTGAAGCAAATCGACTTGGGCACTAGCGATCCCTCCAAGATGGCAACCATCAGTGCCCACCTCTCTGCTAAATAGGAACACGTGCTTACCAACTTTCTCCAAGACAACAAAGATATCTTCGCTTGGAAGTCGGCCAACATGCTAGGTGTCCCAAGAGAGTTGGCTAAGCACAAAATCGACGTTAATGAAGGCTCCAAGCCTATAAAGCAATGGTTACGATGTTTCTCCCCTGACAAGAAAGCAGCAATTAAGAAAGAAATCACAAAACTGATGGCAGCCAGGTTCATAAGAGAAATTCTCCACCCCGACTGGTTGGCCAATCCAGTCCTAGTACAGAAGAAGAACACGGCTGAGTGGCGCATGTGCGTTGACTACATAGATCTCAATAGGCATTGCCTAAAGGACCCATTTGGGCTACCGCGCATTGACCAGATTGTTGATTCAATAGCAGGATCTACTCTATTATCCTTTCTTGACTGCTACTCAGGATATCATCAGATTGCATTGAGAGAAGAAGATCAAAGCAAAACCTCTTTTATCACTTTGTTTGGTGCCTACTGCTACAAAACCATGTCGTTTGGACTGAAGAACGCTGGCGCTACTTATCAGAGGGCCATCCAAACATGCTTAGGTGAGCAGATTGGTGAGAACACAGAAGCTTACGTTGATGATGTGGTAGTAAAGACAAAGGATCCAACAATGCTAATTCAAGACTTAAAACAAACTTTTGAGAACTTAAAGAAGTGGAAGTGGAAACTCAATTCGAACAAGTGCGTTTCCGACGTACCATCTGGACAACTACTCAGTTTCTTAATTAGTCATCATGGGCTATAACAGAGATGGGTCCCCCTCGCTGCATCAAGGATGTTTAAAAGCTGACGGATTGCATGGCAGCTCTCAATTGCTTTATCTCACGACTCAACGAGAAGGGACTACCCTTTTCTAAACCCCTAAAGAAGATGGGCAAGTTCGACTGGATAGAGGAGGCCAAGGGCGCTTTTGAAAAGCTTAAGGCATACCTCATCTTCTTGCCTATCCTGACACCACCAAAGAAGCATGAAGCTATGATGTTATACATTGCAGCAACTACCATGCTGGTCAGTGCAGCGATTGTCATAGAGACGGAAGAAGAAAGACACATATACAAAGTACAACGACATGTCTACTACATTAGTGAGGTACTATTAGACTCAAAAATCTGGTACCCACATGTACAAAAACTACTCTATGCCCTCCTAATCACCCCCGCAAGCTTCGACACTACTTCGATGGTCACAAGATCACGATGGTAACTGATTTTCCACTAAGAGACATCTTACACAACTGAGATGCAACTGGATGCATATCCAAGTGGGCAGTCGAACTTGGGGCACTCAACATAGATTTCACTCCTTGCAAGGCCATCAAGTCTCCAGCACTTGCGGATTTTGTAGCCGAGTGGATAGAGATCCATCAACCAACGCTAGATGCTATCCTCGACCATTGAAAAATGTACTTTGATGGATCGCTCAAACTAGGAGGAGCTGGCGCTGGTGTCCTCTTCATATCTCTAGACAGGAAACAATTGAAGTATGTTCTTCAAATCCTCTAGCAGGCTACAAACAATGAAGCAGAATACGAAGCCCTTATCCACAGGCTCTAGGTAGCTATCTTCCTTGGAATCAAACATTTGTTCGCTCATGGCGATTCAAGCGAATGGTCGTCAACCAAGTCAACAAAGATTGGGACTGCACTAAGGACAACATGGATGCTTACTGTGCTAAAGTGCGCAAGCTCGAGAAGCACTTTCAAGGACTAGAAATCCTACATGTCCTGCATGATTCAAATGTTGCAACAGACGTCCTCGCAAAGCTAGGATCAGACAGGGTGAAGGTCCTGCCCGGTGTGTTCGTAGTGGAGTTGTCAGCTTCCTCTATCAAACAACCCAGTGAGATAACACCAGAACTCCTAGCTCTAAGCACCCAGATATTGGTAATCACTCCTTCTTGGATTCAGGCTTTTATCGATTACATCAAAGAAAATAAACTGCCAGCAAACAAAGAGGAAGCTACCCGGATAGTTTGAAGAAGCAAGAATTATGTTCTAGTGGGAGATAAACTCTACAGATGGGCCACATCATCAAGAGTACTACTCAAATGCGTCTCATCAGAAAAAGACAAAGGAATCTTAGGATAAATACACTCAGGATGCTGTGGTAATCATGCTGCATCTAAAACATTAGTTGGCAAAACTTTCCATTCTGGATTCTATTGGCCTATTACTTTAAAAGACAGAAGAACTCATCGAGAAAGTGCAAGGGCTGCCAAATGTTTACAAGATAGGCTCACGCCCCAAAGACACAATCTTATATGCATCCCTACCGCTTGGTCGTTTCTCCTCTTTGGGGGTTGGA
The DNA here is from genome assembly GCA_904845875.1 of Miscanthus lutarioriparius. NCBI lineage: Eukaryota > Viridiplantae > Streptophyta > Magnoliopsida > Poales > Poaceae > Miscanthus > Miscanthus lutarioriparius. The sequence goes on from CAJGYO010000019.1 coordinate 70,189, forward strand.
TCGAGTAGGGCCCCTCAAGAAAGCCAAGGGTGGTTTCGAGTACATTTTTTTGTGGCCATTGACAAGTTCACCAAATGGATCGAGTACAAACCACTCGTCAAGTACAATGTGACCAAGGCAATGAAGTTCATCCAAGACATCATGCATTGTTTCAAAGATGCCTAACCGAATCATCACGGATTTGGGCTCTCCTTTCACTGACTATTGAATTTGAAGTTGGGCACAAGACTGCGGTATCAGCATCGATTACACATTAGTAGCCCACCCCGAAGCTAACGGATAGGTGAAAAGAGCAAATGACCTCATACTAGCTAGATTGAAGCCCAGATTATACGAAGAATTAGAAGACTATGGTTCCAAGTGGATCGAAGAGTTGCCTAAAGTAGTATGGGGGCTTCGAACTCAAGTAAGCAGAGCCACCGGGTACTCGCCTTTCTTCCTAGTTTACGGATCAGAAGCAGTGTTACTAGCAGACCTAATATGGACATCACCAAGGATAGAGCAATATGATGATGGAGAGGTTGAACACACCTGAAGGCTAGAGCTAGACAACATAGAAGAGAATAGAGTCAATGCTACTCTACAATCCGCTTGCTATCTCCAATGATTGAGGTGCCACTACGACAAAAACACCCAACCTCGTACCCTTCAAGCTGGAGATTTGGTACTTCGCCGCATTCAAAAAATAGATGGATGACACAAACTACTCAGCCCATGGAAAGGTCCTTTTATCATTGCCAAAGTTACCGGGCTAGGATCATACGAGTTGATGACAGAAGATGGCATACCAGTCAGAAACTCATGGCACATCAGCCAGTTGCGAAGATTCTACGCCTAAGGACACGAGACAGATTTTTTCCAAGATATTATGTAATCAAGGTTCATGATTAATATAATAAAGATGATTTTCATCACCAACACTTGTCTTACAAAACCAAGCTATCCTGGGTTATTCCCAACACTGGATGAGAGCAAACAGACTGACCAAGCTTATGCTCGCCCTATCCTAGGTTATTCAACCTGGATGAGAGTAAATAAACACTTGCCCTATCCTAGGTTATTCAACCTAGATGAGAGTAAATAAACACTCGCCCTATCTCGAGTTATTCAACCCGGATGAGAGTAAAGATACACTCGCCCTATCCTAGGTTATTCAACCTGGATGAGAGTAAATAAATACTCGCCCTATCCTGAGTTATTCAATCCGAATGAGAGTAAAGATACACTCGCCCTATCCCAGGTTATTTAACCTAGATGAGAGTAAAAGAACACTGGCCCTATCGTAGGTTATTCAACCTGGATGAGAGTAAATAAACACTCACCCTATCCTAGGTTATTCAACCTAGATGAGAGTAAATAAACACTCGCCCTATCCTAGGTTATTCAACCTGGATGAGAGTAAATAAACACTCGCCCTATCCTAGGTTATTCAACCTGGATGATAGTAAATAAATACTCGCCCTATCCCACGTTACTCAACTTGGATGAGAGTAAAAAGGCTACTAAGCCTACACTCGACCTATCTTGAGCTATTCAACTCGGATGAGAGTAAAAAAAGGCCACTAAGCCTACGCTCATCCTATCCTGAGTCAATCAACTTAGATGAGACTAAAAAGGCTACCAAGCCTACACTCGACCCATCACGCTCAAAGCACTCTAAGTCGCGAACCCCATACAACACTTAGCTAAACACGCTACAATACGTGTCAAGCCCAAGATCGACTACTTGGATAACTCGTTTGAAGAATAAACAAGGCGAAGAAAGTTGCATTAAAAAACATAAAATTTCATATTTACAAGCACCAAAACATGTAATCTACAAGCAAGGAGCTCGAACACAAAGTTTGTTTACAATGAGGTCAGGTGCTGTCATCAGGAGAAGGAATATTGATATTTAGATTTTCAACAATCTTCTCGGCCAGCTCATCAACTCCAGGCTCCACCTGTTCAACAGCGTCTAGGTACTCTTGGCTTTCGGCTTCTTCTACAAGCTTCGCCAAAGAAACTTCTGGGGCAAGAACCCGGATCTGGGCCAAGACATTTTGACACAGACCTGGACGCACTTCTTGACAAACTCGAAAGCGAGAAGGATTAGCGGAAAAAATCGGACCCCATGATCGCCCATCATCCGTAGGGGTTCAAGAAGGTCGGCGATCGGCGAGTAACGATTGCCACAAGGCATTCCAATTCCTCGTAGTACCGCCTTGACTTGCCGATTAGGTCTTCTATGGTCTTCTTAGCTCGCACAAGATCCTGGTCACTCGTGCCTAATCAACCTAGCGAGCAAGCTCTTCCTTGCAGTGCGTTGGATTACCTCTTGATCGATTGTACTCGGACTAGAGTGTTGCCTTCATAGCCTCGAGATCGATCCGAGAGCTTCTTGTTGTTCTTTTGAAAAGCTATCCTCGCAAAAAAATGAAAGTCGAAAACCATGCAGACATAGAAAGAAAGAAAGAAAGTATAGAAGAACTCGAGATACCTTCAAGATCCCTCTTGAGGCCGTCAGATTTCTCGAATGCTTCCTTTAAAGCAGCCTGTATGCCCTCTTTCCACTTCTCCAACTCGAAAACTTGAGCGTGGAGGACTTCCTCTGAATTCGACGTCCCTAGCGCCGACATCTAGATCAACTTGTTTGATGGCCAATTACGCCTTGGTGATTCACCTCAAAGACTAGTTTCTTCTCAACTTCACTAGAGCCAAAAAGCTAGACTGGTCCCAAGAGAAGGCCTTGGATAAAGAAAAAATAAGGATAAGAAAGACAAAAGAAAAGAAGCAAGCTCAAAATCAAGAAGAAAGGGAGAAAGCATCATACACCGAAGCAACTCTCCAAATGAAGTCACTCCGCTGACAAATTTGCCCAAGCAGCGGACACTTGGACAAGCGATGGGTGGCATCAAACTCCTACACCACCTCATCCGCTAGATGCTGGTCATCTACAAATCGACTAGCAAGGGAAGGAGATGGCGAAGAAGTCGACGCCAAGACCAACGCACGCATCTAGGGCAGCAGAAGCCCAGCTACAGTCGTAGTTGGGTACTCTACCATGGTCATGGCCTCCTCAACCCAAACAGACTCAACAGCAGGTTGCTCAACCTAGGTCGCTGCCTCTCCTACCACCACCTCGCTGGCTGTCCGCTCTGAGTCCTGAGAACCAGTAAGCGGAAGGGGACCACGCGCCAGCGAAGAACTTGGCCAAGGACTAGGGGAAGGCGTCGACGACGACCTACAGAATATAAAGGAACTCCTCAATAAGGAAATAGACCCAAAGTAGAAAGACAGGCGAACAAGTCGAGTAATTCACTTGGCAGTCTTTTTCTTCATGCCGATGCCGACGAGCCAACCAGAAAGCTACTTGGGCGAAGGCATGGCAGTAGATAGAATATCAGCGCTTGCCTGTGCTAGGGCTGGCAGAACTGGCGCCATGGCTCCAACAGAACCTTGATCCGATCCCTGGCTTCCAACAAAAACGAGAACAGAAGCATCAAAACAAAAGAAGTCGGGTCATTGCAGAGTACCAAGGGTGGAGGTTTTAAAAGGACTACTCACCATTGGGCAACAAGAGCCGTGTTGTCTTCTTCATCCTTGTCCTTGAACAGCTCCACCAAAGTACCATCTAAATGAACAAGAGAACTCAGATAAAAAAGAAAAAGTGAGAAGAAAGGCAAAAAGCAGAATAAGGATACACTCACCTAGGAGCATGCTACCTGTGATTTGAGTACTCAGTGGACAAGACTTCTTTGAGGCACGCGTACTTGTAGAAGAGTCATCTACCCATGCCCATTTCCTAGAGGATCGAGTACCTCGAGGCACAAGGTGTGGGACGTAAGGCGCGTACTGCAACTTGAGTTCCCCGATAGAAACCCCTGAAAGGATAACTATGTTAGACTGATCTCTAACCTAACTGGATCCAACGGCCCAGTTGGGCCTTTGATTCACGCCCTGATCGGGGGCGCCCAGCCCACCATGGCCGGAGGGCCCCTGTCACCCTAAGCTATAAAAAGAGGTGGGGGCCAGTGGCTCTAATCATGAGGTTGACCTGAGCCGAGCTCCCCACCGACACCCAAACCCTTGTCCGATCTAGAGGGCGCGCAGCTAGTGACGGGAAGCCACTAGCTGCACCACCTCTGCACCTAAACCGAAGGGCTGCCATGACGCCGGACTTCACTACGTCGCCATCGGTCTTCACCGCCGGTCGCCACTGCTCTTCACCGCCTACTTCCTCGACCATCGCTGCCCGTGCATAGACTACATCGATGAACATGATGGAGGCCTCTAGATCTACTCCCTCTATGGTGTTAGGTTCGTCAGACCTCATCCACCTCCCTCTATTCAATAGCGAGTGTCCTAGGTCACTGATTAATCATGTAGCCCCTCGGATCTATCCCTAGTACGATCTACAGTCATAACAATGGTGTCAGAGCCACGTTTGTTCTAGGGTTTTAGATCTAGAATGGGTAAACCAATTAGAAAAGGATAAGAAAGTTAGATCTAGTGCGGCTCTAACAAGAAGAGGGTTCGGTTGAACCCTAACCCTAATTGGGTTAAGCAAATGAGAAAAGAAGAGGGTTTGGTTGAACCCTAACCCTAACTGGGTTAAAGAAAGAAGAAGAAGGGCTTGGTTTCACGTTTAAACCAAACCCTAAACCCAAAATCAATTTGGGAAAAGAACAACAGTGAAACCCTAACCTAACCCTAACCCTAACTTTGATCCCCATACCAAATCGGTTCAATCCGAACACAAAAGAGAACCAAATCTGATGGGGAAGAAGGGGAAGGGGTGGTCTACCTCGCCGTGCGCCAGGGAGACCCTTCGTCGGCACGGGAGAAGAAGACCAAACCGGGGAGCTATCCACCCGGGCTCGGCCAAAGAAGCGCCGCGGCCAAGCCGCTCGACGGCGGCGCGCTCACCCGCTGGGGAGCGCGCACGCCGGCTAGGGGGCCGACGAGGGGGCCATGGCTACCCTCTCCACCGTTTCGCCCGCTCAAGTCACTCGGTGGCTGCTGTTGCTGCGCTGAGGCAAGAAAGAAGAGAGCAACGAAGAGAGAGAGAGAGAGAGCATAGGAGAAAGTGAGTTAGGGTTTTTGGGAGGAGGCCGGCGTCAGCAGGTTTTATTCACCCGATATCACCGCTCGGCCGTCGGATCTGAATGGATTGGCGCAGACGGCTCAGATCGAGTGGGCCAGCGATCGGCCCAGGCGAGCGTGCGGGCGAGGGACCTTTGCTGGCCTAGGCCCACATTGTGGCCTGGGTGCGGCCTGCGCGCGCGCAGAATGGTGGGCCGAGCCAGCTTTTGCTGGTTTTTGGGCCGAAACAGTCAGAATGAGCACGCGAGCCAATTTTTTGTTTTTTCGTTTTTCCAGAAGATTGAAAAATGGAAATTGGCTCAAAAGAAATTAGAAAATTGATTTTTCCCTGTGGGTAAAATTCAAGAAAAGAGTTCATTTTTTCCGCTGCGTATTTAAAGATGTTATTTTCATTATTAAATTTGAACCAACGAAAGAATTTAATTTTGAAAAATGGATATGTTTTAATTGATTATAATATTGTTATTATTCTGACCAACGTTGATTAATGGCAATATTATGATGTTTTGTCTTGCATTAATTCTATTTGTGCCCAATGATGATGTAGAATTAGTGTAGAGGACAATTGTTTGTTTTAATTTTGACCAATGTTGGAACTAAGGCATGCAATTGTTATTATTACATTTATGTTCTCACTCTATTTGAATTGTATTTCAGGTGGATATAACTTGATGAGTTGTATCAAAGAGATCCCCACTCTCAAAGGTGATAACTACATTGAGTGGAACAAAAGATAGACTCGGCCTTCATTTTGGCCGAGGTGGATCAGTAGTCACCACACCGTGTCCCATGAGCACTGTGGCACCGGTGAGGGAGACAAACAAGGGCGATCTGACTTGGGCAACCAGAGAGATGGATTTTGCATCCCAAAGAATGTCCTATGACCTTGAGCATAGGAAGTGGATCACTGCCAACAAGAAGTGTTTGGTTGTGATAAAGAACACGATTGAGCCTACAATTGTGGGCTCAATCTTAGAGTGTGACACCATCACCGAGTATCTCGAAAGAATAAAGAGTTAGTTCACTGGCTCTTCAAAGACATATGCTACCCAGCAGATAAAGCAGCTGGTGACAGAGAGGTACTCAGGTAATGGTGGCATAAGAGAGCACATACTAAGGATGAGCAATCTGACGTCCAAGCTAAAACCAATGGATCTGGCTCTCAAGGATGAGTTCCTTATCCATCTGATTTTTGCTTCTTTGCCAAAAGAGTTTGACACCTTTGTTGTCAACTACAACATACAACCCGAGAAGTGGGACATGGAAAGGCTCATGGCTATGTGTGTGCAAGAAGAGGAGAGGATGAAAGCTGCAAATGGTGGCTCTATCAATTATTTGAAAGACAACAAGAAATAGAATAATAATGCTAACTTCTCCTCAAAGCCAAAGGGAAAGGGTCCCATGCTGCATAAGCCTCAACAGAACCAATTCACAATAGAGAAAGACCAGTGTCTCTATTGTAAGAAGACGGGACATTATAAGAAAAATTGTCCCGATTACTTAAATATGATCATGGCAAAGAAAGGTGAGAACATTATTACGTTCATAAATGAATCCCTATATGTACAGTATTCGAAATCTACTTGGTGGATTGACTCTGTGCAGTGCTGCATTCATGTTGCTAATTCTTTCTGAGGATTCCGTTCGACGAGGACTACGAGAAAGAAGCGAAAGACACGTTAAAGTAGCAAATGGAGTCCAAGCAGAAGTTGAAGCCCTTGGAGATCTTTCTCTAGAGCTTGCTGATGGTTTCAAACTTATACTTAGAGATGTTCTTTATGTTCCCTCGTTACAGAGAAATTTAATAAGTGTTTCATGTTTGGACAATGATGGATATGACTGCCATTTTGGAAATGGCAAATGTAAGATAACATTTAATGATGCATGTGTTGGTCTTGCTATCTTACAAAATGAGCTTTATTTGTTATCACTACGTGATGATGTGAATGTTGTATTCGATGATGGGAACGTTGCGTGCAACAATGTGAATGTATCCTCATCTGTGGATGTAAACAGAAAATGAAAGAGAGCTCACGATGCGTTGTCGAAATTATGACACTGTTGTTTAGGCCATATTTCGAGGGGGGAAGAGAAAGACTAGTTAAGAATGATATTCTTCCTCCATTAGAGCTCTCAGATTTGGAACAATGTAGAGATTGCATAAAAGGAAAGTACGTAAAGAAAATTAAGAAAGATGCCAAACGAAGCGTAGGAATTCTACAGATTATTCACACAGACATCTATGGTCCCTTTCCTGTAAAGAGTGTGGATGGTTTTGATTCATTTTTAACATTCACAGATGATTACTCCCGTTATAGCTACATTTATCTAATCAAAGAAGGAACAGAAGCATTGGATAAATTTAAGATATTTAAGGCAGAAGTTGAAAACCAACACAATTTAAAGATTAAGATAGTCAGGTCCGACCGTGGGGGGAGTACTATGGTCGGCATACCCCATATGGCCAAGTTCCTGGACCTTTTGCAAGGTTCTTACAGGAGAATGGCATAGTAGCCTAGTATTCTACACCAGGCGAACCTCAGCAGAATGGAGTTCTTTGAAAAGGCTTAATCGTACTCGATGGATATGGTGCGTAGTATGATAAGTTACTCCACCTTATCGATGAGCCTATGGATGGAGGCGTTAAAAGCCGCCATTTATATTCTCAATAGAGTACCAAGTAAGTCGGTGCTCAAAACACCGTATGAGTTGTGGGATGGGAAGAGTACCCTCACTAAACCACTTGTGTGTGTGGGGAGTCCTGCTTGAGGCTAAAGTATTTAACCCAAACATTAGGAAGCTAGATCCCAAAGCGGTGAGTTGCCATTTCATTGGTTACCTAGAAAAGTCAAAAGGTTTTCGTTTCTCTTGCCCGACATGACATACAAAGTTTGTGGAAACGAGAGACATTGCTGTCTTCCTAGAGGATGAAATGATGAGGGGAGCATGGTAGCTCGAGAAATTGATCTTGAAGAGAAGCGGGTGTATCGCCCACTCGATGATTCATGAGCCATTTTTCTCACTACCTGTTGTTGCTACACCGACAGTGCAAGATACTATAGTGCCAGCACCTGTTGTTATCCCACCTGTGGCAACAATGAATGATGATGATGAACCTGTTCTTCAGGATCCTGTAGAACCTATTGCCACAAATGAGCGGGAGCAACAACAGCCTCAAACAGAAGATGTGCCAAATGTGGAGGCCCCTAGAAGGTCTCAAAGAGTTAGAAAATCAGCTATTCCTGCTGATTATGAAGTGTACAACACTGAGGAATTTCAAATGGAGGATGATCCCACCTCATTTGAAGAAGCCATGAGAAGTGATCATTCATCAAAGTGGCTTGAGGCCATGAAAGATGAAATGAAATCTATGAATGCCAATAAAGTTTGGGATTTAGAGATAATTCCTAAAGGAGCCAAAACAGTAGGTTGTAAATGGGTCTACAAAACAAAACTTGACTCTCAAGGGAATATAGAGAGATATCAAGCGTGACTTGTGGCAAAAGGCTTTACGCAAAGAGAAGGGATTGATTACAATGAGACCTTTTCTCCAGTCTCATATAAGGATTCCTTTAGAATTATAATGGCATTAGTGACACATTACGATTTAGAATTACATCAGATGGATGTAAAGATGACATTTCTCAACGAGGACTTGGAGGAAAATGTTTACATGGCACAACCGAAAGGTTTTGTCATGGAAGGAAAAGAACGAATGGGATGCAGCCTAAAGAAATCCATTTATGGATTAAAACAAGCTTCAAGACAGTGGTACTTGAAGTTTGATCAGACAATAAGAAATTTTGGGTTTAAAGAGATTGTAGAGGATAATTGTGTCTATACAAAGTTTAAGAATGGGAAGTTTATCTTCCTTGTCCTGTATGTGGATGATATCTTACTTCCTAGTGGTGATGTCAGTCTGCTACTGGAGACAAAGAAGTTTTTGTCCTCAAAATTTGATATGAAAGATCTTGTGTTGATGCAAAAGTGGATCTGCAAACACAAAGGGCTAATACCCGAATCGATATCCAAAGCGTGCCAGTCGATTTGACCTGTTAATCGACAAGGATGAAGATACGAGCACTTTGGTCCTGACAACAGCGATACGCCCGAAAGTCACGGCCAAGGGGTACTCACGCTTGAACTCGAGAAGAATGAAGGTCGCCTTTGAGACAATGCAACTCGCCGAATCAATGAGAACTCGTAAAAGAAAAATATGTAAATTGATGAAGTCGCTTGAAAAGTAAGTAGATGTAAATAGGAGTAAACTTGGTTTTGATATTGATTGATATATCCATTACATTGCCCCTCACTCCATATTTATACCACGATCTAAAGAGACACAACCAAACACAACTAGGACACCAAGCCCATATCTAAGGAAACACGTGACTCTTACATGAGTCATGCTCTAACAAATATAGAAAAGGAAATCAACTCCTATCTATTTCCTGTCGTCCGCCTCAATTACGATGGAAATCTCACCGTCCTCCTTCCCATCGGCATACTCCCCTGTTTCATCGGCAGTAGTCTTCAAGTCTTCCTTCATCGGCATACTCCCCCGTTTCACTGGTGCAGTAGTCTTCAAGTCTTCCTTCATCGGCGGCATACCTCTGTTTCATCGGCGGTAGTCTTCAAGCCTCCCTTCATCGGCATCGACAATAACACCTCCAACCTCATCGACAACGCCAGAGTCTAAATCAACCTTTCCATCGACCACCACCACTATCGGCAACCATCTTTACAAGTCGGCTTTCATCGGTTATCGAGTATCTGAAGAACTTTTCCTTGCCGATCAGTCCACTCCGATCATTTTGACACGCAAAAAAAGCGGTGTCAACATTATGCCCCCAATTTGGAGTATAAAACCATTAATGCTCAAATTTACTCCGGATAACGCGTTTGCCTTCGCTCGATTATCAGTAACTCATTCTCCAAGCCAAAACTTGATCTCGTTATCAAATCCAATCAAATCTAATCTCGATTCACGCACTTCAATAAATATCACACAATCGCCAACCACTCTTGTCTTGATTATGATTAAGATATCAAACAATAACCCATCGGCAAGATCTTAACATGATAATGTTGTCGTTTTCGTAATTAAAATATCCTCTGCATCGATACTTCTTCCAAATCATGATTACTTGCCATCAACTCATCTGCACAATCCCACGATTATCGTGTAACAGATTACCATATCCATCGAACCACCTCGACCTACATGCATGCATGCGGTATAGAGATAAGTCCAAAATACCCCTACTCCAAGCGGCTTATAAATAGATTCCTCCTAACACTCGTCTTCTACCCTCGAGACTCCAATCTTTGACATTTCTCTTTTTGGCGGCGACTCGGCGAACAAAGCTGTGCGACCTCAACCAACAAGAACTCTTCTCCAGCGTTAACCTCAAGTCTCCGGCTCGTGCCCCCATCTTCCTCAAGATAATGGCAATCAACTTCGACGTCCCTGCGGTTCGCTCCACTTACATTACCTTTTACTTTGATCCCCCTAGTTTTTGCAAATCCATAGAGTTGGTGATTTTTCCTTTCTTTTGTTCTCCGGATCCTTTAAACTTAGGAATTGCGCAACAAATTAGTTATTCCAACCGATCAGCCGCATGTCCAATGCCTAGGACCAATGGGCAACCCAGATCCAAGTGATCTGATTAATGCAGAGGTTAACAGAATCCCTTTTAGAGCCCAAAATTTCTCTCTGAATTTATGGAAAGACACATTCCGATCTTGGCCCAAGACCACCAAAGGGTGGAAAGATTGGTACTTGAGGGTTAATAGATCGATGCAAGTATACTGGGCAGAACGGAAGTTAGACCAATGCATTAGGCTATCTATTGCCGATATGCAGAAGAATGAATCAATGATGATTGCCATTTGCTTACTTCTGGTCAGACACAACAAACACTTTTATGTTTGGACATGGCCCCATTACTCCCACACTTGCCGATGTCCACATGCTCACTGGCTTGGATATTTCAACTGCCGATGAAGGCTCCATCTATGGTAGAAAATCTGAATATAGGGTGAATACCCGCAACATCGGCGGTTGGACGGGGTACATTCAAGAATACCAGAAGACCGGGACACTTAACCAGAGGGAACATGCCACATTCTTGAATATGTGGTTAGAAAAATTTATTTTACGTGGTCGATCAAGAGGGACCAACCAACGCCTTCCTCCTTGCAATTTGAACTTTTGGCTAATGGTGTAAGGTTTCCTCTTGGCGATACCTTCTGAGCTCCACTTATCATCTTCTTCATCAAGTGTCTCAGAAACTTCTGCTTGGCGAACCCATCGGCAACCTAGGAGGCCCGTGGTGGTTTATCAACATGTGGTTGAATGCACATATGCACAAAAGTTTGCAATGGGACTTTTTTGCCCAACAATTCCCATGACAAATTGCTGAAGACCATGTGCTCGGGGACGATGAATCGGCAACACGCTCACCCCTCAATTTTGGTGAAGCCATAATTGTCCTTCCTGGAACAGAGGCCAATGAAGACCAGATCGGCAGATTCTTCCAAAGCTTCTACAATGGTCTTTCTCGTGATCATAGGGCCTGGGTACCTTATATTGACGAGGAAAATAGATTCCCCCTTCTTTTCAACTTTCTTTGATGACACCCTGAATCGGGGATAAGGAACTCATGATGGCCATCATTACTCCCTGTGGCAATTCCGGTAAATACATTTGGTAGCGGAAAAACACCAACATTACGTATGAATTTTACAATCCATCGGCGATATCCCGTCAATTGGCTTTTGGGCAATCGCCAATCAAACTTTGCTTTGCCGATGTGATCAAACCTGTGGAAACAATCACCTGTGGAACAGATTAGAACAAGGTAGTACAACTCTCCCCCGATGCCGATACTACAGATGTTGATATATCCACCTGGACGCCAGTATCCTTCATCACCGAGTCATATAAGCAATGGTGGCGAGAGTGGAAGGAACACCTGTTTGCAACTTCTGCTCACACATATCGGCACATGATCGACCCTGAATATGCCATCCCTGACGACGCAGTAAGTTTCTTTTAACTCCCTTCTGCTTTTCCCTTCATATATCAGTAACTGACTCTCTTATGACAGGTTAACAACCCAGCACCATCTGTGAGCAAAAGTGGGAAACCCTTCGATCTTCAGCCTGTTTCTCCGATATCATCAATCGGCTACAACGCCCCCACCTTAACTGTTTTGACTCACCAGAAGATCCGTACCAAGACCATCACCTCTAAGTCCAAATTGGCTACAGCTAGGGCCACTCCATCGGCTGCTGCTACAACCTTGGTCAAGGCATTCAAGGTAACAACCTTGTTTATTTCTACTTATGCCGATCATAAACTGTATTGACATTAACCATCAGGGGGTAAGAGCTGCCGCTGGATCGTCATCGGCAATTCCTCCGATATCAAGCACCACTTCTTTTGACAAACCTTCAGAGGTATCCTCTTGACTTTTCATTTTATCTGTTAAATATTATACCTCACACTTGTTTTGCAGCAACAATTGGGTACATCGGCAAGCGTACCAGATATCCAAGCTTCACAACCAACAAGTGCCGATGCCTCCCAGTCAATCGTTGCCGATGCCCAAGCAAAGCGCAAAGCTTTAACAGATGCTGAGGCACAGCCAAAACGACAAAGGTCCATGCCGATCCCTACATCTGCCCCAATGTCATTGGTCATCATACCTCAAGAGTCAACCACCGATGAAGTCACAGAGGATATCCCATCGGCAAGCTCAGCCGATCCCCCACACGGCATACTCCAGGTTGCTTCCTCCAGTCAAGCACAGGAAATTGCCTTGAAACAGGTAAACCGATTAACCTAGCTGATTTACAATACTCATACTTATCCTTAACTGACTTCCTTTTCTTTTCCTCGAAAACAAGCCTCCCCAAAAAGCCTATCCCCCTTTCTTTTGACGTCTCTCGACGATGATGGAGAGGAAACAAGTTCTTCCCTTGCACCGGGAACAATATCGCAGAAACTAAGACCAAGTTGAAGCTCTCCTGAACTTGCTACTGACAGGATACCGCCTAACCGGTAGATGACTCGGACCCGCAAAGGCAATTTTAAAACAATCCGTGGCGTGTCCCCCCGCCGATGTTGAAGAAGTACTCTTCCCAAAGAGCCCATTTAGAAAGCCGCCAACTACAATATCAACGGGCTGCTCAACGTATTGCCGATAGAGCAGCTCGGGCTCAACTCAAAGAAGAGATGCTACAACTGAAACAAATTGCCGATGAGAAGCACAAGGGCATCGGCAACTTGCGAGACTTCGGTGCTTTGAACTTAAGCGAGAAAATCTTGGATTTATCGGCAAGGAAGATGGCTCTATTGGCTGAATTGAAAGAAGTCGATGCAGCCTTAACTCATGCCCAACAAGAAGAAAGCCACTACCCAATGCCATCAAAGCCCTTCAAAGAAGAAAGAGATATCCAGGCTCGCAAAGCTTTGGCCATGAAGAAAAAACTCAAGCTTGTGGTGGAGGGTGTGCCGATGACGATACCAAAGAAATGGAGGAAGCCACCAGATTTCGCTGCGTCATGCGATATTAGCTATCCAATCCTTGTTGAACTTGTAATCTTGTTTATTGTATCGGCACTTTATGAGACATTGACATCCTTGCATAATTTTAGCCGATGGGACTGTTATCGGAACTTATACTTTTATGCATCCATCCAGATACTAGGGTAATATTTCTTTAAATATTTTCCATTTAATGCTCTGGGAAACACAACCCCTTCGAGGGTTTCTAGAATATATCGTTACGAGAATGAATGATTTATCCGATATGGACCTTCCCAATTAGGGAGACCACTTTCCAAACTTTGAACTTTTAGTCCCAATCGGTAAAATCAATTTCCAGACCAGATCTCCATCAGCAAACTCCTTTACCTTCACCTTCTTGTCATACCATCTGGCTACTCTTTTCTTATTCTCTTCGATGCTAACTAAAGCCCTTAACCGATGACCCGCCACATCTTCCAACTCATCCTTCATAAGAGTATTATAATCATCGGCTGTCAGCTGATTTTGAGAACGTATTCGCCTAGAGCCAACTTTAATTTCCCAAGGCAATACTGCATCGTGTCCATATACTAACTGATAAGGCGTTACTTTGGTTGCACCATGACATGACATCCGATATGACCACAAGGCCTCATTTAATACTGTATGCCACCTCCTAGGATATTCTTCAATTTTGCGCTTAATGAGTTTGATGATCCCTTTGTTAGAAGCCTCAGCTTGACCATTAGCTTGAGCATAATATGGAGAAGAATTTAAAACTTTAATTCCCATACCTACAGCAAACTCATCAAACTCTCCTGATGTAAACATAGTGCCCACGATCGGTAGTGATAGTCCGAGGAATACCAAATCGGTAAACAATATGCTCTTTCACAAAATCAATCATATTAACCGATGTCACCTTTTTTAAAGGAATTGCCTCAACCCATTTTGTGAAATAATCGGTAGCAAACAGAATAAATTTATGTCCTTTACTCGATGGCGGATAAATCGACCAATGAGATCAATAGCCCATCCCTAACGCATACGGTTTGATTATAGGGTTCATAACCGATGCAAAGCGCTCTTTGAATATTACCAAACTTTTGACACCCCGACATCCTTTAAAATATTTAAAACAATCTTCAAGAATAGTCGACCAATAGTACCCATTCCTTCCGATCATCCACTTCATCTTGAAAGCCGATTGATGCGCCCCCACACACTCCTTCATGAATTTCACCCATCAAGCTTTTCGATTCATTATCGCTAACACATCTAAGTAAAACTCCATCTATAGTTCGATAATATAATTCATCATCAAGGAGCACATATTTGGTAGCTTGGAACCTTATCGTCTCTCAACCTTTCTATATGGATCCTTTAAATAATCAACAATCTCCTTCCTCCAGGTCATCGGTATCAAGCTGCCGATGTTAGCACTTCTGAATAGGTCGATACCACGAAGCATCTTTGAGCTAGTCGATTAGCTTCCTCATTATGCAATCGAGAGATATGTTCAAGACGAAAATCTCTAAATCCTTTCAACAATTGCAAACATCTTTCATAATACTGAAATCAAAGCTTCACTTCGGCATTCATAAATTCCAGCCAATTGATTTATAACTAGCATAGAATCACCAAAGATTTCAACAAAGATCGGCACGTATCTCCTTCATAATTCTAACCCTTTTATCAAGGCTTGGTATTCAGCCTGATTGTTTGTCGATGTAGCAACACTCGGTAATGAAAACTCATACTTCCTTCCTTGAGGTGAAATCAACACAATGCCGATACCTGCTCCTTCACCGCATGTGGACCCATCGAAGAAAAGTGTCCAAGGGCAATCTCGAGAGTCCATTGTATTACAATCTTCGAGTGACGAAATCAGCCATAACTTGCCCCTTAAGCGCCTTTTGGTCGATTCGTAACGTAGTTCAAATTCGATAATGCTAAAATCCACTTGCCGATTCTACCACTTAATATCGGCATTGACAGCATGTACTTGACTACGTCGTCTTTGCATATGACCGTACATTCGGCAGATAACAAATAATGCCTCAATTTGACACAAGAAAAGTATAAACACAGTACATAATTTTTCGATGGCGAATACCTCGTCTCAAAGATCCACTAATCTTCCGCTCAAATAATAAATAACACGTTCTTTCCTTCAAATTCTTGAATAAGAGCCGAACCGATAAGCTGTATCATCGGTTGACAAATATAACTCAAAGGCTTCCCGTGTTGAGGTGGAACTAGCCTTTGGAGGATTTGTTAAATATTTCTTAATTTCATCGAGGGCTAATCTTTGCTTTCGGCTCCCCATACAAATTCTCGATCGGCTTTCAATTTAAGTAGTGGGTGAAAGCCTTGATCTTACCCGACAGATTAGATATGAATCTTCTAATGAAATTAATCTTACCGATCAAAGATTGCAATTCGGTCTTATTGATGGGAGCAACCACCTTGTTAATCGCATCAATAGACTTTCCTACCGATTTCGATGCCCACCGATGCACCATAAAACCCAAGAATTGTCCTGCCGATACACCAAATGCACATTTATTAGGATTCATCTTCAATCCATGCTTCCTTGTGCACTCCAGTATCTTTCGTAGATCGGCTAAATGTTTTGTGATATCTCCAGACTTAATCACCACATCATCAATGTAAATCTCCACTAATGTGCCGATGTATTCATGAAAAATAAAGTTCATAGCTCTCTGATAAGTAGCGCTGGCATTTTTCAAACCAAACGTCATAACTATCCACTCAAACAACCCCACATGACCGGACATCTGAAAGCGTCTTGGGAATATCTTCTTCACCATGAATATTTGATTGTAGTTTGCATTACCATCCATGAAGGCGATAATTTGATGCCCAATTTGCGGCGTCAATCAATAAATCAACAATCGGCATTGGATAGCCATCCATCGGTGTGGCTTTGTTGAGATTCTGAAATCAATACAAACACGAAGTTTTCCATTTTCTTATAAACAGGGAACCACATTAGAGATCCACTCTGCATATCGACACTGCCGAATAAACTTTGCCTCAATTAATTTAGTTATTTTGGCCTTAATATCAGGAAGTATATTAGGGTTGCATCGGCGCGTTGGCTGCTGATGTGGCCGAAATCCAGATTTGATAGGTAACCGATGTTCAACTACCGATCGGTCTAATCCAGGCATCTCAGTATAATCCCAAGCAAAACAATCTTTATACTCTTTTAACACATCAATTATTTCTTTGCTTACACTTGGAATCTAACTTAGCACTAATAAAAGTAGGTCTTGGCCTGTCGCCATCACCGATATCTACTTCTACTAAATCATCTGCCGATGTGAACCCTTGACCTAATTTTCCATCATCGGCAAACCTATCCATTAAAACTCTTCTTCAGAACCGACTGCTTGGATCGGTGGAATTTCATAATCAGCAACTCTAAGGAACTCTTTTTCCCAAGCTTCTCCCGATATGCACTTAGTTCGCTCATAAGTATCTGATTCTGCCGATGCGATGATATAAGAAGAATCACCAGGGACAACCTCAATCTTACCCCCAATCCACTGTACGAGGCATTGATGCATTGTAGAAGGAACACAACAATTAGCATGAATCCAATCCCTCCCTAGAAGCAGATTATATGCACCCTTGCCGTTAATAACAAAGAACATCGTCGGCAAGGTTTTGCTGCCGATGGTCAATTCAACGCATACTGCCCCTTTAGCCGGTGACACATTGCCTTCAAAATCTTTCAGCATCATATCGGTTTTGGTCAAGTCTTGATCTCCCTTACCAAGTTTCCGATACATCACATAAGGCATAATATTAATCGCAGCCCCTCCATCAATAAGTACCTTAGACACAGGCTGCCCATCAACTCTGCCCTTCACAAACAAAGCCTTAAGATGCTGTCTCTCGTCATCGGTAGGTTTCTCAAAAATAGCCATCATTGGATCTAGTGTCAACTGAGCTACTTGATCAGAGAGAACAACTTCTTCCTCATTATCGGATAGTGCCAAAAACTCCATCGGCGATATGAATACCATATTAACATCTGCCGATGGACCCTTATTTTTGTGTTTTACTTGCCACTGCTGATGACCGGACCTCTCATTGGAGGAATTTTCCTCTTGGTATAAATCCTCCCCGACGCCACGTTGCATCCTCCTTCTCTGCGTTTTGTCGACCCTCCGGGCACCATCGAGGAAACTTGGTTTTCCAAACCCGCCGATAACAGGTCCTAGTTGACTCTACACGGCGTATATTAGGGTCCCAGAGAATATTTCCTCATCGGGAACTCTTGCATTTGCCATTTCCTCAAGCTCCTCTTGATTCCTTGGAAAATATCCGGTAGCGTTTACCAAGCCTTTCATGTACACTAAGTGTTCGCTTTCACCGATCATGCATCGATGCTCGCCTCGATCGGCTCATTGATAAATAAACCACGATTGCCGAGTTGAAACCTCCTTTCGACCGATTGACCCCATAATAACCATTGCACTCGTGGCAATTTTCAAGCGATTGGCAATTTAATACCTTCTTCGGCAATGGATAAAAAGCGGGCACCTCCAATGATCTTTATGCCGATGCCATTCTTCCCGACGTCTTTCTTCTTTGTTGTTGTCGATATCGATCATTACCGACGCCAACCCTCCCGCTGCCTTCGATGAGTAATCACAATGCCGGTCGAGGAGGTTGTTTGGAACTCTCGCTTTCTCCCGACAAACCCTTACTTTTTGCATCATCGGTAGTTATCCGATGTTGGGGATCCACCGACGCTTTTTTCTCAAGTGACCTCGACGTCAATACATTGGTCTTTCCTTTGGCCTCCAACGATTCTTTGGAAAAGGGTGTTGATCAATTTTCATCGGCCTCGGGCATTGGAAGTACCAAACTTAATTCTCCCATTCAATGAGTCGATTGTAACTATTATTGCTGAACACATTGCACTCATTTGTATTGTGTGAAGTTGCATTGTGCCATTTGCAAGACAAGATCTTCTTCAACTCTTCCGCCGATGGGATCACATGATTAGGTGATGACTTAATTTGGCCCTCTTGAAGCGTAAGATCAAATATCTTGTTGGCCTTGGTGATATCAAAGGTAAACTTTTTCGGCTCTTTTCGACCAAAGGGACAAGATATCGGCCTTTTATTCTTAACCCACTCACCAAGCCGATAATCGGTTCTTCATCGTAATCAGAATCTCCTACTTCTTCAACAAATGATACTTTTTATTCCAATTCTTTTTAGGTTCAAAAACCCTAGTGTCTTGATCGTAAATCCTTTGCACAAGATGACCGAGACTTTCAAACTCCTGAGAAGCATATCTTCTTTAAGATGTGGCAATAACCCTTGGAAAGCCAGATCGGCAAGCTGCCGATCATCCAGCACCAGACTGTAGCACTTATTCTTTACATCTCTTAGCCTTTGCACAAAGCTTTCTACCGATTCATCATTACACTGTCTCAATTTTACCAAATCGGTAAGCTTCTTTTCATGGATTCAAAGAAAGAAATACTTATGAAATTGTTTTTCTAGATCAGCCCAAGTAATAATAGAATTTGGTGGTAACGAAATGAACCATGTAAATGCCGATCCGCATAAAGATGATGAAAATAATCGAACCCTTAATTCATCTCTCGCTAGCTACCTCTCCACATTGAATAATGAAGCGATTGACGTGTTCCATTGTTGATGTGTCATCTTGCCCAGAGAATTTAGTGAAATGGTACCTTGTACCGATTTGGGAGAGGAATTAAATCATATGCAGGAGGGTATGGAGTCCGATAAGAATAAGTATTGACCTTGGGCTTTATCCCAAACCGATCCTTTATAATTTCGCTATCTTATCGGCCCAAAAAGCATCGACCTCTGCACGATTTAATCGGCTGAATTTCTACAGGAGGTACTCAACGATATCCTTCCACATATCTTTGTGGCCCACGATCTCAAACAATCGGCATATTTGCCGTTACTTTGTGGTCCATTAACTCTTTGGAAAGGATTCATCTACCGAAATTGCCGATGCTTGATTCTCAAAAAACCAGCTTGCATATGACCTTGTTGAATCCTCGCAACTTCGCCGATTTCTTTGAATCGTATCTTTGAGCATGTGTAATCATCCCGACCAACCATTATTAGAACTCATCGGTACAAAACTTACCGATGGCTGATAATTCTTCGACATTGTTGGATAATTATAACCGACTTGAGGCATAAATCGAACCCAGTTTGACTCATAACAGGGCTTTCAGACATATCGGTAGTAAGCTTGCCGATAGATTTGAACTGGGGCGTTTGAACCAAAGGCATCTGAAACCCCACAGAGTTGGTTGCTGATGATTCTTGTGGCATATTGAGGCACTTGGGCCATCGGTGAAAAAAACCGATGGTATAGGAGCTTTTCCTACTGCATCAAACACTTGAGGTAATCCAGGATTGAAAGCAGATGACTCCGGAGGCATACCATATCCCCACCAATTAGCAAGAATCTGGCTATTTTGAGACACAGGACCTGACATAGCTGATGCCGATAGATCTGTATTAAGCTGAATTCATCCTCCTGGTAGTACCGGATCTGATCGTATCGGTGTAGATTGAATATTAGGTAAAACTCGCCGATCATTGGAGAAGAAGTAACTTCGCACTCCACAAGCGGCCGAGGGAGCCGATGGAGTATTGATGGATGCTGGGTTACGGTTGGTGATAGGCAGGCCCAACATAATGCGGTGACGCTTGTCCTTCTTTGAGAGTTCGAACCATAGCATTATGAACAGTATTGGACAGCACATTGGAATGATTAATCAAAGCATGATTTATTGCAGAATTAACCATCTCTTGAAGTTTACCAGGATTGGAGTCAAAGGTAACCGCCGAGGCAACAGCAGCAAATCTTGCTTCGGATGACTTGTCCACTCTTGTTCAAAGCTAAACGATTTCGCATAAAGTTGCTGTATTCTTCTGACCTTTTCCATAGCCCGCCTCTGCTCTTCCTTAAGATCTTCTTTCGATACCGTGATAATGTTCCCGTGATCGATCTCTCGAATTGAACATATTGATCGGATTGATTCGCCCCACGGGCGTGCCAAAAGATGTGTTGATGCAAAAGTGGATCTCGCAAACACAAAGGGCTAATACCGAATCGATATCCAAAAGCGTGCGGTCGATTTGACTCGTTAATCGACAAGGATGAAGATCTGAGCACTTTGGTCCCGACAATGACGATACGCCCGAAAGTCACGGCCAAAGGGGTACTCACGCTGAACTCGAGAATCGCGAAGGTCGACTTTGAGACAATGCAACTCGCCCGAATCAATGAGAACTCGTAAAAAGAAAAATATGTAAATTGACGAAGTCACCGAAAAGTAAGTAGATGTAAATAGGAGTAAAACTTGGTTTTGATATTGATTGATATATCCATTACATTGCCCCTCACTCCATATTTATACCACGATCTAAAGAGACACAACCAAACACAACTAGGACACCAAGCCCATATCTATAGGAAACACGTGACTCTTACATGAGTCATGCTCTAACAAATATAGAAAAGGAAATCAACTCCTATCTATTTCCCTGTCCGCCTCAATTACGATGGAAATCTCACCGTCCTCCTTCCCATCGGCATACTCCCTGTTTCATCGGTAGTAGTCTTCAAGTCTTCCTTCATCAAGATACTCCCTGTTTCATCGGCGCATAGTCTTCAAGTCTTCCTTCATCGGCATACTCCCCTGTTTCATCGGCGCAGTAGTCTTCAAGCCTCCCTTCATCGGCGGCATCGACAATAACACCTCCAACCTCATCGACAACGCCCGAGTCTAAATCAACCTTTCCATCGACCACCACCACTACTATCGGCAACCATCTTTACAAGTGGCTTTCGCCGGTTATCGAGTATCTGAGAACTTTCCCCTTGCCGATCAGTCCACTCCGATCATTTTGACACGTGCAAAAAACGGTGTCAACATCTTGGTGAAGCTTCGCTCGTTCTAGGGATCGAGATTCATCGAGATAGAAGTAAAGGGGTATTAGGACTGTCACAAAAGGCATACATAGAGAAAATCTTAAAGAAATTCAGTATGCACAAATGTAGTCCCTCACCTGCTCCTAGTCAAGGGAGACAGATATGGGGATTTTCAATGCCCCAGGAACCAATATGAGATCGATCAAATGAAAGCGGTTCCATATGCTTCAGTTGTCGGAAGCTTGCAATATGCTCAAGTATGTACGTGCCCTGACTTGGCATTTGTAACCAGGTTACTTGGCAGATTTCAGAGCAATCCTGGAATAGAACACTGGAAATTAGTAAAGAAAGTCTTGCATTATTTGCAAGGAACGAAAGGCCTCATGATGACGTATAGAAAAACGGATTCACTCCATATAGTGGGGTATTCAGATTCTGATTATGCAGGAGATGATAGAAAATCCATGTCTGGATATGTATTCACTCTCGCAGGGGGAGCTATTTCATGGAAAAGCTCAAAACAAACTATCACTACATCGTCCACAATGTATGCCGAGTTTGTAGCGTGTTATGAGGCAACGGGGCAGGTGAACTGGTTAAAGAAGTTCATACCCGGTTTGAAGGTGGTTGATGACATCTATAGACCACTAAAGTTATATTGCGATAATAATCCGGCATTACAGTATGCTCACAACAATAAGTCAAGTGGTGTTGCCAAACACATTGACATAAAGTATTATGTTGTGAAAGATAAAGTCCGGGATCAAGTTATAAGTCTTGAGCATATAAGTACAGTAAAGATGCTCGCGGATCCGCTTACAAAAGGCTTACCACCCAACGTGTTCAGAGAACATGTAGCCAGCATGGGTTTAAGGGAAAGCCTATAATTCCTGAACAAAAGAAGGCCCAAAGATAAGTATCTATTTCAGAACAGAGTAGTGTGTCGTAGCTGTTAAATCTATCGGCAATGGACCATGACGATGAGACATGCTCTATGCGCTAATCTGTAATGGAATGAACAAAAGTAAATGATATGAAAGTGAAAGATGGAAAGAGATCAAAGGGGAGATTGTTAGATTGATCTCTAACCTAACTAGACCTATGGCCCAGCTTGGGCCTTTGATTCATGCTACGATCGGGGCGCCTAGCCCACCATGGCTAGAGGGCCCCTATCACCCTGCGCTATAAAAAGAGGTGGGGGCCGGTGGCTCTAATCATGAGGTTGACTGAGCCGAGCTCCCCATCGACACCCAAACCCTAGTCTCGATCTAGAGGCGCTGCACCCTATGATGGGAAGCCACCGGCAGCACCGCCTCTGCACCTAAAACCGAAGGGCTGCCATGACGTTGGACTTCATTGTGTCACCATCGGTCTTCACCATGGTCGCCACTCGCTCTTCACCGCCTACTTCACGACGACCATCGCCACCCGTGCACAGACTACATCGATGAATGTGATGGAGGCCTCTGGATCTACTCCCTCTATGGTGTCAGTTCGACAGGCCTCATCCACCTCCCTCTGTTCAACAGCGAGTGTCCTAGGTCACTAATTCATCATGTAGCCCCTCGGATCTATCCCTAGTATGATCTCGGTCATAACAAACTATAGCTCTAGAGTCACTTGTCCCAAGTACCAACCCCTTGACTCCCGCCTACCCTAGCTCGCTAGGGTTGTTCTCCAAGGCGTGCGAGGCAAGTCATCAAAATTCCGCCCCAAACCCTACAAACAACAAGGATACGCACCAACAAGCCTGAGCAAGGAAAATAGAGAAGAAAAGTACTTTCAAGACAAGAACAAACATATAGATGGAGGAGGATTCGCAGTAGTGAACTAAATCAACCCTATGCGGGATGACACTCACACCCTTCAAGATTTTCCGAAGACACTCCAAGATCTCCTCCTCCGTCAGCTCCCGAGTAAGAACCATCCGAGATGGATCCTCGGCCCTAGCATACTCGAAGCCATAACTCTCCCTCGCCTTCAAGGGTTGAACCCGGTGATGGAGATAGCTGGCAACAATGCCAAACCTGGTCAAACCCTGTTGCTTCAAAACCTTAATCCATTCAAAAAAAGACATGATCTTCTTAAACTCTTTAGCTTACAATGGTATCTTCTCCCAATCGCCCAAGGTCCCGAATGAATAGCAAGGGGAGGCTGCACATTGCCAGCGTAGAACCATTCGGTTCTCCAATATCTCATCGAATCAACAAGAGTATACTCAAAGAACTCTTTTTGCTTGTTTTGGCAAAATTCGATACCACACCCGCCAAGAACAGAAGTATTGTTGGATTTAGGGTGCGGCTTCAAACGGAAGAAGTAGCAAAAAGAGTAATAGAAGGGGAGATGCCAAGGAAAGCTTCACAGAAATGAACAAAAATAGAAAGGTGAAGAACCCCGTTTGGGGTAAGATGGTTCAAGGAAATATCAAAATAACTAAGGAATCAAGGAGAAGCTGGAAGGCACAGACCAGCGTGAACAAAAGGAACAAAAAGAACAATCTCACTAGGATTGAGAGAAGGAACCTGGTGCTCTCTAGGCGCCTTCCACTCATAAAGACCCCGATCTGGATCAATCCTCATCGCCAACTCTTTAAGCTTTGCTCCTCCGTGGTGGAAGGAATAGGCCAGAAGGCGTTTGCAACCCTCATGGCGAGAAACTCCTTGTTCTTGATCACCTCAAGAACTTGATCTTCATCCACCTCGGTGACCTTCTTCTTTGCTCGATACAACCGTGAAGAAAGTGATGCTAGGGTTTGCAAATCCTAGAATGCAGGAAGGCAAGAGCAAAAGTGAAGAAAGAGGAAGAAGGGGGCCTTTATACGTTTACAACAGTAACACACGCGGCCCACGCGGCCCATTTGATGTGGCTAAAAAGACAACGGTTGGATTTCCATCTCACATTAACTGCTCGACGTATTGAAATGACAACGGCACTCCTTTTCACTTGGAACAGTGCAACGGGCAGATTTTAGACTTATCCATCCATAGAAATCGTTGTCGAGTAGTTTCAACCTGGAACGCTCAGAAAGAACTCAACAATTACAATACAGGCAAAGAAGTTTTAGGGGTGTTTGGTTTTTTAGTCGCTCCTAAAATTCATGTCACACCGAATGTTTAGATACTAATAAGGAGCATTAAATATAGATCAATTACAAAACCAATTACATAGATGGAGGCTAATTTCCAAGACTTAATTTTTACATCATTAGCACACATTTCATGTAGAGCACCACGTTGTCAAGTCATGGACTTATTAGGCTTAAAAGACTCGTCTCGCAAATTAGTCACAAGTTGTGCAATTAGTTTCATAATTAATCTATATTTAATACTCCATGCATGTGTCCAAACATTCAATGTGATAGGAATTTTAGGAGTTTCTGTACCCCTTAGAAATAACTCAGAGATCATTCAGAAGTACTCGGGTAGACACAGAAGACAATATTCCAAGGAAAAAGATTCTTCCCATTTCAAATATCTTCAAAAGATACCAGATTACAGACTTTACAAGACCCATCGAATTTGGTACTATGCCAAACAAGGTAGCAACAAAGAACCCAGTGGAATTCGGCTCTAGAACGACTACGTGCTCCTAGTTGCTACTCGGCAGAATACACTCTACTCAGCTACGCTGTTTTCTTCAAAGGAAGAGCGTAGTGCATCCAAGATTGATGTCAACGACATAGCAGGACAACATGGACCAGGTGAGGCTCATAGGCATTAGCCTACCCAAGTCCGATGTGATGCTAGATCAGGGGCTGATCTGCACCAAACAGTCGTGAGGCAGAGCGGAAGGATCAACCCAAAACTGCTGGATGAGGGAACGTATCCCACTTCACAAGACTTCTTCCATCTGCTAGAATGGACTACCCAGTGCAATACCACTAAGAGATTAGTCTACCTCTAATCCCTATCACAAGACTTCTCCCATCTACTACAAGCAATACAAGATTTCCAACTCATGCCCAGGGGCTACGTGTAACACCCTCGGTGTTACATTGTACAGTTTTAGCTAAAACACTGCATGAGCATCATACTTGGGTGTAAATGTGTGTAATATAGGGTATAAATCAATGTACGGCACTTGAAACGTTCATCGGAAACAAGAAACAAATGCTACATTTCATGTCGCTTTATATCGTTTAGGGTTCTAAGTGCAAAAATGCTATAGAACGCTTATGTGAAACTTTGATAAAATTCGTTGTACGAACTTCGTAGGCGACGATAAAATACATGCGATCGAGGATGGGGTTCGCTAGCTCGAGTGTCAAGTAGCTTGGAAAAGGAATTCGACGCGAAACCGTTTGAAGTTTAGTCATTTCGCGTAAGTCTGAAAATGGGTCGACGAAGCCATGTTCGACAATTTTCATAGAACGATCGGGTTAAGAAGTGGCAAGATGTTTTGGCTTAGTTCGATAGCCCTATGTATCATCTTGAGGATAGAATAACTATTTTGGCTTTTGGATCATCGAACTGGTTTTTGTAGCAGCTTCAACAGCATGCACGACACGTTTTCCACCTCCAGGTCTGGTCACCGCCTCTATTTGGCCTGGCACCGCTGCTCAGGCTTGCCCTAGCACGCACTGTCGTGCCTGTGCAAGCACGCCCGTGCACGTGGCCCCTGCGCTGCTTGTCACAGCCTCCTGCCACCATGCGCTGGTGCGTAGCTCGCACCGCTGTTGCTGCCGTGGCCGCGTCCTGGCCGCCCGCCGCGCGCCTACCAACGTGCTGGCCTATCTTGCTGCCGATCCCGTGCTACAACTCGCACTGTTGTTGCTGTGCCTGGCATGCCACGCACACACATGCACGCACGCGCACCGCGCCTGTGGGCCTAGCTGCTCTGCCTCGCCGTCGCGTAGCACTGCACCCCGGTCGTGCTGCGCGCCGTCCATCACTATCGTGCGGCACTCCCCCGTTGACCTATCGTGGCTGCACGCGCATGGGCCGGCCGGCTAACTTCGTCGTCACACCCATCTTCACTGCCACGCTACGCCACGGTTTGTCCCGGGCTTGCCTGCCTCTACGGCGCGCGATGCCAAGCTACCGTCGGCTCGCATACTTGGCAGTGTGACCAACCATCTTGAGCACATCCTGCTGTTCCCCATCGCCATGCATGCTTGTGCTGTGAGTTGATGGCCATGTTCCACCATGACAGCGCCGAGCCCAACCCCACCTACCTCCCCTGTCTTCGCTGTCACCATGGCCGACGGGCCCGCTCCCTTCGATTCGCTGTGATGGCAGCACCGTGATCCAATTAGTCATGTCCTCGGCTTCGCTAGGTAGCCAGCCGCCCAACCAACCCCACCTTACTGCTAGTATCGCCGCACAGTACCCTAATTTAGAGCTGCTACTCCGCCGGGTCCTTAAGACTGGGTTGGCATGCGCCATCGGCAAGCCACTTATCTAGAGCATCTCATGGCAATTCCTTGCACCGCTAGCCTTGCCTCCATCTGCTACTCGCCCTGTGCACCTCGGTCAAAGCGCTACCGCCGCCTAGCCTTCCCTGACGCGGCCATGCCACCACACCGCCCGTGCGCCACCTAACCGCCCATGCGCACGTGGCCAACCTAGCTCAGGCCGTCTCCGATCGAACCACCACCTCGAGGGGTTCCATGGTGAGTCACTTGAGCTCACTAGCTACCCCTTTTGCCCCGGCCTTGCTGTCATTCACCGAACGCCACCGCCATGGCTGCAGGGTCCCTGCCACCGTGGTCCGACCTCACTGCAACATCCCGGCTCAGGCTTCCTTCACCCGGTACTTCGTGTCCACTCCTAGGTAAGGGTCGGCTCTATAGTTAGGGCGGGGAGGGGCTGTTGTGTCTGGCGTAGCCGCCGGTGCGTGCGTGGGTGCCGGGGTGGTATCGCTGTTGTGAAGGTACAAAGTTCCGAGGGCGTAGCTGTAAAATAGTAGACTAGCGGAACAGTGCGCTTAGCGCTTGCATGATTACAGAGTAGTCCGAGGGTGCTTTTGCATATTGACTGGCACGCGCGGGTCCTCCCCACAGCGGGCCATCGTCATTCTAGGCTGGGCCAATCCTACGTGGGCTGCACCGTGCGTTGCGTGCGCACGTGCGTCACGCCGGTTTGGGCCAAGCCAAAGCGCGTTGGGCCACGAGAGAGAATTGTTTTTTAATTCCAGTAGAGTATAATCATTTATTCAATTAAGTTTTGATGCTGAACTTTGATAAATTATAGTAAAATCTATAGATGTCCAAAAATAATGAAACAAAGTTTGTTAGGTGTAAGAAAAATGGACCCTAGGCCCATTTACTTTGGATTTTGGTGTTTGATGACCAACACAACCAAATTCAACTAATGAAATTGTAAGCGATTGTTTTGTAGTTCAATAGGATGCAAAACGTGACTTGGACAGAGGCGACGTGATGATCCGATGATTAACACCATAAGCAAGACCCTAGGAGCACAAGAGAAGACCCAAGATATCAAGTAAAGTCCAAGTACGAAGATAGGAACCAAGCCGTACAAAAGATTGTGAAGAAACGAGATCACAGAGGTGACCGGACGCAGAACCGGGCGCTGGAGGCACAGCGACCGGACGGTCCGATCAAGAGGCTCGGTAGCAGCAGCGACCGGACGCTGGACCGGATGCTGGCGGCAAACCGACCGGACATAGGACTGCAGCGTCCGATCGAGTATAGAAAGGTTCTAGAGCGGTGAAATTGTGACCGGACGCGTCCGGTGGCAAGTGATCGGACGCTGGCAGCGTTCGATTAGTTGATCGCTGCTCCAATGGTCGAGATGACTGGGCGCATCTGATCAGGATGACCTGAGCATCCGGTCAGTAGCAGAAAAGTGGGATTTCATCCCCAATGGCTACTTAGTGGGGTATATAAATATAACCCAAACCGGCCAAATGAAATGTGTGGAGCTAAAGAAACATATCTAGGGTGTTGATACACGATTTTAGTGATCTCTACTTGCATAGTGCTTAGTGATTCATTAGGTGATTAGCGTAGGTGCTTTGCGAAGTGCTTAGGTTGATTAGACCACCGTTTATGTGCTTGCTCTAGGTTTAGGCCTAGTGTTTAGTAAGGTTTGCATACCTCTTACCACTCGGTGCTTGCGCGCACCATTATTGTACATCGGAGGGGCTTGTAGTCTTGTAAGATCACACCAACCGCGTTTGTGGTGTGGCCGCCACCGTGTACCAGAGGGAACAAGGCCCGTGGCATTTCGGCCGGAACATTGATAGTGAAGATGGCGGGGAGCATCTAGGAGAGGCTTGCCGGAAGGCACATCGGAGACCCACTTGCGCATGGGGAAGGCCCGAGGCTATCCATGGAGTTGCCTGACCGGGAGCTTGGCCCTTGCGAGGGATTCCTTGCGAGGGGCTCCAACGAGGACAAGGGGGAAGCTTGCGCGCTTCTTGATACATCGGTAAAAATACTAGAGTCATCGATGAGAGTTTGCATATCTCTACCTTGCTCTTTAGCTTCTGCATTTACATTGATTGTATTACTCCTTTTGCGGTAGAGATAGCAACACACTAGCAAAACTGTAGTTGCATATTTAGATAGTTTATGTTTTGCATAGGTTTTGCTAAGGTTAGAAAAAGAGGCCATAGTTTAGAGTTAGATTTTTAAGTTGCCTAATTCACCCCCCCTCTTAGGCGTCACGGTCATCCTTCAAGTGGTATCAGAGCCGGTTGGCTCAATTTGGACCTTTGGCTTAACCGCCGCTGAGCCAACGCTATTTAGAGTGGCTGGGATGGATACCTCCAGGCCTCCGCATTTTGATGGCACTAACTTCCCCTACTATAAAGTTAGAATGGCTTGTCATCTTGAGGCGGTTGATTTGAGTATTTGGAGAGTCACTCATGACGGGATAAAACCCATTAAGAATCCCGATAAACCCATGGAGAGTGAAGAAAAGGAAATTCATTTCAATGCTAGAGCTAAAAATTGCTTGTTTGAATCATTTAGTATGGATGTGTTTAACCAAGTGTTCACTTTAAATACGGCACATGAAATTTCGTTAAAACTTCAAGAGCTCCATGACGGCACATCTAATGTCTATGAGCAAAAACATTGTCTAGCTAAAACAAATTATGATTCCTTTACAATGAATGATGATGAGCTTGTTCATGATATGTATTCCCGTTTGAATCTAATTATCAATGAGCTTCATTCGATAGGATTAACAAAGCTAGATGATGCGGACATCGTGAGGAAGATCATCTCCATGCTTCCACAAAAGAAATATGCAAGCATCATCACCATCCTTCACAACATGGAGGACTTGAGCACCATGACCCCGGGCATAGTCATTGGCAAGATAGTGGCATTTGAAATGTCACATAAGATGGGCAAGAAGAGGCCTTTTCATCAAGCAAAGCCAAAGCCCTCGCTTCTAGTGAGAAAAAGAAGATGAAGGGCAAGCAAGTTGAGACAAGCTCAAGCTCAAGCTCCTCAAGTGAAGATGAAGAAGACGATGATGATGATGAAGATCCAAGTGATGATGATCAATCTTCCTCCTCCACCTCCGACCTTGATGAAGAATCAATCAAACTCATCAACAAGGGGGAGAAGATGATCTAAAGGCTCAATGTCAAGGGTGTGCCCATCCAAATTTAAGATCTCATTTTCACCAATCAAATAAATGAGCAAAGAAAGAGAGGATGCTATGGATGTGGTGAGTTGGGGCACTTTGTGGAAGTTTGTCCAAACAAGCTCACACCCAAGACAAAGAAGAAGGCGTGCAAAAAATCAAGCCCTCACATTAATAAGGTCATGGGATGATTCTTCAAGTGAAGAAGAACACCATCACAAGAGGCGAGGCCGCAAGCACTCATCATCAAGCTCTTCTCGTGTGTGCCTTATGGCACGAGGTAACATAAGGTCATCCTCTAGTGAGAGTGATAGTGATGATGAAATGCCTTCTTATGATGAAATTGTGCAATAAAATCTTAATTATGCTAAAGTTTGCACTAGTCAACAAAAGAAGCTCGAAACATTAAAAGAAAAGCTAGGTAGTTCACAAGAATCATAGAAAACTTTCCTTGAACAATATGAGACATTTGCTAATCTTAATATTGAACTATCTACTAAGATTGAGCAACTTAAGGCTAGTGCAACAACAAATGCATGCACAATCAATGATGAGCAACTTGTAAAAAAATGAAAAATTAAAAGAAAAGTTAGCTAGCTCACAAGATGCTTATAAAAGTTTGCTTGCTAAAATGGAAACCATGTGCAAACATTGTGATGAGCTAACTAATAAAGTTGCTAATCTTGAAGCCGTTGGTA
This sequence comes from Miscanthus lutarioriparius, assembly GCA_904845875.1. Taxonomy (NCBI): domain Eukaryota; kingdom Viridiplantae; phylum Streptophyta; class Magnoliopsida; order Poales; family Poaceae; genus Miscanthus; species Miscanthus lutarioriparius. The sequence goes on from CAJGYO010000019.1 coordinate 101,049, forward strand.
CAACCCCCACCAAGGCATCTACAAAGAAAAGTTCTATCTTTAACATGCCTAAAAAGGATGCCTCTACCTCTTGCAATGATTTATATTTAGACTCACCCTTGTGCAACTAAGTTTGTGTTGAGAAAGTTGTTGTAGATACATGCACACAAGAGGTTGCAATGGAGAATAAGCAACTCAAGCAAGAAGTGGCTCGCCTCACCAAGAACTTGACACAAGTGAAAGGCAAGACGGAGCAAGCCCAACTTCATCAAGATAACGCCATCAAGGGAGTGAAGAAGCTTGATGAAGGACAAATCATGGTTTACAATGTATGCCACAAGGAAGGCCACAAGTCCTATGAGTGCAAGGTGAAGAATGGGGGAGGAGCAAAGAAGAAAGAGAAAAAGCAAACAAGCAAGTTCTCCAACACCTACACCAACAAGGTGGACAAAAAGGCCTCCACACCTTATCTCTTGAAGAAGAAGAAAAATGACAAGGTGGTGGCCATCAAGGTGAACAAGCAAGCCAACAATGGGGTCAAATGTTTTTGGGTGCCAAAGGAGATCATTTCTAATATGAAGAGCACCAAGAAGGTTTAGATCCCAAAAGGGAAGTAAGAAGTCTATTGGACTTCGAGGAATTTGGAGACTTGGCAAAGTAAGTATGGGTGTATTTAATGGGGTGCATCATGATGGACAAAATCATTGCCAAGTGGGTTAGTGAATACTATAGACCCAAATTCCTCTTCCCATGTTAGGTAACTAGATTCAATTTCCTTCAACTAGTATCAATTTGCATTTCCTACAAATGGTATTTCTTACAAAATTGGTATCTTTAAGCATCTAGTTACTTTTCATGCCTATGTTTGCATTTGCATGCTTATATCTTTTGTCATGCATACACGAGGTATATCTTATGGTAGGCTTGCTCAGTTTTATTCTTAACCTTTGGAGCAAACCTACATGGTTTAAAATTGTTTAGAAGCACGACACATAGCTTGTATCTTGATTGTTCATCTAATATGTGCCAAAGTCCAAATTGTAGATAATTTCTTCCAAATATCATCTTCGAAAATGATTCTCACATTCATGAGATGTCATCCTTCAAGTGATATTATTGACTCTAAAAATCAATGTGCATGACTTCTACAAGTATGCCACACCTGTGTGCACAAATTTAGGGGGAGGTTACTCTACAAGTTGGATACCTTCAGACTAACACCCTCTTCAAGCTTATCATGTGTGTAGTAGCCTCATTGCAAGGAAAATGGAGTCCCTGGAGTTAAGCATCATACTTTAAATATCCACCACCTATTGCAAGTGGTAGAAATCAAATTGGTTTCCACATATGGTATTTCTAAACCGATATCATCATGTTGATTTCATTTTGATATTTATATGCTTTCTCCATGCATTATATAGATTAAATTCCCTTGAGCAATAATTTGCCAAATATGCATATGCCTTGTTTTCTACCATATGTATGCATATATTTAGGGGGAGCCTCATCTATATAATGTGAGAGTCAAATTTTGTGACCTATTCCACTCTACACACATAGGATCACAAAGTTTGACCCTCCCTTGTGCTCTAATATCTTCCTTTTTGGTGTTTGATTCCAAAGGGGGAGAATTTAGAGGACCAAAAGCAAGCATTAATTTGTAGGGCCATAAGCTAGGTAATTTACAAGTTACAAGTGGTAATGATCTATAAGTGGTAATGGTCCGAGAAAGGGAGGATAGTGGATTATGGATAAGTCTATGTAATAAGGAGAATTTGTAGGAAGCAAGGCTTAAATCCATAATGCCACATGGGGACATTTTGCAAGGGCAAGATAAGTTTTTCTGTAGTATCTTTTAGTCTTACAAGTAGTATCTTTTAGCATCATATAACCTTGCCCCTTGCATTGCATCCTAGCAAGTAGGTAGATTTCAATTTTCAAAATCCTATTATTTGCTTATTTTGGTCGTGTTGTCATCAATCACCAAAAAGAGGGAGATTGTAAGGAAAATGGACCCTAGGCCCATTTACTTTGGATTTTGGTGTTTGATGACCAACACAACTAAATTGGACTAATAAAATTGTAAGTGATTGTTTTGTAGTTCAATAGGATGCAAGACATGACTTGGACAGAGGCGACATGATGATCCGATGATCAACACCATAAGTAAGACCCTAGGAGCACAAGAGAAGACCCAAGATATCAAGCAAAGTCCAAGCACGAAGATAGGAACCAAGCCATATGCAAGATCACAAAGAAATGAGCCCATAGAGGTGACCGGATGCTAGACTAGACACTGGAGGCACAGCGACCGGACGCTCCGATCAAGAGGCTTGGCAGCAGCAGCAACCAGACGCTGGCGGCAAACCGACCAGACACAGGACTACAACGTCCGATCGAGTACAGAAAGGTTCTAGAGTGGTGAAATTGTGATCGGACGCGTCCAGTGGCAAGTGACCGGACGCTGGCAGCGTCCGATCAGTTGATCGCTGCTCCAACGGTCGGGACAATCGGATGCGTTCGATCAGGACGACCTGAGCGTCCGGTCAGTAGCAGAAAAGCCGGATTTCATCCCCAACGGCTACTTTCTCAGTGGGGCTTATAAATACAACCCCCAACCGGCCAAATGAAATGTGTGGAGCTAAGGAAACATATGTAGGGTGTTGATACACCATTTTAGTGATCTCCACTTGCATAGTGCTTAGTGATTCATTAGGTGATTAGCGTAGTTGCTTTCCAAAGTGCTTAGGTTGATTAGACCACCGCTTATGCACTTGCTCTAGGTTTAGGCCTAGTGTTTAGTGAGGTTTGCATACCTCTTATCACTCGGTGCTTGTGCGCACCATTGTTGTACATCGGAGGGGCTTGTAGTCTTGCGAGATCACACCAACCGCGTTTGTGGTGTGGCCGCTACCATATACCAGAGGGAACAAGGTCTGCGGCGTTTCGGCCGGAAGCTTGATAGTGAAGACGGCGGGGAGCATCCGAGAGAGGCTTGCCGAAAGGCACGTCGGAGACCCACTTGCACGTGGGGAAGATCCGAGGCTATCCATGGAGTTACTCAACTGGAAGCTTGGCCCTTACGAGGGATTCCTTGCGAGGGGCTCCAACGATGACTAGGGGGAAGCTTGCATGCTTCTCGATACCTCAGTAAAAATATCGGAGTTATCGATGGGAGTTTGCATATCTCTACCTTGCTCTTTAGCTTCCGCATTTACATTGATTGTATTACTCCTTTTGCGGTAGAGATAGCAACACACTAGTAAAACCGTAGTTGCACATTTAGATAGTTTATCTTTTGCATAGGTTTTGCTAAGATTAGAAAAAGAGGCCATAGTTTAGAGTTAGATTTTTAAGTTGCCTAATTCACCCCCCCCCCTCTTAGGCGTCACGGTCATCCTTCATTAGGTTCACAAAAATGCCATCTACCTGTTAGTGTAGTTAGATTACAGTTAGCTATGACAATGGTAGGTTCATACATTCAAACTAGAGAGCTTAGTATTATGTAGATTAATATTTGTAGGAATTTTTGTGGTAAATTGGTGTTAGCTATAACTATGAAAATTTTACAGTAGGCACACTAGATTATTATGTACTTGCTGTAAATTTTGTAGCCCTAGAGTAGGTTGACAAATAGAGTAGCTATTATCCTTGCTTATCATATATAGCGTAAATCAGCATTAGGAGTAAGAATACCTGTAGTTGCTATAATAATGTATGCCATACTTCATACTTGTTATTGGTAATAATAGATAACTTAGTACCTTGGTCGGTAGCACTAGCTTAGTAGTTAGATAGATGTACTTTTATTTTAAGAGTTGCTATTGCTATATTACTAAGTATTGCATTATCATTTCATGCATATAGATCATGAGTTGGTAGAGTTCGTGCCCGTCGATGAACAGGAGTATGAAGAAGTCATTGAGGAGTACGAGGAGGAGATCCTCTTGCAGGAAGGAGCCTCGGAGCCTTTTGGTGCTGACTTTGCTGACCCGTCGCCTGCCCAAGGCAAGCCCCGGTGCAAAACCCCTATTTTTTATCACTGAATATATATATATATATCGACAGAATATCGTCGGCAGTCCTCCGAGGGGTATCCCACGAAGGTAGATTGATCGGTAGAGGAGCGCATGATCAAGAACAAGAAGGCAACAGAGACAAACGAGTTATACAGGTTCAGACCGTCAGTATAATGTAATACCTTACTCATGTGGTCTGTTGGTTTGTATTAGCTATCGTATGATATGTCGTGATTTTGGAGGGGGTCCCTGCCTACCTTATATAGTCCGGGGGACAGGGTTACAAGTCGGTTAGATCGAAGAGATAACTGAAAAGTAATAATAGATTACAAGAATCATGTGATCATACATATCCTAACAGATCTTGTAGTATCTTCAGAATATCCTCCCTATATCTTGTAGGAGGCGCCGAGCAGAATCATGTCCCGCAAGGCTTCATCTTATGGGTTGAGCCGCCCCTAGAGGTGCAGTCCATGTGGTCCGCCGTGGGTATCCAGGGTCATACCCCCCACAGCTAGTCCTCGAGTGCCTTGTACCCGTTGTGCAATGCCGTCTTGAGCGTGTCCGAGCAAGTGCAAACCAAAGCCGAGCAGTCCAACTCATGGTCCGACCACCGTTGTAAGCAGTTGCCGAGCAGCGTGCAATCATCGCCGAGCAGTTGTGAGCAGTTGCCGAGCAGCGTGCAATCATCACCGAGTAGCATGACCCACAGCCGAGCAGCATGACCGATGTAACAGAACCGACCAATTATATGAGATTAAGTAAGAAAATCTTCCGCTGCGGTAGATAATTTAGCAAACTTAAGCCCGTATAACCCGGTAGTCCGTGAAACCACGAAGGATTTCAAACCAATCGACATACAAACCAAGATCGTACAAGTTTAGCAAGTACCGTCACACGTTACATAAAGTTTGCAATCACAGTTCGGTACATCAGAGTTTAGAATATAAAGTTATTACAATCCAAGTTCAAACTGAAGTAGCGGAAGCAAATAGTTTTAAAGCCACACACACACTTTTAGTTCAGATACAATGCCAGTAGGTAGTCATCTCCAACAAAAGCATCAGATGAGAGATACGGAGTGACCATTGCCCTTGGTCCTAGTTGTCACCCATCGCCAGGTACAGGCAGTTAATGCAATAGCCGTAGTACATTTGACCATCTGCAGCAACAATGGGAACAACGCCCTGAGTACGAGAAGGTACTCAGCTAGACTTACCTGTCTTAAACCAAAATAAAGCGACACCAAGGATTATGCAAGGCTTTCTTTAGTGGGCTAGCTGACTTGTTTGCGAAAAGCATAAGCTATCATGAAGAAACCATTTTAAATACTTTGCATCATCTTTATTATGACCTATCCATCTAGGTAAGCACCTGTACTATAGCAATCACTTGATTAACCAATAACATCCAATTACCAGTTTAGGTTTAGCATATCACATATCATCTAGATAACCATTAGTGTTCCATCATAATTACTACGATGCCGTAGCTCGAGTCAAGTGCTCACTATCCAGGAGCGATGGCTATTCGAATCGATTCCTAACCAGCTGGTGATTTATTCCTCACACAAACCATGCTTCCCCTGCTAGGGTAGCTTAGATCACCAAGGGCACTATTCAGGTAGCCACGGGACAATCTAGAGCCGCAGTACCCAGGGACCGCCCGACTGCCAGGAATCAGGGTGCACCTGCCCTTGGGCTCACTCTTCGCGTCCCTATCATACCCCCATCAGCACCAATACACGCACTCGTGTAGATCCCGGCCCGAATAGCGCCACTAGCTTCGCGGTCGAAAGGTACTTTATTCGGCCAGCTAAATGTGAGGCATGCGTTCAACATGACAAGAGGGACGAGCAACGATCGGTCCTTAATCGACACAGATGGAAACTAATAGCACCCCAGAACCCTGTCTGGTTGCCTCCAACTTTTCCGTCCGGTCTCAAATTTTCCATCACATATGGTTAATTTCCAAGATATCATTCTTTCCATAGCTAAATTCTTCCAGTAACCACCTATAATGTAGGTGACAGGATATCACCGATCGCTACCGGTCTAAGCAAGGCTAAGCAGTTATTCGATCCTGACCTAATAGGGTAAAGGTAATAAGGTTGGCAAGGATAGTAATAAATGCATCAACGGTTTCAAGCAATTCCTACAACTTAATGCAACAATATATAACTCATATATATAGAAAGAATTGCTTTTCTAAATTAGGAGACTTAGAATGCTCCGGGGCTTGCCTCGTTCGAACGAAGTAGGATGATGATCCACGCACTCGGGCAAGTCTTCTCCTTGCTCCTCTTCCTCTGGCACCTCCTGTGCCTGGACTTCTTATGGATCTGCCCCGGTCTGCTCTTCCTGAACTGCTACTAGCAACTCCTCCTGCGATCCTATATGATGCAGATGTATAAGTGCTAATGCATAGGTGCATCGGAGAGATGACATATAATGATCATGATGCATGAAATGTAGATGAACATGTTTAACTTTATTGGACATAGTAGTAGCAACGCTCTTCTACAAGGTAGTCGACATCATCCAAGAACATGTACTACTATCTACTACGATAACCACTGTACTAACATGCCAAATCACCACAACAAACTAAGATGCTTCAAAGATACACCAAAGCGAACATTATTAACTAAACTCGCATTAAAGAAGATCATTTGATTTCATTTTAAACTAGGGCTACACAGCAACATATATTTTTTGTGCTCATAAAAATCTGAGAAAATTAAAGTAGCATAGTACTACTCTAAGTAGACTACCATAAAATTTTCATTGCATTTGGATAAGTAAAATAGCCTACACAAAAATGACAAGGCATAAGTGCTTAAAAAGGCATAAAAAGAAAACCTTAGTTAAAACTACCAAGCAACAGATTTCATATTTTTCCTAACATCCTTAAGGTACTGGGATACTACCCACCAAGTTTCATGGTCATAGGCTTCCTAGATAATTTACAAAAATTCACACAAGTATCAATCAATGATAAAAGGAAAATCTATAACTCAAAAATCATACATGCAATGACTCTCAAATTTTAACCAGAGCTTTTACCAAGCAAGACTAGCTTACCCACAAAATTTCATAATTTTTGGATCAGAGAAACTCAAGATATGATTTAAACAACTTTGCATGCATTTAAAAACACATTTCAGTTTCCTATTTAATTCATCCAAAATTTCTACATCATGTGCTCATGTCATATTTTTCTTAAATACTAGACTTCCCTGTGAGTCTAACAAAATTTGAATCACACCATTTGGATCTACACATTTGCAGTTACAAAATTCACAAAACAGCATAGAAATCTGTAAATTTGAACAAGCCTATCACTACACTGTCACTGACGCGTGGGACACGTGTGTCAGCCGGACCCGCTTGTCAGTGAGACAAAAACAGAGGAGGCGCACGCGATGGTGGCTCCTCCGGCGAAACCGACGGCATCGGCATGCTCCCCACAACGATGCGCACCCATTCATGCCCTCACTTCAACCTCTACCGAACCCTAGCAAGGACGACGGCGTGCTTGGCGGACGACGCGCAGTCCGACGGTGCTCCGGTGAGGTTCGGCCCTGTGGGACACAGCTAAGCTCGATATGAGCTTCAGGAGGTCACCACGATACTACCCAAATAAAAAGAAGAGGACGGAAGGGTTCCCAGCTACCCCGACCACGGCGGCCTCAACTCCGGCGAGGACACGCCCATGGCGGCGGTGGCGGGAATGGACAATGCACCCTTACCAAGGCTCAATCGGCTCAGCTAAGAGATGGAGGAGGTAGAGGAGAACACGGCGGAGCTATGGTGAAGATGTAGTTCGTGTTTTTGCGGCGGCGAGCAAGCTAGGCGACGGCGGAGCTGCTGCTGCGGAGCTTCGTGCGAGCGGAGAAAGGGAAAATGAAATGGCGAGCACGCTAGGCAGGTGGGCGCGAGTTCAAGACATGTCCAGCAGCGCCAGGACGGCCGCGGCGCGTGGCCTGCGCGGTCAGGCGGCCGACGACGGGTGGCGCCACGCAGCGATGAAACTCTAAAACGGTCGGCCACTGTAGCTTCCATTCAGTTCACCCCACCGACGACTGACAGCGAGATTTCGTTGATCTATAACTCCTAAACCGTGATGATCTAGCTAATGGTGTAGTTGACAAAGTTGTAGATCTACATGCGGGCTACAACTTTCACAATTGGAGATCGAGCTGGTTCGGCCTGGTTAGGGAGATACAGGGCTCCAAACATTGGTACAAGAAACTAAAAACCAGTCCCGAGACTTAGAAAATTCTAAGTCACCAAATTGCCCCCAAAACTGACTTGTGAGACCTTTTTGAGCATGCTGTGCACATTTTCATGAGTTGGTCATAAAATAACTTTTGTTCCTTATAAAATTTGCTACTACTTTGCTTTAGGTAGCTCAGGCATGCATAGACTCTAAGTTGCACTTTTTAAACAGTCAAACCAAAGAGCTCTAGAGGTCAACACTAGTCAAACCATGACTTGAAAACTTAATTAGGCAAAATGATCAACATGAACATTGTTCCTAATGACCTTCTAAGTATAGCTAAGTTGTTTAAAAATATATTTAGCCATACCACACATTGGTCACATAAGAATCAAGCACGGAATGTACTGAAACAATGAAAAACAATTGAAATGTTACTTTTGTTTCATAGTCATGTTTCACATGTTTCATGATCTTGTTGCATCGTACTAACTAGCTATGTTCCACTAAATTGAGTTGCACATGTTGTACTTGGGTGCTGCACACTATTCATTTCATAATTTAAAACAACACTCATGAAATATACAGCATGTTGCAATGTTTCGATAACATGTTTCATGTGATATGTGACAGAACCGCTCAATTTATACAAGATCAAGTACGGCTGTCCCCGCTAACACGTTGACACGCGCATACTTTCACTTATATAAACCCGGTAGTCCGCCGAGTGTCACGCAGGACCTCGGTAAATCAACATCACAACCAAGATCGCGTGATTAAGCAAATACACATCACATACGTAGAGTTGCAGCGGAAATAATATTACAAATGGTTTCACAAATAATAGTATAAGTTTGGGTTTCAAAACCAATTAGTGAAAACAACATTTGCTTTCAAAGGATTACATTGATATAAGTTCCAAATATATTGCTAGCATAAGTGACATCCTCAGACAAAAGCATGTAGATGAGAAGTAAATATAGAGTCACCGAGCCCACCGACGGTTAACCACCATCTTTAGTAGGCCAAAACCTCACCTGCAACATGGTGGGATAAACCCTGAGTACTCGAATGTACTCAGCTAGACTTACCCGTCATAAACCAGAAATAAAATTGACTCCAAGGAGTATGCAAGGCTTTATAAGTGGAGGTAGCTTGACAACATTTTGCATAAAAAGCGATTAACTCAATTATACAATTATAATTCTGTCATCAAGTTAATTAGAACTATCCATCTCTAGATTAGCATCTATCCTGTGCCAAACATGTGGTATATCTTTTTAGAGCATACAATAGTAACCATAACAGGTATAGTAATTCCATGTTTATCCGAACCATCACATTCCATAATCCAATTACTACGATGTTGGGACTAGCCAAGTTTCTCACTATCCGGGAGAGACGGCGATTCGAATCGATTTCAACCAGCTGGGAATTTAATTCCTAACACAAACCCAGGTAGACTAGATCAACGGTCACCTTAGGTCACCTTTGGTACAACTCAGTACACATTTCATGGGTCCATCTGCGCGCCTGACGAGTCTGGGACACCAGATGCCTGGGCGTTCGAGGCCTAGCCTGCCTTGGGCTCGGTCGATCGCCCCCGCAAGGAGCGCGCAATGTAAGCGGGTCCGGCCTGAGTTGAATTACTCGGCTTCATGGGTCGGAACGAGTTATCCGGCCAGCTAAGTGAGAGGCATGCGCTCAATCTTGTGTCGAAGCGCCAACAACGGTACATTCTTAATCGACACGCACGGAATCACATGAGTCAACCTACACATAGACTCCGTCCGGCCTCGATTTACTTTTTACCCCATGGTTCTTTTCCACGATAGCAAATATAATAACCGTGCCGGTATCCACCTATATCTCGCGGTGTGACAGAAATCACCGACTTCTACCGGTCTAAGCATGGCTAAGCATATATTCGATCCTCGGACCTATACCGGTTAAAGGTGTAATATCTGGACAAGGAATGTATATGCATCAAGTGGTTCCATTCAACTCTTATAACCTAATGCATCAATCATAAGTACTTAAGTAATCATTTGTAAAATATTGGGAGACTTAGAATGCTCCGGGGCTTGCCTGGGATCCGACACAAGTCAGTTCAGTTAGCTTGCACCGACTTGGTGACATCTCCGGTCCTAGCACTTGCTTAGTCCTTCCATCTTTGGGATAGATCCACCAAACACCGTCTTCGGGTTTGACTCCACATCACATCCTTCACGTGGTTCATCTAGCGTACCTAAATGAGATGCAAGATGCATGTGTATGAATACATGGAAGTGCAATAGACAATGCATCGCATGCAGTAAGTAAGACAAGCACAAGGTTATGTTAACATGCACAAGCACTTCGCATTGCCTACTTTAAATATCACACAATTTATCATGCCACGATAGCAAAGAAGACGACAACACCAAGCATGACACAAGTTTCCTAAGATTTCAGGTACTCTAACTCAACCATCATCAAAGGTATGAGCCACACTTAGCAATATACAAGCAAACAACTATAATTGGAATCTGTCAATTTCTGGACATGCAAACAGCAGCTACAAGATTTATCTATAACGGGAGTTACACAAATCCAAATGACTTGCAAGAAGACATTATGGAAAGCTTATGAAGTTATCTAAAATTAATATTTAATCATCTTAGCAAGATTCTCAAGTTAACTAAGTCAAATATACCCATTTACAGAAACTGGTCTAAACAAGACAGAGAGTAATCAATTCTGTAACCCAACTTTAAACAGGCATAACTCACCAACTACTTGGCCAAATACCACCAAATTTTAACAGAATCTAGATACATGAATTATCTACAACTTTGTTATTATCACCAAAAACTCATTCAAATCCTAACTAGATCAAACACTAGCATCTTTCAGGTCTGACAATCCAATCCTGACAGAAGACTTAAAAGTCATGTAACTCCTACAATATCAGACCTGGGATCATGAAAATTTAACACAAGCAAGATAAGATAATCATCTACAACTTGTGTATTTATTAAAACTACAGTAAACATCATTTACACCATGAAACTAGTTGCACAAGTAACACTGCACAAGCAGCCCAAACAGCAGAGGCACAACTATGGACAGAAAACTTATAGGAACTTCAGAGAAGCATAACTGGAGTTCTAGACCTCCCACAAACATGAACCATAACTTTTTGAAAATATTAGGAAGTTACCTACAACTTTCTTATTCTCATATTAAGATGATTCTACGGTTAGAAGGGTCAATTAATTCAATAATTGCACCTCTGTCCAAAACATAGACAGAAACTGACATGCCACTTTAAACAGCTATAAATGGAGTTATACATGTCCAATAAATGTGGTTCTAGACACTTTAGAAATCTTAGCAAATTCTAAACAACTTTGTTGTAAACACCTAAAGCTAATCATACTACTAAGAAGGCCCCACCGTAAGAACAAGGAAACCCTGTCTGGGTTTGGGCAGAAACAGCCACAGAGATTTAAGCAAGTATAACTCAAGATCTACTTAGCCAAAAATCATGATATTTAACTTTTTGGAAAGCCTAAGAAAAGTACTACAACTCATGTATTTTCATAAAGTCATGATTCATAACTTAACTGAGCCAATTAATTCAAACATGCAGAACTATTTAGAGCAGGAGCAAAGCATTACAGGGCATTTGTTATTTTTATAACTCTTAAAATATAAATCCTAAACTCATGAAATTTTTACCAGACAACAAAAATCACCTTAGTAGCACTCCACAAAAATTTCACAATTATTTAAGCACAACAACTGCAGTTATAAAAAAAACAAATAAGACTAGCATTCAAACCCTAACTACACAAATCCATTTTTACAGCTAAAACTTTAAACTAAAACCTGACATATTATAGATCTAGTGCATAGATAATTTCACAAGGATTCCAAAAAGTCCACATTTGTTATTTTACGATTTTTCTACTAATTATTACGATTTTCCAAAGTTAAGCACATAAATCTGCAAAAGAAAAGATAAATCCGAAAAAAAGAAAATACTTTTGCATTAGGAGCCCTGCAGTTTCCAGAAAACAAAATATAATCGAAAGGCCCTTAAGGATACTGTTCATATGAGTCAAGGACTTTGCAGTTTGGGCCTTGGACTTGCTCTAATTGTTGCGTGAAGCCCCTCTTCTTCTTCAAACTGAACCGAGCAGAGGACACGTCGGAACCGGCCGGCTGGAGAGGGGCGCCGGCGGCCATAGAGGGGTGGCGCTGGGGCTTGTCCACGGAAAGCTGTGGCCGCGCTCGCTGGCGTGGGCAAGCCAGCAGCAGGCAAGAGCAGAAGCAGAAGGCCGAGTGAGCAGCCCGGACGTCACTATCACTGGCGGACCTCGACGACGGCATGATGAGCTCACGAGAAGAGACGGCAATGCGGAGGAGCACCATGGGAGGAGGCGAAGACGGAGCGGCAGAAGGGCCTTAATCGGGCGATGGGCGAGAATGGCGGTGGTGATGGAGCTACAAGAGCAGACATGGTAGCGGCAGTGCGGTTGGGGAGAGAGAGCAGGAGAAGGGAGGGAAAGGAGAGGAGAGAGAGGAGAGAGGCGGGGAGCTCGGGTCCGCACTTATGCACAAAGAAGAAGGCGAGCTGGCGAACGGGCAAAGACAATGGAGGCCACGCTGGCATGACGAAGAGCGAAAGTGCAACACGCGGGCAGCAAGAAGAAAGAAAGTGCACTGCCGGTGTCTGTTCATCAAATTAAAATCTCAATTCTACCTCAAAAATACAACTGAAACCCATATTTCGTGCCTCTGTAACTCCTAAACCGCGACGAGTTAGCAAAAACTCTATTAATAAAAGTTATAGATCTACATACCATCTCCAACTTTTCTTAAGTGATCTTGGTCTAATTCGCAAAGGATATCAAGTTGCATCGTCACAAAGTCAGGCACATCGAAACTGTAAACTCACTTTGACTTAGAAAATTTTCCTAAGTTCCAAAACAGTACCATGTTGATTATTGTGAGCTCTAAACGACCAAGTTAAGCACTGAATTAGCTCATGACCCAAAAATAAAAGTTGTTTATATAATCAAGTACTACAACTTTGCTTAAGGGTGCACTACCATGCAAACAAGGTAAGCCATATTTCAAACCAGGTCAATGTAGCATCACGGTAAAGCTTAAATTAGAGCTCATGACCGATTGAGGCGTTTTCTTGACCTTTTCTCAACACGAACCCTTCATGACTTTTGTTGTAGATTTCAATTTGAGTCGTTTTGGCAAGGTTGCAAGGTTTGGTTGACGATCTATAATTCCATTCATTTAATAAAGCAATCCAAGAAAGATTATAACTTATCATTTCATGTAACTTTTGATTCCAAACTTCAATAAGCTTTTCCAATCATCCATGTGGGTGGAAATTGATGTGAGGCACATGAAAGAAGTAGATCCAACATTACTCAAGCATACTTTTTGGAAAGGGCAATATGTAAGCAATGGTGCATGGTCCAAGTTTAAGTGGTCGCTCATTTTGTAGATTTGATCTTGAAACTTTCATCACCACTTAACATGTCATGTTTGAGTTTAAACCCATTGCTTAACTGGTGACAAACACCTGGGGTGTTACATGATATAAGCTAATGGATGGATGAATGATGCTCATGTTCATGAAATGCAAGTGCAATTATGCAAGCCTGCACCAGGGGTGTTACAGCCCTCCCCCTTAAAAGAATCTCATCCCGAGATTTAGAGTTACGAACCATTTGTTATAAAAATCCTTATAAGCATTTTGTAGATATTCTCTTGTTTCCCACGTCGCATCACCATCATCGTGATGACTCCACTGTATCTTATAGGTTCTCACCACTTTATTTCGAATGACTCGGTCCTTAGTGTCCAAAACTCGAACCGGTTGCTCATGGTATTCCAAGTCTGATTTGAGTGAATGCTCGAGGTTCTATTCTCTCTTCCGAAAATACGCAAGCACTTCTTCAATTGTGATACATGGAAGATGGGAAGATTGAACCCATCGCTTCGTAATCTGTAACTTATAAGCCATGGGACCCTTTCTTCTATGATCTCACGGTCCTACAAATCTAGGAGCAAGTTTTCTTTACTCCAAACCTTTGTACTTTCTTCATTGGAGTAACCTTTAGATAAACGTAGTCACCTACCTCAAACTCAAGCGGTCGCCTTCTCTTATCGGCATAACTCTTCTGGCGTGACTGTGCTGCTTTCATGTTTTGTTGGATAATATGGACCTTTTTCTCAGCCTCGTCAACAAAATCAATTCCGTAAAACCTTCTTTCTCTAGGCTCAACCCAATTCAATGGTGACCTACATTTCCTACCAAACAATACTTCAAAGGGAGCCATCTTGATACTTTCTTGGTAACTGTTGTTGTAAGTTTAACTCGCTTAAAGGTAACCATGATTCCCATAGACCCCTGGACGATAACACACAAGCTCTAAGCATATCTTCTAGAACAGCATTAACTCGCTCTGTCTGCCCATCTGTCTTTGGGTGGTAAGCTGTACTCCGAATCAAGCTAGTACCCAAACCTTTATGAAGATGCTCCTAAAAATGAGCGGTAAATTGTGACCCACGGTCAGACACGATAGTCTTTGGTATACCATGTAAGCGGACAATCTACGAATGTACTTCTCAAAGCATACTGAGGTGGTCGAAATATTGTTTTGACTGGTAAAAAGTGAGCTAATTTGGTAAGGCGATCTACAATTACCCAAATCGAATCATTCCCCTTTGGTGTGGTGGGAAAACCGGTGATAAAATCCATACTTATATCATCCCATTTCCAATCTGGTATTGACAAGGGTTGCAACATTCCTGTGGGTCTCATGTGAAGAGCTTTCACTCTACAACACATGTATAACGAGCAACATAAGTCGCAATCTCCTTCTTCATTTTAGTTCACCAATAACGAGGTCTCAATTCTTGGTACATTTTTCCACTTCCAGGATGGATAGACAACTTAGAGTGATGAGCTTCATCCATCAATTTGTTCTTGAGCTCTTGATCTTTAGGTACAACCAGACGGTCCTTAAACCATAACACTCCTTGTTCATCCACTCTAAAGTGCTTAGTCAGTTCTTTCTTCATTTTCTCCTTGATATAAAATATTCCCTTATCTGTTTTCTGACCCTCAATGATATTGCTCTCCAAGGTACAGCTAACCTAGATATTATGCAACACAGTAGGATGCAACAAATTGAACACATCCTCAAACAATGGTTGCACAGCAAGAGAATGTGACTTCCTACTTAAGGCATCTGCTACTACATTGGCCTTTCCCGGATGATAGTGCACATTCAGATTATAATCCTTTATTAGCTCTAACCATCTTCTCTGTCGCATATTCAACTCGAACTGAGTAAATATGTACTTGAGACTCTTATGATCTGTAAATATATTACACACATTCCCAAGCAGGTAGTGTCTCCAAATCTTTAGAGCATGCACAACAGCCGCAAGCTCTAAATCATGCGTAGGATAGTTAACCTCATGCTTCCTCAACTGTCGTGAGGCATAAGCAATAACTCTTCCATCTTGCATCAGGACACATCCTAAACCATTCTTTGATGCATCGCAAAACACATCAAACGGCTTCTCTATATCCGGTTGTGCCAGAACAGGAGTAGTGGTTAGCAAATTCAGCAAGGTGCAGAAAGCTGCCTCACACTCCTCTGTCCAAACGAACTTATGATCCTTTTGTAGCAAACTTGTCATTGGCTTGGCAATCTTTGAGAAGTCTGGGATAAAATGGCGATAGTAACCGGCTAATCCAAGAAAACTCCAAACCTCATGAACTGTGCTTGGTGCCTTCCAGTCCATAACCTCTTGTACCTTACTAGGATCCACTGAGATTCCATTCTCAGATAACACATGACCAAGAAAAGGAACTGTCTTCAGCCAGAACTCACATTTACTAAACTTAGCATACAGCCGGTGATCTCTGAGCCTAGTCAAGACAATTCTTAGGTGCTCTGCATGATCCTGTTCGTTCTCAGAGTATACTAGAATGTCATCAATGAACACAATCATGAACTTATCCAACTCCGGCATAAAGACCAAATTCATCAGATACATAAAGTATGTAGGAGCATTTGTCAAACCAAAGGACATGACAAGATACTCGTACAAACCATATCTGGTGGAGAACGTGGTTTTGGGTATATCTTGTGGTCTAATTTTGATCTGATGGTACCCTGATCTCAAATCTATCTTAGAGAACACCTTGGCTTTTGACAATTGATCAAACAAGATATCAATCCGAGGTAGAGGATACTTGTTTTTAATTGTCACTGCATTCAGTGGCCGATAGTCCACGCACATCCGTAAGGAGTTATCCTTCTTCTTCTTCACGAACAGTGCGGGACATCCCCATTCCGATAAACTTGGCCGAATTAAACCCTTAGTCAACAGGTCCTAGAGTTGTTTCTTCAACTCGGATAATTCATTTGGAGGCATCCGATAAGGCCTTCTTGAGATCGGTGGTGTTCCAGGGATTAACTCAATGGCAAACTCAACATCCCTGTCCGGTGGAAGACCGGGTAACTCATCTAGAAACACGTCCGGAAACTCACACACTACTGGAATCTTGGCTAGAAGAGTAGTTTGGACTGCACAAGTTGTACTGGTCAGATCTATTCTCCGAGGTAAGGTTACTTGAAATGTACCTTCTCCAACAGGTTCCTTGAGAGAAATGCTTCTTCCCCCAACATCAATTACTACTCCCATCTTATTCATCCAGTTCATTCCCATAATCACATCTAGAACTAGCCCTGGCATAACTATCAAGTTAAGCTTATACTGCATGTTTGCTATACACAGGGTTACCCCCCGGATTATCTGATTAGTTAACAGATCAGCCCCCGTTGAACTGATCCGATAAGCACATTCCAATTCAACTATCTTTTGCTCATACTTTCTTGCAAAAGCTTGACTTATGAATGAATGAGATGATCTAGAATCAAACAAAATGACTGCAGGATGATTGTTGATAGAAAACATACCAGCTGTCACGGGCTCTCCTTCCGGGATGTCATCAATGGTGGTGTGGTGCACACAAGCTTGGTATTGATTCTGTGGCTTCTTGGGATATGGGCAAAACTTCGCAAAGTGCCCAGGTTGATTGTAGTTGTAACACGGTCCTCTTACTTGAGTAGCAGCTCCAGATGAACTGCCTTGTCCGGTCTTGGCTTGTGGCACCGCCATCTTGAATGGCTTCTGATTCGTCTGAGGTTGGTGGGCATTCTGATTTCTCCACTGCGGTGGCCTAAACCTTGCACTAGGGGCAGGCGGACGATACGCAGAACAGTTTGCCATCGGGGCCCTTGGCTGGGACAGACCTGACTCAAAAGCCCTCTTGCGAGTCTTGGAAATAGCATATACATTGTTGTTCTTTTCTTACTTTAAGCAGTCACTAACAAAGTCATTGAAACCAGTTCTCGTGTTGGTACCCACGTGCTTCATCATCTTGGGATTCAGACCTCTCTTGAAACTAGCAATCTTTTTGGCATCGGTATTCACCATGTCAGAGGCATAGCGACTTAGATTATTGAATGCATGTAGATACTGGGTCACAGTCTTGGTGCCTTGATTCAGTGCTAGAAATTCTCCAAACTTCATTTCTGTCAAACCAGGTGGAATGTAAACTCCACGAAAAGCCTCAGTGAATTCCCTCCAAGTAATGTGGGCATTAGGTGGAAAAGTGGTGCGGTGGTGCTTCCACCACATTCCTGTAAGGCCTTGCAGCTGATGAGCTGCATACTCAGTTTTCAATACTTCTGTCATCCTGAGAACACGAAACTTATCTTCCATGGTGTTTATCCACTCTTCTGCATCCAATGGCTCTGCTGCTTCTTTGAAAATTAGTGGTCTGGTGTCCATAAAGTCCTTGAAACTGCTATGCTGATTCGCTTCATGTCCACCTAGGTTCAACCCACGGCGGGTGTTGTCAGCAATATGGCGCAATGCAGCTTCCATATTCTGCTGCATGCCCTCCATGTTGCGTTGACTTCCAAGGAACCGTGCGAAGAACTGTTCCGTGGTGTACGGTGGAGGAGGAGGTGGTGGTGGTTGATCGCGGTTCTCATTCCCAGCGGCACTGCCACCTGCCTCAGTCGCATCATACACGGTACGATGAGTGTTCGGCATCTGCATATTTCAGCAATAGTAATTATTAGGCGATGTTGTAGAGATCGCAAGTGAATGAAAAATTATGCCGTACAGAATTCACTGGAGAGAATAAATTCATACAATAAAATAGGGGCACAATAAGTCATTCCAATTAACACAACATCACTAATTAGATTACTTAAGCGCACACATCGCGTCCATTACAACCAAATTGCCAGCATACATACACTGGACTTTTATGCGTTCAGATATCGCATTACTAGTCAAGTTCCAACCACATGCCAAGTCTCATAAGTTCGAAACAAGCTCCATTAGGTTACATGCCGACAAAAGAAAGGTCATCGCGACAGGACCTAAACACTAGTGCAAGGCAACTAGCCTACTCCTTAGGGCCATCGTCGGGGTTGGAGACGTCACCATCGCCCCTAGGTGAAACTACAGGCTCGTCCTCGTCGTCGATGTCCATGCCAGCGGCGTCTGGAGGAGCATATGGGCCAACCCCATTGTAGAGCGCGTGAAACTCCTCGTGCAGGTTGATGTTGTACCCCTCTAGCTCATCGACCCTCTGCAGCAGAAGGTCCCTTTTGTTCCAGGCTTCATTCCTTTCCTGAACCAACTGTCCAATCATGCGGTCTGCATTGTTATTGGCCTGAGTCAACGTATGCACCCGCTGCGTAGCTCTATTACCTCTCTCTATCGCCTGGTCCCGCTGTAAGCTCATATCAGCCAACTGCTCCTACAAACTAGCAATAGCACGTGCCTGCTTCTTCTTCTACTTTCTTACCTTGAGCTTATCATCACCACGCAAACCAGTCAAAGTCCAATAGGTACACACAAGACCCTGATACGCTCTGATAGCGGCAAACATAGCACTCATAGCATGGTTGTCGCTAGCTTTGTCGCTTCATTTGGACCTCGACCAAAGCACTTCCACGAGGCTGAACCCAAATAGCATCACAAGGATTATCCCTAGGAAAGGTGCCAGCTAGAGCTGCTGCAAGCTCACTGGGAAATCTGCTCATGATGTCCCTGATGACGCAGAAAGCTACTCCCTCTGCACCCTCAACAGAGTGCGACCCTCAAACTCAAGTGCCAACCATCCCACTGGAGCATCACTAAGAGCAGGAACGGTGATCTCTACCACGCAAGTCCATCCTCTCCGCTAACTGGCTCTCATTCCAAGAGTACACGGCTCTTGACCCTCTGGGTACCCCACATCATGGAGCACTCTCCAAAGCAAGGTCGGCATGCCAAACTCACTCAAGAAGGTGTCCGTGGTGTGTGGCGCCCTCGAGGCCAAGCCCGACATCGAGGTGCTCTTCCACCGGTGGACTTACGGGCGATCTACTTTCGTATGGGCCATCTGTAGCAAATTGTTGTTTTATTACCCATGTGAGAACAAGGTTAAGTTGTCATTTTTTTATCAAAATGAGATAATCAACTTATAAGGGGAGGAACAATGCCATGAATGATATGTAACAACATGATGCATGCACGTTCCGTATGTTCTCACAAACTTAGGAAAAATAACAATTGCTAGCGGCATAGACGGTGGCATACAACGGTCTCTCATAAACATAGCTAATACGTACTACACGATAGCGCTGTTATGTACCTGCAAAAGATCCACTTCAGCCCAAACCCTGACATTATGAAAATTATGCATGAAAGCAGTAAAGTAATCTACTCGTTCTACACGTATTCCCAGATACGCGTACAACGGTAGCAACTACCCGAACCATCGTCCTATCGACGGCATCGTCACCACAGGACAGAATTCTCCACACATTGGATACCTTCATACAAACACGCATATGGCATGTAAATAATCTGGCATCATATAAGCACTTCCCTAGATCGGCAGTGTATCCGATCATGCTCTCACAACTTTCACTTACCGAGGTGTAGAGGCAACGGATCCATACATTACCACTCAAGTGAATGGCACTCATACAATAGCACGCCGATGAGCGACGAAATAGAAATATGATGCAAAGACCCCAAGTCAAGATTTCTTAAATAAGCCACCTAGAGTCCTTAACTCGGGCATCTGAGGACATGACCATGGCACACTCTTAAGTTTTAAATTAGAGGTTGAAACACCTATATACTATAAGTTCGTAATTAGTTTTGTAACACAAAACCCGTTTGTTTTAAATACCGCATGAACAATAACTCGCTAAACCTTGCTCGATGCGGTATGTATGAGAACCGACCAATTATACGAGATTAAGTAAGAAAATCTTCCATTGCATGCGAGATAATTTAGCAAACTTAAGCCCAGATAACCCGGTAGTCCGTGAAACCACGAAGGATTTCAAACCAATCGACATACAAACCAAGATCGTATAAGTTTAGCAAGTACCGCCACACGTTACATAAAGTTCGCAATCACGATTCGGTACATTAGAGTTTAGAATATAAAGTTATTACAACCCAAGTTCAAATCAAGTAGCGGAAGCAAATAGTTTTAAAGCCACACACACACTTTTAGTTCAGATACAATGCCAGTAGGTAGTCATCTCCAACAAAAGCATCAGATGAGAGATACGGAGTGACCATTGCCATTGGTCCTAGTTGTCACCCATCGCCGGGTATAGGCAGTTAATGCAATAGCCGTAGTACATTTGACCATCTGCAACAACAATGGGAACAACGCCCAGAGTACGAGAAGGTACTCAGCTAGACTTACCCGTCTTAAACTAAAATAAAGCGACACCAAGGATTATGCAAGGCTTTTCTAAGTGGGCTAGCTGACTTGTTTGCGAAAAGCATAAGCTATCATGAAGAAACCATTTTAAATACTTTGCATCATTTTTATTATGACCTATCCATCTAGGTAAGCACCTGTACTATAGCAATCACTTGATTAACCAATAAGATCCAATTACCAGTTTAGGTTTAGCATATCTCATATCATCTAGATAACCATTAGTGTTCCATCATAATTACTACGATGCCGTAGCTCGAGTCAAGTGCTCACTATCCAGGAGCGATGGTGATTCGAATCGATTCCTAACCAGCTAGTGATTTATTCCTCACACAAACCATGCTTCCCCTGCCAGGGTAGCATAGATCACCAAGGGCACTATTTAGGTAGCCGCGGGACAATCTAGAGCCGCAGTGCCCAGGGACCACCCGACTACCAAGAATCAGGGTGCACCTGCCCTTGGGCTCACTCTTCGCGTCCCTGTCATACCCCCATCAGCACCAATACGCGCACTCGTGTAGATCCCGGCCCGAATAGCGCCACTAGCTTCGCGGTCGAAAGGTACTTTATTCGGCCAGCTAAATGTGAGGCATGCATTCAACATGACAAGAGGGTTGAGCAACGATCGGTACTTAATCGACACAGACGGAAACTAACAGCACCCCAGAACCCTGTCTGGTTGCCTCCAACTTTTCCGTCCGGTCTCAAATTTTCCATCACATATGGTTAATTTCTAGGATATCATTCTTTCCATAGCTAAATTCTTTCAGTAACCACCTATAATGTAGGTGACCGGATATCACCGATCGCTACCGGTCTAAGCAAGGCTAAGCAGTTATTCGATCCTGACCTAACAGGGTAAAGGTAATAAGGTAGCCAAGGATAGTAATAAATGCATCAACGGTTTCAAGCAATTCCTACAACTTAATGCAATAATATATAACTCATATATATAGAAAGAATTGCTTTTCTAAATTAGGAGACTTAGAATGCTCCGGGGCTTGCCTCGTTCGAACGAAGTAGGATGATGATCCACGCACTCGGGCAAGTCTTCTCCTTGCTCCTCTTCCTCTGGCACCTCCTGTGCCTGGACTTCTTGTGGATCTGCCCCGGTCTGCTCTTCCTGAACTGCTACTAGCAACTCCTCCTGCGATCCTGTATGATGCAGATGTATAAGTGCTAATGCATAGGTGCATCGGAGAGATGACATGTAATGATCATGATGCATGAAATGTAGATGAACATGTTTAACTTTATTGGACATAGTAGTAGCAACGCTCTTCTACAAGGTAGTCGATATCATCCAAGAACATGTACTACTATCTACTACGACAACCACTGTACTAACATGCCAAATCACCACAGCAAACTAAGATGCTTCAAAGATACACCAAAGCGAACATTATTAACTAAACTCGCATTAAAGAAGATCATTTGATTTCATTTTAAACTAGGGCTACACAACAACATATATTTTTGGTGCTCATAAAAATCTGAGAAAATTAAAGTAGCATAGTACTACTCTAAGTAGACTACCATAAAATTTTCATAGCATTTGGATGAGTAAAATAGCCTACACAAAAATGACAAGGCATAAGTGCTTAAAAAGGCATAAATAGAAAACCTTAGTTAAAAGTGCCAAGCAACAGATTTCATATTTTTCCTAACATCCTTAAGGTACTGGGATACTGCCCACCAAGTTTCATGGTCATAGGCTTCCTAGATAATTTACAAAAATTCACACAAGTATCAATCAATGATAAAAGGAAAAACTACAACTCAAAAATCATACATGCAATGACTCTCAAATTTTAACCAGAGCTTTTACCAAGCAAGACTAGCTTACCCACAAAATTTCATAATTTTTGGATCACAGAAACTCAAGATATGATTTAAACAATTTTGCATGGATTTAAAAACACATTTTAGTTTCCTATTTAATTCATCCAAAATTTCTACATCATGTGCTCATGTCATATTTTTCTTAAATACTAGACTTCCCTGTGAGTCTAGCAAAATTTGAATCACACCATTTGGATCTACACATTTGCAGTTACAAAATTCACAAAACAGCATAGAAATCTGTAAATTTGAACTAGCCTATCACTACACTGTCACTGACGCGTGGGACCCGCGTGTCAACTGGACCTGCTTGTCAGTGAGACAAAAACAGAGGAGGCGCACGCGACAGTGCGGCCACGGCGAAGCTTGCCGACGGCGGCTCCTCCGGCGAAACCGATGGCACCGGCGTGCTCCCCACAATGATGCACACCCATTCATGCCCTCACTTCAACCTCTACCGAACCCTAGCAAGGACGACGGCGGGCATGGCGGACGGCGGCGTAGTCCGACGGTGCTCCGGCGAGGTTTGGCCCTGTGGGACACGGTTAAGCTCAATATGAGCTTTAGGAGGTCACCACAATACTACCCAAATAAAAAGAAGAGGACGGAAGGGTTCCCAGCTACCCCGACCACGGCGGCCTCAACTCCGGCGAGGACACGCCCATGGCGGCGGTGGCGGGAATGGACAATGCGCCCTTTCCAAAGCTCAATCGGCTCAGCTAAGAGATGGAGGAGGTAGAGGAGAACACGGCGGAGATGTGGTGAGGATGTAGTTCGCATTTTTGCGGCGGCGAGCAAGCTAGGCGACGGCGGAGCTGCTGCTGCGGAGCTTCGTGTGAGCGGAGAAAGGGAAAATGAAATGGCGAGCGCGCTAGGCAGGCGGGCACGAGTTCAAGACAAGGCCAGCAGCGCCAGGACGGCCGCGGCACGTGGCCTATGCGGTCAGGCGGCCGACGATGGGTGGCGCCACGCGGCGATGAAAGTCTAAAACGGTCGGCCACTGTAGCTTCCACTCAGTTCACCCCACCGACGACTTACAGCGAGATTTCGTTGATCTATAACTCCTAAACCGTGACGATCTAGCTAATGGTGTAGTTGACAAAGTTGTAGATCTACATGCGGGCTACAACTTTCACAATTGGAGCTCGAGCTGGTTCGGCCTGGTTAGGGAGATACAGGGCTCCAAACATCGGTACAAGAAACTGAAAACCAGTCCCGAGACTTAGAAAAATTCTAAGTCACCAAATTGCCCCCAAAACTGACTTGTGAGACCTTTTTGAGCATGATGTGCACATTTTCATAAGTTGGTCATAAAATAACTTTTGTTCCTTATAAAATTTTCTACTACTTTGCTTTAGGTTGCTCAGGCATGCATAGACTCTAAGTTCCACTTTTTAAACAATCAAACCAAAGAGCTCTAGAGGTCAACACTAGTCAAACCATGACTTGAAAACTTAATTAGGCAAAATGATCAACATGAACATTATTCCTAATGACCTTCTAAGTATAGCTAAGTTGTTTAAAAATATATTTAGCCATACCACACATTGGTCACACAAGAATCAAGCACGGAATGTACTGAAACAATGAAAAACAATTGAAATGTTACTTTTGTTTCATAGTCATGTTTCACATGTTTCCTGATCTTGTTGCATCGTACTAACTAGCTATGTTCCACTAAATTGAGTTGCACATGTTGTACTTGGGTGCTACACACTATTCATTTCATAATTTAAAACAACACTCATGAAATATACAGCATGTTGCAATGTTTCGATAACATGTTTCATGTGATATAAGCTAATGAATGGATGAATGATGCTCATGTTCATAAAATGCAAGTGCAATTATGCAAGCCTACACCAGGGGTGTTACAACCCAAGTATGGCTTGCCATAAGAGTGTAAGGACCTCTAGTCCAGAATCAAAAATTTCATCGTAGTGGACCAAGTGTGCCCACTTAGAGTCCGACCACGAGAAAAGGAGATAACCTTCTTTAGCTTCAAGAATTACAGAGTCTTCCAGAAAAAACAAGCACATTCACCATGAGGTAAAGTGTGCCCACTTAGTCCCCAAGCCTGACAGTAGATGACGTAGTGATGTGGTGCCAGGGTCCAAAGCATAAAAATAATAGAAAATCAGCCGAGCAGACAGCCAGTCCCTAGGCGTAGCCCCCAAAATGAGATAAAGCACATTCACCGTAAGGTGAAGTGTGCCCACTTAGTTCCCAAGCCTGACAGTAGATGACGTAGTCATGTGGTGCCAGGGTCAGAAACAGAGAAATAATAGAAAACCAACCAGGCGGACAGCCAGTCCCCGAGCTCCAAGCGAACATATCGGCGAAATTAAACTGTGGAGAAAAGATCAGAGTAACGGCTGTATAGTAACGATAACTGAGCCTCGATAAATGGCAGAGAAGTCGGTGATTATTTGGCAAGTAACAATGGACGGCGGTGATAAATGAGCGACGTGGGCTGCGGTTGCATGAAAGCCCAGGTTATGGCCCATTAAGCCGCGTCGGAGAATTCGGAGCGGCGCAGATCGCGGGAACAGTTTCCCAAAAACCCTCAAACGCGCAAGGGTGGGGAAAATACTTTATAATGGCACCACCGCCCCCCCCACTTTCCCACCTTTGCCATTTCACCATTTCATCTTCTTCCTTAGCCATCACGCTTCTAGATTCACACCCACAAACATTGCCTGCGCCAGCTCCCATCCAAATCGGAGTGATGGCGCCAAAGAGGAGAGCCGCGAACTCGAAGAAAGCAAGCCCAAAGAAGGCAGGTGCCGGAGCCAGTCGTGACGAAGAGTGGGTGTCCTCACGGATAGGGGAAGCGGAGCTCAAGAGATTGGTGACGACGAGCGTGCTTCCTCACCGCATCACCGCCGGATGGCGGCCAGCCAGTGGTGAGCCCTTCCCAATGCCTACCACCGATGAAGTTGTAGTCTTTGAGGATTATTTCTGGCACTGTTTGGGGTTCCCTGTTCATCCTTTCCTGTGAGATCTGCTGGAATTCTAGTCGATTAGCCTATGCAATCTCCACCCGAACACGGTATTGCACATCTCGATCTTTATTCATTTCTGTGAAGCGTTTTTGGGGATTCTGCCGCACTTCAACCTCTTCAGACACCTGTTCTGGTTGAAGAAGAAAGGTGGCAGTGGCTCCAAGGTGGTCGGCGGCGTATATCTGCAGCTCTAGGATGGAATGGCTAGCGAGTATATTACTGTGCCGCTGAACACCTCTCTAAAATGACGGAATCCCAAGTGGTTTTACATGAAACAGAGCCACCAGGCAATCCGCTGCAACATCCACCATATCCTAGAGAACTAGAAGAGCTGGTCGAAGAAACCGAATAGTGTTCACATGGAACAGGTGAAAGAACTCCTTAACCTAATTAAAGGCGTGGACATTAGAGGCGAATTGGTGGTAACAAGCTTCATAGTGCACCACGTCCAACCCTGCAAGGAGAGGGCCCACCCGGGCTTTGACTTCAGAGGTGATGACGACGGGACACGAGAGAGGATTGAATGGCTGTCCAAGAAAAATGTCCTAGAGCGGGCTGCAGAGTTGTTCGCTCCCAATATTTTGTTCGTCTGGCCAAAGCAAACGAGGGCCTTCAATTGCACATATCCACCTCTTGAGGTAATCATCTCGATTTTATTCCCGATACTTTTAATCCTCAAGCATTGTCGAGCAATGATCTGATTCACTTATGTAAATATCCATTCGCAGAAAAGAGCGGTGTACTTCTCCAATGTGCCGAGGAGTGATTGGCCGAGGGGAGTAGATGCCTGGCCACTGGCTCAGCCCAAGGAAGATGCGGCCAGCACCTCATCATAATCCAGAGGCACCGACGCTGGTCAGATGGAGTATTCACCCGTGGTGACGGAGAAAATCTGGAAAGAGGGCAACGGCAGATGAGCCGGACTAGAAGAAGAGAAAGACAGCAGCTACCGCTCCCCTCAAATAGGGTGGCATCTCGCTTGGTGGCGACCAGACCACTCGAACGTGGAGGGCCGCGGTGATCGAGTGGTCGGATGACGACGAAGATCCAGTTGCTCCTCCTCAGAGCGTGCAGGCGCCTCCACGTAGCACATGCATGGAGGAGCAATCAAGGAGAAACGAAGAAGTCCCTGAGCAGTAGGCGACATAAATCCCCACTGGACAGGCGACAGGCGTCCTCGAGCAGCAGGCGGAGATAAATCCAGAGCGACGGGCAGAGGAAACCTCGGAGCAGTAGGCGAAGCAGAGGCCGACTGAGTAGGAGGTGAGACCTCCACCCCAGAGCACGGGGGTCGACCCCACAACCGCGCTTGGGGGCTCGGGCAAGCATCGTCGATTCAAAAAAGTGCACCGGCAGACCAAATGGTAAGTATCCTCGTGTTGAAGATTAGCTAGCTTTTTTGGCGCTTGACCAAATGATTTGATGCAGTGCAAGGCATATGGAAGGTCTGGACCCGTCCGCCCAGACTGACCAGCAGCCTTGGGCTGATCCTGAGGCAGAGGTAACACCAGTGGCCCCCATGTCGGGGTCCCCGGGTGCTCGGCAGCCAGCAGAAAAGTCAACGACCACTGCGGGTGGACTTGGAGACGGCGAGAGGTCGGCATCGGTGGAGGATTGATTGGTGACAATACGTGAAGCAATGGCGGGTACTATCGGGCCCTTAGGAGCTGAAACTGGAGCTGCCGACATTGCACCGGAGTACGGGTCGACGGAACCAGAAGCGCATGAGGAGCTAACAGCGCCTCCTAAGGTGGCGCAGGGTATGGTCAGACCCGCAGTCTGGCCAAAGAGTCCCCCAGTGGTGCCACCAGCTACTATGGAAGAGGAGGACGTGGTGGAGGAGATCATTCGTGCTGAGCCTCAAACCCAATCCATCCGAATCTTCCGCAAGTGTGGTGACGAGGTGGTAGTTGTCGAGGAGGAGGACACCCCCAAGGAGATGAGGTGGCTGAAATCCGCCCTCGCCGGAGTAGTAAAACAAATCGAGGTTAGTGTTGAATCATGAGTATTCGTCTTTGACATTTGAGATCAAACTCCATCATTATCATTGTTAATTTTCAGGGGATAACTCAGACTGCCAAGCCTCGGCACCAGTTGATAAAGAGGATGGAACCCCTCGCCGATGAAAACCGGAAACTCAAGGAGGCGATGAACCTCTTGGAGAAAAACACCCGAAGGTCCCAGCGTGAGCAGGACCTCGCTGAATCTAATGCTCTGGGACCTCGCTGAATCTAACGCGCTGGACCTAGAGCACTAGAAAGGGGTCCTGTCTGAGCAGCTGGCGACTACGAAAGAACAGCTGCGGAACAAATCTGAGCAGCTTGCCACTGCCTCCACACAACTAAAAGATGCTTCCGAGCAGTTGGCGTGCCTGCAGAAAGTATCCGAGCAGAAGAAAGGTATGTGTGACTGACGAAAGTGCTTTGCATAGTTGGATATGATTACTTTTGGTGATGATTGTTGCACTTGTAGAGCAAGATGTGGCGCTCGGACAGCTGCGCTAGGCCCTCGAGCAACTCCGAGAAGAGAAGGAGAAAGAAACAGGGCGAGCGAACAAACTGGCCGAGGAGCTGAACGGTGAGTGCCCCCTGTTCGGGGTCACTACTGATGTAACTCTCTTGCTTGATGGAACTTTGTAATGCTTGCATACTACCGTCGGAGGGTCAAGGCACAGTTCGATGTGCTGGTGCAGGACACCCGGACTCATAGGGACAAATTTGACACCGTAGTTGCCGGAATCAATCCAGTGCTCGCCAGCGTCGAACCAGAAGTGGCTCCTTAGCTCGACGATAGGTCATCGCGCCCGGACATCGTCATCGAAAGATGCAAGACGGCGTGGGAGAGCTTCAAGAGCTTCAACCGCGACACCGTTGTTTCCGTTGCTACCAACGCCCTTGCTGTGGTTCGGTCCCACTATCCAGCTACTGACCTTCAGGCGATAGGGGGCGGGTACGCCGAGGGACGGAGCGAAGCGGAGACCCAGCAGCTGGAGGATGAGGTGGAAGACGCAGCGAAGAAGTTGGCCGGCGATATAGACCTGTTCCTCGAGACGGACGGCAGTGGCGGAGCATAATGATCTGCTTGGTGGATATCATCTATAATTTTTGGACAATGTAGTTAGAACGCGGGAAAGTGTAAAAAACACTTATATACATGATAAATGTTATAAAGTCAATGTGTATGCAGTCAAATTGTATTTCGGCGAAAAAATCTTCGTAGTTACGACCATAAGGTATTTATACGAAGTATAAGTAGAGTCCGAGCAGTTAGTTCGCTACTGACCCCCATGGCCTCAGCTAGGCCATAGTCCATGACGTCGGAGCGCGGAGCCCATGCACGTGTAGGAGGAACAGGCATGACCAAGGAACTGCAGCTGACCACCCATAACGCAGAGCACAGAGCCCGTAGCACGTGTAGGGAGGGATCAGAGACTAGGTCTTCTCCATAGAAAAAAGAGCAGAACGTGTGCTGCTCGGCGGTTATCTAGATAACTTAGAGATGTAGACAGTATAAGCGGCGTCCGAGCAATTAGTTCTGAGCTGAGCTCTTGGTCTTGGCTGGCCCATAGTCCATAACGTTGAGCACGAAGCCCCTGCACGTATAGGAGAAACAGGCGTGACCAAGAAACCACAGTCGACCACCCATAACGCAGAGCGCGGAGCCCGTGGCACGTGTAGGGGGAGATCGGAGACTGGGTCTTTTCCGAATTGAATAGGAAAGAAAGTAGGCTACCCGCTAATTGGCAAAATATCTTGGAAATTTAGAGTAAAGTATTCAGCGGTTTGGAGAAAACGTGTGGCGAGATACGTTGGCAATTTGGAGGAAACGTGTTCGGTGATTTGGAGAACACTTATTCGGCGATTTTCGGTGAAAATTTGTCGGCGTTCTGGAGAAAACGTTCGGCGATTTTGGAGAAAACTGTTGGGCGATTTTGGAGAAAACCATTTGGTGCTAGCTTTGGAGATTTGGAGAAACTTATTTGATGAAATCATGGTCGACGATTTGGAGAAATCGTTCGACGATTTTGAAGAAAACTGTTTGGTGATTTCATATTGGAGATCATTATGGAGCATTGCAATGCTCGGTGACCGTACGTGGAGATTAAAACATAATGGAGAAAAGGAATAAAGCCAAATTATGGAGATCAAAACTTTATTCATCACAAAGTGAAGAGTACATATCTGGAGCGTTTCAAGGATAGAAACATATAAGGTGCTCGATGTGCCATGACTTTGGAACATCAATTCCATCTAAGTCACATAGGCGATAAGAGCCTAGTCGGGTGACCTCTTTGACGATGTAAGGCCCTTCCCAAGGGGAGGAGAGCTTGTGCAACCCTTCGGTCCTTTGTTTTCTGCGGAGAATGAGGTCGTCGACGGTGAATGAACGACCTTTTACGTTATGGTTATAGTACCTCCGTAAGCCTTCTAGATATTTGGCTGTGCGGACGCAGGTGATCAGGCGTTCTTCCTCGGCGCGGTTGACGTCCTCTGTTCGAAAAGCTACGGCTTGCTCTTTGTCATAATTTTCCACCCTAGGTGCTCAGAAGGCAATATCCGCTGGTAGTATAGCCTCTGAGCCGTAGACCAAAAAATATGGAGACACACCGGTACTGCGACTAGCTTGAGTGCGCAGTCCTCAGACCACAGCTAGTAGCTCCTTGAGCCACTTGCCTAGATGCTTTTCTTCTTTCTGATATAGCCTCTTTTTGAGGGCATCAAGGATCATACTGTTCGCTTGTTCGACCTGCCCATTGGCTCTAGGATGGGCAACGGAGACATATTTAATAGAGATGCACCGGTCTTCGCAGAAGTCCCAAAAATGATGGCCGGTAAACGTGGTTTCGAGGTCAGTGATGATGCTATTCGAGAGACTGAATCTGTGTATGATATCTTCAAAGAGCTCGACTGCTTTCTTTGTAGTGGCTAAAACGAGCGGTTTGTACTCGATCCACTTGGAGAACTTATCAATGGCGACGTATACGTACCGGAAACCTCCTGGCGCTGGCTTGAAAGGCCCGATCATGTCCAGTCCCTAGCATGCGAAAGGCCAGGAAGCTGGGATGGTCCACAGTTCTTGAGCCGGTACGTGTATTTGCTTGGCAAAAAACTGACATCCTTCACAGCGTCAGACGAGGTCTTCTGCATCGGAGATGGCCGAGGGCCAGTAAAAACTAGCTCGGAAAGCTTTGCCGACCAGGTTTCTCGAGGCCGCGTGATTGCCGCAGGAACCAGAGTGAATTTCGAGAAGTAGCTTTACCCCTTCATCTTGGGTGATGCATTTCTATAGTATCCCTTCCTTGGTACTTTTCCTCATCAAGTTGTCGTCTACCAGCACGTGATGCTTGCTTCGGCGAATTAAACGTTCAGTTTCGGTCTTGTCGGCGGGTACTTCGGCGCTGGTAAGGTACTTGATGAACTGCTCCCTCCAATCGGCGACCGGAGAAGGAAACGCAAGTACCAACTGCTCGGTAGGGGGGACCTCTTCAACGTCCTTTTCTTCTGTAATGGATGGCGCCAAGAGATCTTGAATGAAGATCCCCGGTGGAACCGCGGCACGAGAAGAACCTATTTTTGAGAGCTGGTCAGCTGGATGATTTTGATCTCGTACCACATGGTGGTATTCGATACCGTAGAACTTCCCTTCAAGCTTCCTAATTTCAGCGCAATATGCGTCCATCTTCTCACTGGAATAGGACCAGTCTTTGTTGAGCTGGTTGATAACCAGCGTGGAGTCCCCGTACACCATGAGACGTTTGACGCCGAGCTCAACTGCTATACGGAGACCGTGGAGACATGCTTCATATTCCACGGCGTTATTGGAGGCCAGAAAGTGTATCCGGAGAACATAGCGGAGCTTATCTTTGGTTGGCGTGATGAACAGGATGCCCGCGCTAGCACCGTTGATGTTAAGGGCGCCGTCAAAGTACATCACCCAGTGCTCGGGGCAAGTGGCGGCAATGGGTTCTTGAATCTCGGTCCACTCAGCGATGAAATCAGCAAGCGCCTATGACTTAATGGTAGGTCTACTTCTGAATTCGATGGAGTAAGTGCCGAGCTCAATAGCCCACTTGATAATACGGCCATTGGCCTCTTTATTGCGGTGAATGTCCCCTAGAGGGAACTCGGTGACCACGGCGATCTTGTAGTATTCGAAGTAGTGTCGGAGCTTACACGATGTAATCAGAATTGCATATAACAGCTTTTGTACCTGAGGATAATGAGTTTTGGGCTCATTAAGTACCTCGCTGATAAAGTAGATCGGACGTTGCACCTTGTAGGCGTGTCCAGCTTCCTCGCGTTCGATGACGATAGCCGTGCTAATGACGCGAGAAGTAGCAGCGATGTAGATCAGAAGAGTTTCATCTGGTCATGGCACAGTCATGATCGGAGGCCTTGTTAAGAACAATTTAAGCTGCTCAAAAGCTATGTCTGCCTCTTCCAACCAGGAAAAACGCTCGGAGGCCGTGAGGAGCTTGAAGAAAGGTAGCCCTTTTTCGCCGAGGCGTGATATGAAGCGGCATAAAGTAGTCATGCAGCCAGTAAGCTTTTGTATATCCTTGACGCATGTTGGTTGTTTCATATTGGTGATGGCGGAGACCTTATCAGGGTTAGGTTCGATGCCTTGAGCACTGACGATGTAGCCCAGCAGTATACCGGATGGAACTCCAAAGATGCACTTTGAAGGGTTTAGCTTCCATCGGTACTTGTTCAGGTTGGCGAAAGTTTCTTCGAGGTCGGCGATAAGATTATCAGCGGTCTTGGTCTTGACGACCACGTCATCGATGCAAGCTTCGACATTGCGGCCGATCTATTGGTCGAGGCACATCTAGATGGCCCTTTGATAGGTGGCCCCGACGTTCTTGAGTCCGAAGGACATAGTTGTGTAGCAGTATGCCCCGAAAGGCGAGATGAACAACGTCTTGATCTGGTCTTCTTCCTTGAGGGAGATCTGATCATAGCCGGAGTAACAGTCGATGAAGGAGAGCAGTTCGCAGCCAACGGTGGAGTCTACAACCTCGTCTATCCGAGGCAAGCCGAAGGGGTCTTTAGGGCAGTGTTTGTTAAGATCAGTATAATCAACACACATTCTCCATTCTTTATTCTTTTTTCGAACGAGAATAGGGTTTGCTAACCAATCTAGATGATACACTTCTTTTATAAATCCGACCGCTAAGAGCCGTTTTATTTCTACCCTAATAGCCTCCTTCTTGTCTAGCGTGAATCGGCGAAGTTTCTGCTTGATCGGTTTGGCGGTCGGTGAGACATTCAAGGAGTGCTCGATCTTCTCCCGCGGTACCCTCGGCATGTCTATAGGTTTCCATGTAAACACGTCGGCGTTGGCACATAGGAAGGAGACAAGTGCGCTTTCCTATTTGGGGTCAAGGTGAGCCCCAATCTTCACGGTCTTGGAGGGGTCGTCGAAGCCGAGGCTGACCTCCTTGACTTCCTTGGACTTGGCGAAGTGCGAGGAAGCTCCAGCTCTGGGATCTCCATGTCATCGGCGGGCACCATCTTGGCTTCGGCGAGAGCGAGACTCTCTGTCTCACAGGCGTCGGCAATGGAGAGGTTGGCCCGCAGAGATAGGACTCCTGTACGTGAAGGCATCTTCATCACCAGATATGCATAGTGTAGTACGGCCATGAACTTGGCCAGAGCTGGCCGACCAAGTATGGCGTGGTAGGCGGTGTCGAAGTCGGCGACGTAGAAGTTGACATGCTCGACGCGGTAATTGCTTGCCGTGAGAAACTGTACTGGAAAGGTGATTTCTCCAAGTGGTCTGGATGCCCTACCAGGTACCACACCCCAGAAGGAGGAGTTCGAGGGTGTGGGATCTGTTATCGCGAGGCTCAACTCCCTTAGGGCCCCGACAAAGAGTAGGTTCAAAGCACTGCCACCATCGACAAGGACTTTTCTGAAGAGCACCTTCTGGATGGTTGTGTCGAGGATGAGAGGGAAACACCCTGTGTAGGGTATGTCCGCCCACTGCTCGGCCCTGTTGAAGGTGATGGGGACCTCGGACCATGGGCTATAGCTGGGGTTGGCAGTGGTTTCCTTTGAAGAAACGGCGAGCACTCGTCGGGCGGCGAGCTTCCGTTCTCTTCTACTCTTAGTGGAGGCGAGGCCCCCGAAGATGGTGGCGACCACCTTGTCATGGTCCTGGAAGGCATTGTTATTGCCCCTAGGTGGTCGGCGGCCTCCGTTCCTGCCGTTGGCGTCGTCGTCCAGCTTTTTGTCATAGAACTCCTTAGCCAAACTGAGGCAGTCTTTCATCTTGTGTTTAGCGTTCTTGTGGAGGGGGCATGGGCCGTCGAGGATCTTCTTGTACTGCTCGTCGTAGTTGCGCTTGGCGCGTGGCTCATTGACAATAGCGACAAAGTGGTCTAGCCGGCGGCGGCGATTCTGACTAGGCTTGGATCCTTTTGGCTGATCACGGCTGTTGTCCCGATGGAAACTTCTTTCGTCATAGTAGCGATTGTTGTGGTGTCGATTGTTGACGCGGTCGTCGTAGCGGTGAGGCGGAAGATTTGTGACCGTATCTTCGTTGAAGCGCTCCTCAGCTTCCTCCACATCAGCGTACTAGTGGTGATCATGATCATCTCGCCAATGTCTGTAGGTGGCTTGCGGTTGAACTTGGAATGGAGCTCGCGGTGATGAAGTCCTCGAACAAAGGCGGTGATGACCTCAGGTTCCGTGATATTTGGAATAGAATTCCTCATCTCGAAAAAGCGTCTGATGTAGCTGCGGAGGAACTCGGATGGCTTTTGGGTGATGCGGTTGAGATCATGCTTGGTGCCTGGACGCGTACATGTAGCCATGTAATTGTCAATGAAGACTTTCTTTAGCTCTTCCCAAGATCCGATGGAGTCTGGGGCAAGGCTCGTAAACCAGCTCATGGTGGCTGGCGTGAGCATGATGGGGAGATAATTTGCCATGATGTTGGTGTCTCCTCTGGCGGCGTGGACAGCAGTGGCGTAAGCCTACAGCCACTGAGTTGGATTCATCCTTCCTTCATAGGGCTTGACCCCGGTGATTTTAAAACCACGGGGCCACTGTAGTGTTCGGAGCACCCTGGTGAAAGCTGGGGGCCCTTCCGGGTCATCGGCGCCGTTGTCTGCAGCGTTGCTAGCGGCGATCGGCTCCAGAGCTAAGTTCGGATTGCCGTACTCTTGCTCGTACTCATGGCGGTGGCGTACTTCTTCTACATGGCGACCGAAGCGACGTTGCTCGATACGTCGTCATGCATCTCGAAGGTTATTGAGGTGCACTCAAGCATCCTATTTGACCTCCTGGTCGGGCTAGCGATGATGCTCAGCGCGGTGGCCCCTAGCTCCCCCTAGAGAGGAAGTGACTGGTCGGCGAACCAACTTTGACTGGGGCGGCGATTGGATCGGCGAATCGTGCTCGTGGAACACAAAGGTCTCTGATCCTCTCGGATCTCATTGACTTGATAGTGTGCCTCTTTAAGCATAGCGGTGACCTTGGCGAGCTCGAGCGTCTGTGGGAGGCGGGCGAGCTCGTTGGCGGCCACCACTAGATTGGCGCTTGGAGCCTTGAAAACGTCGTGGCCGTCAACACGGAGAAACTCTTCGTCGAGGTTGCGATGGAGTGGCCTTCCTTGCGAGTCAAATTGGTTGTCACGAGCGGCCTCGGCCATCGCAAGGGCATGCTCGTTTTCACGGCGTTGTGCGTGATTGACGTTCCTATTTTCACGAGCGGCACGTTCCTCATCGATTTTGCCGTTCCGAGGGCGACTATCGATGCTGACGTTGAAGATCGCCCCCCCCTCGAAAAGGCGAGAGAGGGGGTTGCTCGGTGAAGGTTCCGACGAGGGTGTTCGTGGAGCCCTGGGATTCAGAGTCTAGATTTTCCTCCAGGATGATTTGGAGGGATGCGCCGAGACCATGGCTGGCATGCAGCACGTTGACCGTTGGCGGGAGCTGATCGGCGATCTGGTCGGTGAGAGGGTAAACATCCCCCACCTGGTCGGTGAATTTCCTCCTCAGGGCATCTTGGTACATAGCGGCGGTGTTGGCAAGCCCGAAGGGTAGGGCCATAACCCTAGAGTTTGTCGAGTAGCTTCTGATAGATCCAGATTGGAGGGTGGTCGGCGCTACACGAGAGTATCTAGAGCCAACTCGGCGATGGAGAGGCAATCGGTGAGCTTCAGACCGACCCGATCGATGGATTCGATCAGATCGTCATTGTTGATGTGCCTCCTCTGGTAACAAGGAAGCGAGCAGCGAGTCATTCGTTGATGAAGATGACCTCAGAAGTAGTTCCAAGATCAGATCTACAGTCGCAGGTGCGGGGGTGGTCGGCGCTACACGGATCTACACCGGCTCAAGGAGCTATCCGACTCCATCAGCGTTGATGACCCATGAGATGGATCCAACCGTGAAGATCTGGCCGGGCTATGGGAGGGATGAAGAGCCTACGGAAAAAGCCATCTTGTTCGACAGGGAAACAGCATGCACACCCCTACCTGGCGCGCCAACTGTCGATAGAATATCGTTGGCAGTCCTCCGAGAGGTATCCCACGAAGGTAGATTGATCAGCAGAGGAGCGCGTGATCAAGAACAAGAAGGCAACCAAGACACACGAGTTATATAGGTTCAGGCCGTCAGTATGACATAATATCTTACTCCTGTGGTCTGTTGGTTTGTATTAGCTATCGTATGATATGCCGTGATTTTGGAGGGGGTCCCTGCCTGCCTTATATAGTCCGGGGGATAGGGTTACAAGTCGGTTAGATCTAAGAGATAACCGAAAAGTAATAACAGATTACAAGAATCATGGGATCATACGTTTCCTAACAGATC
The DNA here is from genome assembly GCA_904845875.1 of Miscanthus lutarioriparius. Classification (NCBI taxonomy): domain Eukaryota; kingdom Viridiplantae; phylum Streptophyta; class Magnoliopsida; order Poales; family Poaceae; genus Miscanthus; species Miscanthus lutarioriparius. The sequence continues at coordinate 137,781 of CAJGYO010000019.1, forward strand.
TCGTAGTATATTTAGGATATCCTCCCTATATCTTGCGGGAGGCGTCGAGCAGAATCGTGTCCCGCAAGGCTTCATCTTGTGGGCTGAGCCGCCCCTGGAGGTGCAGCCCATGTGGTCCGCCGTGGGTATCCAGGGTCGTACCCCTCACAATATATGATGTGCATTTAAGTTACATGTATTTTATGGAAACTACATGCATAAATATATCTACCCATGAGTCCTACTAGTATAGATTGAGTAGTTGCTATGCTCAGGATATCGGTAGCGTGAGTAACCTACCGTTACTCGCAAATAGGTGATAAATATGATCACTCATGATAAAATAGTGGAAAGAAAAATGGTGACCGGGCAGGGATATGGTTTGGGTACTGGTGGGTGTAAAGGGTTGTGTCCTGCGGCCAACAGGGCATAGCTCAGTTACACTTTTTCTCTGTTTGTGTCAATTAAGGACCGGTCGTTGCAACGGACGCTAGGCAAGTCACACATCTATTGTCCCGAGCACATACTTGGGTATGGGCGCAGGGAAGACTTGTTGCTCTCTTGTCATGGATCTGGCTTTTTCCGGACCGACTGATTGGAGGCGGGGATGGTGGAGGTCCTTGCACCGCACTGAGTTCGGGACTCAGGAGTTCGGGACTCAGGAGTGGGGGCTTGGAGTCCAAGTTTGGACGGGGACCTAGACACCTAGGACAGGAGGGTGATAGGTTGGTCTTGCTTGTGCGAGGGGTACAAGAGGGGCGTGTGTTTTTGGGGCACCTAGCTAGGCACATTGGTTCACGAATCGCCGCCGAGTTGGTACGGCTTGTCTTAACTCTAGCATCGTAGTAAGAACTAAAAGATAGAAGATGATGAAATGGAACTAATTGCTCAACTCTTGCTTGAAAGTAGAACATGTGCTTATATAGACAGGATAGATAATAACTTAATACGGCTGATAATAATAACATAATTAAGGACTCACTATTAGTATTGCTTTCTGCCAAAAGAAACCAGCAAACCATAAAGCTTATCATATTCCTTGAAGTCGGGAAATTATTCCCACTAGTCGGATAAGTCTTGCGAGTACATTGTGTACTCAGGGTTTATTTACCCCTGTTGAAGGTAATGCATGAGAAGTACCTTTGTGTGGAGGATTCTTCTGGTAGGCACAGACGGATCCTCGTTCTCTATCGCTAGATGTTTATTTTTAAATTCCGTTGTTTATTATTTCATACTCTGACATTTGGTAATGTAATAATGTAATTTTTAAGAGCTTCTGATGTATGAAATGGACAAGTATTGTAACTCATTCTCATTGTTGGATCCTTGGAAAAAATATGGATCTTTTGGGTTCTCCCTTGGGGTGTGCCCGATGGATACCATCCGCTGTAGCTTGCTTTCGGAGTGCTTAGTGTCTGGTGGAAGACGAGCACCTCCGTAAGTGTGTTATTTTGGGCGGTTCTGCCACACTGCTCTACTTCACAAACCAACATATTCATGGCTATAGACTTCAAGCTCAACACCAAGACTCTCACTAATTTGAAACAGCTCGCAAGGAGGGTATTTATAGACCTAGAAGCGGTGCACATGGACCAAGTTCAACAACATATTCAACCTGACAATCACCAGGAAAAGGAGTAGAGCAGTGATAGAAAGTCATAAAGGCAAAGTGACCGCATGTGAAGACACAGTGCACACGGATGGCATATCTAGATGAATATTCCAACACTATGCAACCTGTGACTGTGCTGCATTTACCACACAATGGCCACCTATCGCCTACCTCTAACAGACAGACAGACTACCTGAGAATACAACGAAAGGACTCTCTGTTCAAGTTTTTTCTACACAAAGAACCCGAATATAGGCTCGGGGCTGCAGGGTACATATCCTCGGGAAAGATTTTTCAAGTTTTTTAACCCATGATTTTCAAGACCCTACAACTTTTTGTTCTAAACAGCAAGAGGCTTGGGGGCTACACTCAGTGAGTACACTTTTTTCTCCGAAAAAGTGCACAACACTCAAGGGTTTTTTCAGGAAAGACCACTTCAAGGTTTCTCTTTGAAAGAACCCGGACCAGGCTTACTTCTCTTGGCAAGACTTAATGAAGCAAGGAGGTATTTGAGTTCAACCATAAAACTCTCGGGGACTTGTCGATACGGGACCCATAGGGTTCCTCATCAAAATAATTACTGGCAGTGGGCCCTAGCCTAGCCTACCACCAGACAGAAGAGGCGTGATGACAAGACAACGCCGAAATCAAATGTTACGAAGGTAGAACGAGCTCTGTCCTCAATCCTCCTTAGTAATATCCCTTCTGTGTAGATATGATGATAATCTTTGCGATGATTACTAGGTGTAATTGCATTAATCAAATGTATGCTATGACTTGTAATTAAGGATGACTTAGAAATTATTTCTCTAATATTCTACCTAGCCATGCTAATCTTATAAGGAGTGCTATGAGTAATTTATCATTGTTATTACTTATCATTTATATATATCTTATTATCTATGCGCTTACGGATACTTTGTATTCATAGATTTATATATATGTTCTCTAGTCACTTGTATTAATAAAGAACCGCTGAGTATTATTCTAATAGTAATACTATATAGTACCAACACATATCTCTAGCATCATCACTAGGGATGGCAACCTAGTAAAGCTAGGAGGTATAGGTTTATAAAAGGTGGCTATGTACTTAAAACAAGTGACACGTTAATAAACACCAACAGTGGTCGATATTATGTAAGCATGGTGCTTATACGTTGTTTACCTACGGATACACCATATATTCTAGGTCATTTGGTAGATCACGGATGTGACACTCCCATTAAGTCTTTTGTAGTCCACTCTCCGAATATAGGCGCATGTATGGTCTGATTACTAAGGTAGAGCAAGCTCCGTTCTTAATCTATCTTAGTAATATTCCTTATATATAGATATGATGATGATATTAGCAATGATTATTAGGTGTAATTGCACTAATCAAATATATGCTTTGACTTGTAATTAAGAATGACTTAGGAAATATTCCTCTAATACTCTACCTGACCATGCTAATGTCATAAAATAGAGTGCTCTGAGTGATTTATCATTATTTACTACTTATCATATATACATATCTTATCCTATGACTTATCCCTATTATGAGTAGAATATTGGCTATGGTTTACTTCTCCTTTAATAGTATAAGTTATCAATACATATCTATGCTAGACCTTCCCTATGGTAAAAATATAAATAACGATACCTGAAATACTCTCGAATAAAATGCTATAATGGTATATTATATGAGCGCTTGTGGATACTTTTCATTCATAGATTTATATATATTCTCTCTAGTCACATACATTAATAAAGAACTGCCTAGTGTTATTCTAGTGTGATACTATGTAGTACCAATACATATTTCTGGCATCATCACTAGGGATGACAACCTAGTAAAGTTAGAGGATATATGTTTATAATAGGTGGCCAAGTACTTCAAACAAGTGACACATTAATAAACACCAACAACATCCTAGAAGGAACATACCTATATGAGTTCGACTGCTAGTTATAGTCTATAAGATATGGGTAATCTCTAGATACTCATGAAAGGCATCGAAGTGTGACTTATATGCTTCAAAACAGAGGGGATGCTTGTAGTAGCCTAGTACCATGAAAGAACTTTGGTGAAACTTAATTCTCACAAAACTGTCAATTTAAGGCATAGTCTATTGTTCAGTTGTGAATAAGTGTAACCCTTGTTCTACACGGTTGTTCAACTTAACAGCCTCTGCAGAAACTCTGGTATATCAAAGAAATGTGGATTTGAGATTATTTAATATGTGTCTTTTAATTTGTTGGGGATTGTTAGATTTAATGTCGGCCAGGTTCATATATTATCTAATTAAATCAAATAAATTTTAAGGCCCGTATTAAATAATGTGCGCGATATTATTTAGTCCCATATGAGATATTGACTGGATGTTGACTCGACTTATATGTGCGGGCTGTGCCTGCCTATGTTGGATGGTTGAGTGGAGGCGTGGGCGTGCCGTGCCGTGGCCGACACGACGCACGCAGTGCAGAACATGAAAAGTTTTGCCACTCAAGCCATTTAGGGTAGGAGTTTCGGGAGTTACCAAGTGATGGGAGTTTCTGCCCCAAATTGGGAAAGTTAATGCGGTAATAACAGGAGTTTCGGAGTTTCTGCACCCAAAGTGAAAATTGATGAGGAAGGTTATGAGAGTTTTTCTCCCATAGCGTCGTGCCTCCTTTGCTTCCTCGGGAGTTACCAAGTGATGGGAGTTTCTGCCCTAAATTGGAAAAGTTAATGCGGTAATAACGGGAGTTTGGGAGTTTTTGCACCCAAAGTGGAAATTGATGAGGAAGGTTATGGGAGTTTTTCTCCCGTAGCGTCGCGCCTCTTTCGCTTTCTCTCCTGCTGACGTTGCGCCCTCTCCGCTCCCTGCTGGCCCGAGATAAAAGAAAGACACCCTTCAACATTCAGTTGGCTTAGTCTCTAATGCACACAAGTCTCCGCACTTTCACTGCATCCAAGGTGTCACACCTCATAATTTCTGATTTTGGGTTGTGCATAGAAAATAATAAATAAAATAAATGATTTCAATGTTGATATAAAATTTCCCAAGTTTAGTTTAAGGTAGTGCAAATTTAGTTATAGAAAAATGTGAATTTTCAATCCTTTTTAAATTAATTTGATGGGTTTTTCTTGATGTCATGTTTACTTGTTGCATGACTTTGTGTGGTGAGTGAGTACAGTTTTAAAACACGTTAGTAAGTCGTTTATCTTCCTCTGGCATGTCTCTATTTTTTAATCAAATACCTGCTCTCTCGATCTTAATCTTTTCATTTGAAGATTCCCAAGATCCTTTTTCTTCTACTCTAAATTATCCCATTGAGTTCATCATCCATCAATATGTCTCTAAAATCTTCCTGGGAATTATTCTGGCTTTTCTGCAACATTTTCCTATTTTTCTATGGGCATAATATAATTTTTAGATGCTCTAAAATATCTTTTCATGAGCTCCAAATACTTTATTTGGGATCATCATGTTCCAAAGTGTCTCTGAGAATTTTCCCCGAATTTTTGGAGCTTTCGAAGTACTTTTCGTGACTTAAATATTAATTCTGGACTTTCTAGAATTATTTTAATCCCAAAATTATATAATTTCAATAAATAATAAATATCCTATTTTCCTAACTTTTCCAAACCCTTAATATATATATATATATATATGTCAGCGATCTATTCGAAACACTGATTCCAAAAGTACAATCCTTTTTTCGAGCCGCCACTCATAACCCCGCAGATCGAACGTCGTGAAAAGCTAGGTTTACAACCAACTTCCGGTGAAACCGTCACGTTTCGGTCTCAACCACCACCACCAAAAGTAGCCCTCATTGTTCTCTTCGCCGTGGTATGCTCATTTATTTGAATCCATGTCCGTTTGATGGTTGCCTAACCTTTCTCTTTCTTTTTCAACGAGGAACGTCCATCAACGGACTTGTGCTCTTGGAGTCCGGCAGTCCTGGCCTTCTTCCCGTGCGCCGCGGTCTTCCCCCGGCCCCGCTGTGCAGCCGTCACCCCGCCCTGGCCGCGCCCTCGCGCGCCCCCATGCGATGCTGCGCTCCTGCGAGCAGGCCGGCAGCCGCCGCTGCCTTGCGGCAGCTCTGCTGCATGCCACCGCCTGCTCTTGCGCGGGCGCAGCGCGAGCCAACGCCGCTGGCCGCCCGGCCCAGCCACCCTGCCTTCCCCAGGCCGAGCCCTTTCCTCCCTCCTGCAGCAGCTCTCTCCCATGGCCATGGCCATTGCTGTACAGAGCACGAACAGGAAGAAGATGGAGAAAGGTAGAAGATGCTCTTATTTACAGCTTTGCCACCGAGACGAAATTAGCCACCATTTATTCGTTTTAATTCCGATTTGGTTCGGTCAAATTGCGTTACACGCTCTATGCAGTAAAAATAATTTTTTTCATGTCACCTAATTTTCCGTACATGGTTAAATATTAAATTAATTAATATGCATACAATTGGTTTTTATAATTACAAGCAATATAGACTTTATATCCCGCGGTTTTATATATGAATATTAATTGCTTAGGCTCTTTTGCTGAACTTCTCTTCGAAAGACACAAACAAATCATAGTGACGGCTATCACCGCAGCAACTATGGGCAATGCAATTGCTAGAACAATCCTTGTTTTGTTTCTCGTTCTTCCTGAAAACAGATGCCATGAACTTGATATGACAGCATGCAGCATATCTCAGTAAGAATTCAACCATAGTCTGAAATGCAAGTTCTTTTCAAAAGAAACATTTGACTCAAGCACGTGTAATACACGTGCTCTAAATTTGGTAAAAACGGTTTATTACCTTTGGCGTAATACACGTGCTCTACAATGGTATGGATTCCTTCGCACACATGTAAAAACGGTTTATTTTTTATGTAACTGCAACAGTCTTAAAAGAAAGAATCCATTTTATAATTGCTAACTTTCACAACATACCATTGTTAAAGCTAACTAGCATATTTGCCCGCGCAATTTTGCACGGTTGGCTAGCTATGCCGGCAAAAGTTACTAAGTGCTGAATTATTTCCAATAGAAAGTTATTGCGATTCTTTTTCCACCATTTGACTTTCAAACTTAAAACAAATGATTAAACATGAATTGGCTATTCTGTGCCCAGGTCATCCGGCTGACTAGGGCCAAACGCTGCAGGCCCCCGTACCCGCAGCTTTCAATGCGTCACGACCCGAACGAGCGAGCCGAGCGCCATGCGCGTTCAGGCGTTTATTTAGCATTCTTCTTTATTGTCGCCTAGTAAATAGGTAACGGAGGAACCAGTAATTTTGGCACTGCTGTTGCTCTCGTCTTTCCACGGCCTGAGATTCTCGTAATTGCAAACAGTTTCGTGTTCTAATTCTCCGGCTTCAATGTTATCTGATCGATAGTGGAACATGGTGATCTTCATCTGTTTGATAGTACAACGGAAACGGCATCCTAATAACATGAGCTAGTTTTTGACCTTGGCAACCTAACGCTAAGCATCAAATAACTATGTATCTTGCTCCATGTGTGGATAACACCCTAAATTTTAACTATTTTATAAAAATCACAAAAAAATTGAAATTTTGATTTTACAACTAAAATTTGAATTAATTAGAGCTAATTAGGTATAAAATTCTCTTGAATTTAAAACTTTTCAAAATTTTAAATTACACAAATAAATCTTGTTGATTGTTTAAGTGTTGTTTGGTTTTATAAGATCTATTTTTGATCCTGTTGTGCCTCTTTTAAATTCCTTTTGAAATTCAAACTCAAATCCTTTCCTTGGAAATTATCAAACTTTTCCTTCCTTCTAGGCCGTTCATTTTCCATTTCTTTCCTCCGGCCCAGTCTCCCTCCCCTTTTCCTTCCCTCTTGGGCCACAGCCCGTTTCCTCTCCCCCTCCGCTCGGGCCGTGCCGGCCCACTCCCTCTCTCCCCTCGCGCGCGCAGCCCAACCCGCGCCGTAGCCGCCTCCCTTCGCCCTCTTTCCGTTTTCCCCGCGTGAAAGCGCATTTCGTGGATTACGCCAACGCCGCCCCCTTTCTTCCTCCTCCAGCTTCCACCTCCCGTGCGCCATCGCCACCGCCGTCGCTTGTCGCTTGCTCCTGTCCGCTTTCTCGTGTTGCCGCATACCCGAGCCTCGCCATCATAGCCTTAAGCAGAGGCCAAGCTTCCCATCCAGCCCTAGCCTATACACCAACTCGTCGCATCGCCCCCTCCGCCATACGCCATCAATGGCATGCGAAGCTTTGCCGCACTGCGCAGCCTGCCCCGACGCGACCCGTCCGTGCTCTGCCGCAAGCACCACGCCGCGCCTCACCGTGCGAACGCGCGCACCAGTCCTCTGCCGCCGCCCATGCGCCATCATGGTGCTAGGATATTTCCCGAGCTCCACCTAGGGAACCGACATTTTGCGCGCCTATAAAAGGCCGATGACCCTAGTTGTGCTCTCTTTCCCGCACCGTACCAAACTGAGCTCGACCGCCACATCACCGCCCTCAATTACCACACACACGTCGTGCTTCCGTCTCCACCGCCGTTGTGCCACTGCCGGAGATTCACACTGCTCACCGCCGCTCTCCCTTACCCGAGCCCACGGTGAGCACTCCCTCGCTCTCACACACCTTCCCAACCGTCCCCCTCTATCTCTCTGTGCCTCCCCGCTCCGGCGCGCCGCCGCCCTTGGCGTGCGTCGTTCGCCACCGTTGAGGCCACTCCGGCCAAGCAGCTTCCACACACACATTCCATAGGCACGCACACCCATCGCGGACACACGCCAAACCCCTCCGAAAGCCTCTTCCGCGCAACTTTCTTTGCACGCTCGTGCTGCCACCACTTCCGGCCACCTCGCGTCGCCGCTCCGGCGATGCGCCGGTGAGACAGATACCGCGAGACGACTTGCCGTACCCTCTCGAGCCTGAGCATCCGCCTCCCGTCGCCGGCGGGCCGTCCAGCGAGGATTCCGGCACGCCCCTGCCGCACGTGCCTCTGTTTCGCGGCCACCGTGGGTGTGGTCCACCATGGACCATAGACCCTAGCCCTCTCCGATCCACCGGCCCGTAGACCGAGTCCACCGCACAGCGCCCTGCCGTCCCCGTTGACCAAGTCATCTGACGGGTGGGGTCAGGGCCCATCTGTCAACCACAAACCCCGCACCTTTTGCACAAAACCCTTTGAAAAATCTTATTTATGTTCTAGCCCTTAGTTTTTACAAAAATAACCCCCTCTGTTTTATATATTCAAAAATTAGAAAGAGCATACTCTAGGAATATTCCCCCTTTTCATCTTTCCCTAATTTAATCTTTGGAAGCTCATAACTCCATCATTTTAACTCTGATTTGGGTGATTTTTGCACCTAAATTCATCTAAATTCGAGATCTATCCAACATACCTAATTTGCTTATTTTTTATTTTATTTGATTTTATGTGTGATTGTTTGATTTAGGTCGCGCCGTTAGTGACATGTCGCGTTGGTCCTTCGCGTAGGTGTAGACAACGACGTCTTCGGAGACGACCCGGAGGATCCCGACTACAAGGCAGGACCCGACGATGACCTCGGTGAAGGCAAGTCCTACCGTCCTTGATCATGTTGATCCCATATTTGCAGTAATTAAAATTTGACCAACTTAAAACTTGCTCTTTTAAAATAAATGTTGCATTCTATTTTGGTTATAAAATAAATTAATTTTGTTGTGTAGTTATACCTAAAATAGAATTAAGCCATGCCGTGATAATTGCTTAACCTGTTCCCTGTTTAACCTTGGGTTATTCATCATTAATCTTAATAATGATGAATATATATATATATGCCTTGAATAGTAGCATGCTTAGGATAAAAATATTTATGCTGTTGAATACTCAACTTTTGTGCTGCATTTCTTTTAATCATGTACGTCTTTCCAAATGTTTAGAACTGTGTGAAGCTGCGTGATCCTTAGTGGTGTGAATGGGTTAAAATGGGTAAAAATATTTTAGTGCGGGGGTGAGCAATGGTCGTGTGCCTACTTTGTACGTGTGCTAAGGAGAGCTTGCCCTGGCCAATTGAGGACCGGTTCATTGTTACGTCTCACCTAGCGTTTATAGTGCAACCACAAGCCCAGTATGGGACGGACTTGGTCTCACACCCCACTGCCTTAGAGCCGCAATTCACCTGGAGGCAGGGTGCAGCGAGCACCAGGAGCGGACACGGGACCTGTGTGTCGTACCGTGGTCTGGCCCGGCACGGGACCTATGTGGCGTACCGTGTCTAGTTCTGGACTTCTCATCTATGGATCCATTTTATCTATCTATGTGCATGAATAGGCCCCTGGTAGTAAAGTCGTGTGGGTGGTTGCTGGTGATTTGCAAAGTGTGGGATCTCGTTATGCCTGATTCAACTCAGTTATACGTGTGGGTAAAGTGTACAACCTCTGCAGAGTGTAAATCTATCTGGATAATCGTGCCTGCGGTCGATGGCATCGCTATGGTGTGGTCTCAATGATTAGACTTTTGGCGTGAGTAATCTTTTGACGTGAGTTCTTTTGCGTGCGTGCTTTGAGAAAACTATAATTTATTTTGCTATGTGGAGTTGTGTGAGGCTGTGTGGCTTTATTGGATAAAGGAGATCCAACGTGTTTGGATTCTCAATAACCTATAAATTATTTTTGAGGCATGTAGAGCCTCGTGTGTTCGGGAACTTGCGGGATTGATGTATCTCCTAGGGCCCACAACCCTCTTTATACTTGAACAGGATGCCCTCTATCTTCCCTTTGCTTTTCTTTAAAACAGTCACACTAAAAATACCACCTGCATTAAACCAAGCTTTCTGCAGATTATAAAACCCTAAGCCTTTCCTTGTTCCTACCCTATGCATCTAAAATACTTTGCAGTAGTGGTAGGGCTTGCTAAGTACCTTATGTACTCATGCCTCTCTCTTTATTTTCAGCAGAAAAGCAGGAGTGAAAGGATCTAAACAATACCTAGAGGGGGGTAAATAGGCGTATCTAAAATTTCTACGCTACTCAAAGTTAACTTGCCAGTGATAGTCGGAAGTTCCGACTGTTTGGGCCGAAACTTCCAGCACCTGGAAGTTCCGACGCAAACAGCCAGAAGTTCCGGCACCTACGAGAAATTCACTACTAGTGCTAAAATAAACTTTGAGCAAAAGATATCTTACAACCCCACTCCCTAGTGGTAAGGTGAAGCGTTGGGGTTACTTCTTAGATGCCGAAAGATCACCACTCCGTAGATCGAGTCCAAACCCTAAGAGGTGAGTTGGGAGAGAGATAGAGACAAGCAAACAAGAACAAATATGATAGCACAAATCACAACAACAACAAGCACACGGGACACAAGGTTTTATCTCGAGGTTCGACAACCCCACAAAGGAGCTCCTACGTCCTCGTTATTGAGGTGACCACCAAGGTCAGAGTCTCTTCCATCTTCTTGCCTCTCTCAAAGCAACCACAAAGATCACTTGAGCTTTCCACTAAGAAATCAAGGATAATACAAACTTCCCAAGACTCTTCCACAAGATGGAAGCTCTTGGGCGACGCCTAACCGGCTAGGGTTTCAAGAACCCAAGTGTAATAGACGCAAATCCAACCGGCTTGACAAAGAGATCAAGTGCTCAAGCTTGCCAAAGTGATTCTCTAACTCAATCCACTCTCCTTTCACTCAAAACCATATGGGAATCAAAGATTGGAGCAAAGAGGAGAGGAGAGAGAGGGAGCCTTGAATGCTTGGGAGCTGTTTTGGACAAAGGTTGGTGAGCAATGAATGAGTGGGTAACGGTTGAAAGAGAGGAGAGAGCAATTTATACTCATAGAGAAATTCAACCGTTCAGATCTGAGTCAAAAGTTTCGACACAGATCGACGGAACTTCTAGCCCTTCTATAAAACACTGTTCAAGCATAGTCAAAAGGTGGTCAACACAGCTGGAGCTAGAACTTCCGGTAGCCGGAACTTCCGGCAGCCGGGGACTTCTGACTCACGTCGGCACTCCCAACCTAGAGCCGTGCCAAGGAGCTAAGTCCCAAGGTGCCGAAACTTCCGACCCCAAATGCCGGAACTCCTGACTCGAGCTGGGACTACCGACGAGCGAGCGAGCGAAGGTGGGCTACGGCTAAGTCCTCAAGTGCCGGAACTTCTGGCACCAAATGTCAGAATGTCCGGTAGCCGGAACTTCTGGCTCACGCCGGGACTTCTGGCTACCAAATGTCTAAAAACTATATCTAAGTGTTTGTGAGGTGATTTTGTGTCTTTCTTTTGATTTTATTATAATGCTTCAGCACTCTATCTCCCTAAGACCACCTAAATTTGCATCCCTCTTTATAGTATGGCATACCTAAACCCAAAACACAATTAAATATATTTGAAGCGCTCTTTGGGTTCGTTCGCCTCTTGCACTTGAAGAATTGAGGGATATCATTTCATCTTAGATTAACTTTTTAAACCTTTCAAGGGACTAAAGCTGCAATATATCGTATTAAGATCTTATTAGTCCCTAATTTGGATGTCATCAATACACCAAAATCCACATAGGGGCAAATGCACTTTCAATCTCCCCCTTTTTGGTAATTGATGACAACCAACTTAGGCTTTCATAAACATGTAAGAATTTAAAGCTTTTGAACCCCAAAATTTATAGAGAGCTCCCCCTTAACATATGCATTGAACTAGAATTTCAATGATGATGATGAACACATCACTTGCACATATTAAGATAGGAACTCTCCCTAAATTTTGCATTCCGTGGGGTGCAACAAATGTTTGTGAACAATGTGAATATCCATGAAAAGAAAGATGCAATATGACATGTTATATTCACACAATTAAGTAAAAGAAAATTTGATGACCATGATTTTAAAGTAACAACTCGGAAACACATGGCCATCCAAAATAGCAACCACCATTCACATTTAGAGACAAGCAATATAACTAATAGATATGTAAATAAGCATTACTTGTCCTACAATCATCCATCACACACATAAATATAATTGTCCATCTCATAGTGCCACCACACGACATAGTTCGAACAAGCTAAAAGTTTGAAAGTCTCATAGGCCAACTAACTTATTACAATAAGCTCAAAGCCTAACACTCCCCCTTTGTCAACAAATGCCAAAAGGGGTAGGCCGTGTGAAATAAAAAATAACCAACTACTCCTCATCATAGTCCTCATCATCATCTTGGTCACCACCATCATCACCGTCATCATCGTCATCTTCCTCTTGGTAATCTTCATCATCAACATCCATCGGTGCCTTGCCATGAGGACGGGGCTGCTCGGAAGACTCAGCATAGAACTCCTGACAGGCCTCATCATAAAGCTCAAAGGGATCACGAAGCGGCTCCAAATCCCATGGCAGAGCAGACTGAATATCAAGTTTCTGCTCAATGCGGTGCATCCGCACTAACATCTCCTGCTCACGCTCAGCACTAGCACAACAAGCTCCAAACATATACTTCATAAAGAACTTGAACTTGCTAGGAGGCTTACTACCTGAGGATGCTGAAGACTAAGGCTCCTCACTGTGAGCACGACGAGCATGTGAAGCACATGGAGGAGAGGCACGAGAGGACGAGCCTAAGACAACTTTGCCTTTTCCCTTAGCGAGAGTCACTAACTCCCGCTTTACCTGAATAGACATCTTGTTGGATAGCTTGAGGACCTTGTGAGGTGCATCAGAAGGGAAGTGGATGCTAGAAACATGCTCAATAATATGCATAATGAATGGGGCATAGGGGTAGTGCTTCACCACATCCTCACTAGCGACAAAAATCTTGTCCCATATGTAGCGACTGATAGAGAACTTAGTGAACTCATCTCCAAAGCAATCAAGCACTATCATAGAATCCTCTCAGAGCTTGGTAGAGTCACCGATCTTGGGAAACAAGATTTGGTGAAGGATGTTGTTGAACACATAGTAGTAGGGCTTTAGCCAAACAGTCGTCCCATCAGCACGATGACCATCCAAGTACATAGGCTGATACTCATCCATGGCAAGAGTAGCGATCTCAGTGATGGCAGTGGAGGTGCAATACCTGTGGTCCAAGCCAAGGAGACGAGAGAAGGTAGTGAAGTCGACCTTGTAGTGCTTACCCTCAGTGGTCCAATGAATAAAATGAGTGTCCTCTCGGGTATCCAAGTGATAGGAGGCATAGAATTGACAAATAATTTCATTGTTCCATGGCTTGTGGAACTCCATCAATGGCTGCAATCCCATCCTCCTCAAGTCATGGAGCAGTTGTCTCATATCATCGCCAAGCAGCTTACTAAGCTCCAAAGTGTCAATGGCCTTCATGGGAATCACTCGAGCCTCATGCTTATTGAAAAAGCGAAGAAACATGAAGTGATGATAGAAATCAAAGTGAAATGGATCCCAAAACTGATATTCAATCCTCAGATCCTTGGGCTCATCATAGAGGTGCTGTGCATGACGACGACGAATCTCAGCCACTTGATGGCAATAATCCACTTGAAGATGAGGAGTCTACCCACCAGTTGGATTGGGAGCTCGCTAAGGTTCATGGATAGGGAGTGGGACCATCAAACCGAATCAAGCGACTGATCCCAAATTAGCCCAGAGCGGAAGGAGTCATGGTGCACACATCATCAGCAATAGTCCTGCCTTCCTGATCCAGGGCTTCCTCAGCAAGGTTGATGCCTAGAATATCACCAAGGCTAGGAACGAAGTCCCGAGCGGTGGCACCAGCGGGCGTAGCTTGGGCTTGACCATGAGCAGCACAAGCATGAGCCCCCCATGACCACCAATGGCATCACAAGAGTGTGATGCCTTGGTGCATCTAGTCGGCCAAGAGGATGCGGCGGTGTCATGAGTCTGCTTGGAGTGCTTCTCGCTATGACAAGGAGGAGAAGCATCGCCACTAGAAGCCATCGCTGTGGAGAGAAACGAAAGGAAACTAAGAACTAGGGTAGAAGAAAGACAAATGAACACCTAGAGATGGAGAAACATGGATGGAGTAGCAACCAAGGGGTTGGAAGTTCTGGCTGGCATCGGGACTTCCAGCAGTCGGAAGTTCTGGCCCTAGAGTCAGAACTTCTGGCAGCCAGGAGTTCTGACGATACCTGGGACTTCCAACACACGTTGGTGGCCAATCCATACAGGGGGCTCTAGATCCACGCAATCATTCACACAACAAGGATAAAGGAGGAGATCGAGAAGAAGAAAAGAATGAAATCACAAGGTACATTGACGATTAGGGCTAGCCATGGAGGTTATACCTTGGAAGAAGGTGAAGAGGACAGGGAAACATGAAATCAACGGCGAGGACGAGGTCCAAGATCAAATCTGTAGCCACAAACACATCCATGAGACAAACAACCACCTTCACTAAATCCACACCACTGCACCGAAGGAAAGAGAGGTGGGAGACTCCCGACTCCCGAGCGAGGGAGAGGGAGGCGACTGGCCAAAACTGCTGGCAGGAGCAGGGCAACGGCGCGGCATGTGGGGGCGGTGGCAGTGGAGGGCAGTGGGCACAGGGAGGAAGAGGGAGAGGGTGGTGCGGTAAAGAAAAAGAATCATCGGGACAGGTTGTGGTTAAATAGTAAATGGATTAGGCCAATCACGTGGTTAGACGGCGGTCAAAGGGCACCAACCTAGATCTGGGCCGAAAGTTCGGTCTCGGGAGCCGGAACTTTTGGCAGTCAGAACTTTCGGCGGGAGCCAGAACTTTCGATGCAGGAAATTCTAGAAAATTTCTAACTCGAGTTCACCATGTCTTATGGGGAAAATATGATGGACAAAACATTTTCACATGTGACTAGGGTACAAACATTCAACACAAAGCAATAGTCACATATGAAAACTATAAATTAGATTTTGAAATTGTCACACAAAAATTTTGCAATTCTTTTCTCCTAGCTAACTCAAACAAAGTATGTGCAAGACATTAAGCCACGTTACGAGAATCAATGATATTTAGCTCACTTGTCAAAGCACAAAATCTTGACTCATCTAGGGGCTTTGTGAAGATATCGGCTAGTTATTTTTTGGTGCTCACATGATGAATTGCGATATCTCCTTTGGCTTCATGGTCTCTTAAAAAGTGATGCCGGATGTCTATGTGCTTTGTTCAAGAATGATTTATGAGGTTGTTTGCCAACTTAATGGCACTCTCATTATCACACAAAAGTGGAATCTTGGTTAACTCACATCCAAAGTCTTTGAGAGTTTGCTTCATCCAAAGTAGTTGGGCACAGCATGTACCGGCCGCCACATACTCAGCTTTGGCGGTGGACAAAGCAATGGAATTTTACTTTTTAGAACTCCAAGACACCAAGGACCGACCAATGAATTGACAAGTCCCGGTGGTACTTTTGCGGGTTACTTTGCAACCGGCATAATCCAAATTGGAATAGCCAAGTAACTCAAAAGTGGAGTCTTTAGGATACCACAAGCCAAGATTAGGAGTGTGCACTAAATATCAAAAAATTCTCTTAACGGCCATTAAATGATATTCTTTCGGATTAGCTTGAAATCTTGCACACATGCACACACTAAGCATTATATCGGGCCCAGATGTACAAAGATAAAGGAGGGATCCAATCATGGAGTGATATACCTTTTGATCGACGTCCTTTCCTCCTTGATCAAGGTCAAGATGTCCATTGGTAGGCATAGGTATCTTGATGGGCTTGGCCTTGTCCATGTCAAACTTCTTCAACATATCGTTGGTGTACTTGGTTTGACTTATGAACGTGCCATCCTTGAGTTGCTTGATTTGAAATCCAAGAAAGAACTTTAACTCCCTCATTATGGACATTTCTAACCTATTTGTCATGATCCTACTAAATTCCTCACAAAAAGCCACATTAGTGCTACCAAAAATTATGTCATCGACATATATTTGGCAAACAAAGATATCATTATTGACTTTATGAGTAAATAAAGTAGCATCGGCCTTTCCTATCTCAAACCCTTGTTTGAGTAGGAAATCCTTCAAGCAATCATACCAAGCTCTAGGGGCTTGTTTGAGCCCATAGAGAACTTTGTCGAGCTTGTAGACGTGGTTGGGATACTTGGGGTCTTCAAAGCCCGGTGGTTGCTCTATATACACCTACTCGGATAGCGGGCCGTTGAGAAATGCACTCTTCACGTTCATTTGATATAGCTTGAAATCATGATGAGCAGCATAGGCAAGTAGAATGTGAATCGATTCTAGCCTAGCCACTAGTGCATAGGTCTCCCCAAAATCCAAGCCTTCAATTTGAGTAAATCCTTGAGCCACCAACCTTGCCTTATTCCTTATCACCACACCATGCTCATCTTCCTTGTTGCGGAAGACCCATTTGGTTCCAATCATATTTTGCTTAGGTCTCTCCACTAAGGACCAAACTTCATTCCGAGTAAAGTTGTTCAACTCCTCTTGCATGGCTATCATCCAATCTTGATCATCAAGTGCCTCCTCCACCTTATGAGGTTCCAAAGAAGAAACAAATGAGTAATGTTCACAAAAACTTTCCAAACAGAAACGAGTAGTTACCCCTCATCGAATGCTCCCTAATATGTTATCAATGGGATGATCCCGTTGAATGAATTGATGCACTCTAGGATGTGGCACTTGAGTTGATCATTGGATGGGACCATCATCATCATCATGACCGATTGGGAGATCACAGTCATGATCTAGTAGAGGATTGACTTCACTTCTTTCTTCATTGTTGAGTTGAGGTTGATCTTGCACATTGTTCACACCATCTTCATGAGAGTGACCTTGTAATTCATTTGATCTCCCATCTTGGTTAATTCTTGTTGCGGAAGCTTCACCATGCTCATTGGAAGAAGCATGATGAATGGTTGGATCAAGATCAACATGCACAACATGGTCATCATCTTCATCTTCGATGGGCTTTACTTCACCAATTGCAAGCTTTTTGATGGCTTTATGTGGAGCTTCTTCATTACCTACAATCTCAACATTGACTTCCTCCTTTTGATAGCCGTCGGTTTCATCAAAAGTCACGTCTACTGCGATTTCAATCAAACCGGTGGTTTTATTGAAAACACGATATCCATGTTTGTTAGTACCATAACCAAGCATGAAACCTTCATCAACCTTTGGTATAAACTTTGAGCTTTTGGATTTCTTGTTAAGTATGAAACACTTGGATCAAAAAACTCTAAAATAATGCACTTTAGGCTTTTTACTAGTTAGAAGTTCGTAGGCGGTCTTGTTTCTTTTCTTGTGAAGATATAAGCAATTGATAGCATGACATGTTGTGCTAACCATTTCCGCCCAAAAGTTGGTTGGAGTCTTGTACTCATCCAACATTGCTCTTGCGGCTTCAATGAGTGTTCGGTTCTTCCTCTCCACAACATCATTTTGTTGTGAAGTGTATGGAACTGAAAACTCATGCTTGATCCCTTCTTCATCAAGGAACTCTTCAATGTTGGTGTTCTTGAACTCCATCCCATTGTCACTTCTAACTCTGTTGATCTTGACATCAAACTCATTTTGGGCTCTCTTTGTGAACTTCTTGAAGATACCATGTACCTCACTCTTATCACGCAAAAAGAATACCCAAGTGAAACGAGAATAATCAACAACAATTACAAAACCATATTTGTTACCACCAAGGCTTATATAAGCAACGGGTCCAAATATGTCCATGTGAAGCAATTCTAATGGTCTTTCGGTTGTCACAACATTCTTGATGTGATGTTTAGCTCCAACTTTCTTTCCCGCTTGGCATGTGCTACAAATCCTATCTTTCTCAAAAGAAACATTTGTTAGTCCAATGATGTGTTCACCTTTTTGAAGTTTGGCCAAGTTTCTTATCCCAACATGGGCAAGTCGGTGATGCCATAGCCAACCCATGCTAGATTTTGCAATTAAACAAGTCTCGGAATTTACTCTATTTGATGTGAAATCAACTAGATAGAGTTTCCCTTTTAATTGACCCGTAAATGCAATAGATGAATCCTCCCTTCTATAGACTTCCACACCCTTATCCGTAAAGAGATAATTGTAGCCCATCTCACAAAGTTGCAAAATGGACAACAAATTGTATTTCAATGAATTCACAAGTAAAACATTGGAAATGGAATTATCATTTGAGATAGCAATTTTATCCAAACCGAGAACTTCTCCTTTTCCATTATCACCAAACACAATGTTCCCACTTTGGTCATGACTAGGTTGGAATGATGTGAACATGTCCTTCTCTCCGGTCATATGATTGGTGCAACCACTATTCACCACCCAACTTGTTCCACCGAAGGAATATTCCTACAAAGACAAATCAAGCTTTTGTTTTAGGTACCCAAACGGATTTGGGTCCTAGAGGGTTAGTCACATAAAGCTTGGGCACCCAAACACTCCTCATAATCTCCTTCATCTTTTGGGCACCAACATACTTAACCACAATCTTGCTATCCTTGCCCCAACAACACATATAATCACTAGCATGGCACCATGGAAGTGGTGCTTGTGGCTTGGGGGCCTCAGATTGCTTTGTCTTGATTATCTTGTTACTTGTGGTTGAATCTTGAGAATGCAGACATTGTTGTTGGGCTTGCAAATGAGCTCATCAAGAGCAACGCCTTTATTGAACCTCACACAAGGCACACCATTGATCATGCTCTTTCCATTGGCCTTTCCATCATACCTATTGTATCCAATCTCTTCCTTAATTGATGGGTGCCTAGATGACTTGTATATGGTCTTGTTAGATTTCTCTTAACACTTGCACCCATTCTTCAAGATCATCTTCAACCTATGAATCTCCTTGTTTTTTTCTCTAGCTTAACAAGGTTAGTTGCATATGCATTTACATCAATTTTGTAACATCTTTACAACCATTACTAGTGGAGACATTAGAGTCTTCGGTTGCTTTAGGAGAAGTTGAAGTGCTAGCATAAAGCGTACTATAGTTTAGCTCAAGATTTTGGTATTTTTCTTCCAAGCGTGTGAGGCTTTCTTGAGCTATACACTTTTCATTCTTGAGGCTAGCTACTAGATCATTAACCGAGAAATGTTCCTTAGTCAATTTTCTAATTGAGTTATTGGCTAAAGACAATTCAACGGTTAACTTTTCAACCTTCATCTTTTCCTTGGCGATAGATGCTTCAAGTGCAAGGTTTTTATTTCTCTCTTGAGTGATTATATCTCCTTACATCTTCAAACATCTATCCCTCTTCTCTAATTTCTTCATTAGTGTTTTTATTTTAGTGTAGGCCTTTTTACCAAATTTTTTTATCATGGTTGTTTCAAGTTCTTCTATGTTCTCATCGTAGCTATCATACTCTTCACTAGAGGAATCGGATGAGACGTGTACCTTCTCCCCCTTATCTATGAGGCAAGTTGGAGTGTAGTAGTCATTATCGATGAGGTTGGAGAATAGTCTTGGTAATAAAGATAAGTTGGGAAGAGTTTTGGTGGTAAAGATGAGTCGGGGAAGATCATGGTTGGTGACGAAGAGTGGTGGATGGCGATGTTTGTGGCTCCCTTCTTCTTCTTCTCATCATCACTTGAGTCACTATCATTATACTTCCACTCTTCACCAAGATGAGATTCACCTCTCTTCTTGCCCTTGTTCTTCTTGTCTTTATCCTTGTCATGCTTGTGTTTCTTCTTCTCATTAGGGCAATCGGCTATGAAGTGACCAGTTTGGCCACAACCATAGCAAAACCTCTTCTTGCTCTTCTCTTCCCATCACCATATGTCTTCCGGGTGCTCTTCTTCTTCATACGCTTTCTAAAGTTTCTAATGATGAGTGCAACTTCTTCATCGGACTCTTCTTCTTCACTTGAGGAATCATCCTTCACTTTCTTCTTCTTCTCTTGACTAGAGGGTTTGCATTCATGAGCTTGAGTTGCCTTTAGTGCCGCATTCTTGTTATATCCCATTGCATTAAAATTTTGATTATGAGAATTTAGTGCATCTTTATCTAGACACTCATGATGCTTGAGCTTTGAATGAACTTCTTGAGGTGTCATCTCATTATAATCGGGCCTTTCCATGATCATGGACGCTAACATGTTGTTCTTAGCTCTATAGGTTCTCAACATCTTTCTAGCAACCTTGTTGTTATCCCATTTGGTGCTTCCAAGAGCTCTTATGCGGTTGACCAATGCCATGAGCCTATCAAACATGGATTGTGTAGTTTCATTTTGCAAGAACACAAATCTTTTTAATTCACCATGAAGTAACTCAATGTTGCATTTTCTCACACTCTTGTCTCCTTCAAAAGACACTTTCAATGTATTCCAAATTTGCTTTGCACTTTCCATTCCATTCATATTTCTAAACTCATCCGGACTTAGGCTTGACATAAGCAATTCTATGGCTTGTGCATTTTGATGGAGATTGTGCACTTCTTCTGGAGTTATCTCTTTATCTTCATCGGTACGAACCATCACACCAACATCCATAACTTTCCAAAGTCTTGCGGCAATAAGATGCATCTTCATCTTGTAGGACCAATCGGTGTATCTTATTCCATCAAAGTGAGGTGGCTTGCCAATATTGACAGAAGGAGTATGTAGAGGTGAACCTTTTATGAGTTCTCCATAGTCAAAACTCATGTTTGAGTATATTCCTTTTCCATGAGCATGCTCACCGGCTCCAACATCACTAGCGGTATATTTTTTCCATCATTCTTGCTACTAGTTGGATCACTCTTGCCACTTATTGCATCTTCAACCTTCTTGCTCAATTCTTCCTTCATCTTGATCATCTCATCTTGCATCTTTTTCATTTCATCTTGAAAGAACTTGACTTGAGCTGCCATCAACTCTTCAACTATCTTCTTGGCCATTTCGGTGGCTTGGGCTTGCATCTTGTCGGTCTCCGACATTGTTTCTTCTCACACAGTGAAGCGCTAAAGAAGACCTTGCTCGATACCAATTGAAAGGATCTAAACAATGCTTAGAAGGGGGTGAATAGGCGTATCTAAAATTTCTGCGCTACTCAAAGTTAACTTGTCAGTGATAGTCGGAAGTTCTAACTGTTTGGGCCAGAACTTCTGGCACCTGGAAGTTCCAAAGCAAACAGCTAGAAGTTCCAGCACCTACGGGAAATTCACTAGTCTAGTGCCAAAATAAACTTTGAGCAAAAGATATCTTACAATCCCACTCCCTAGTGGTAAGGTGAAGTGTTGGGGTTACTTCTTAGATGCCAAAAGATCACCACTCCGTAGATCGAGTCCAAACCCTAAGAGGTGAGTTGGGAGAGAGATAGAGACAAGCAAACAAGAACAAATATGATAGCACAAATCACAACAACAACAACAAGCACACGGGACACAAGGATTTATCCCGAGGTTCGGCAACCCAATAAAGGAGCTCCTACGTCCTTATTGTTGAGGTGGCCACCAAGGTCGGAGTCTCTTCCACCTCCTTGCCTCTCTCAAAGCAACCACAAAGGTCACTTGAGTTTTCCACTAAGAAATCAAGGGTAATACAAACTTCTCAAGACTCTTCCACAAGATGGAAGCTCTTAGATGACGCCTAGCCGGCTAGGGTTTCAAGAACCCAAGAGTAATAGAATCCAACCGGCTTGACGAAGTGATCAAGTGCTCAAGCTTGCCAAAGTGATTCTCTCACTCAATCCACTCTTCTTTCACTCAAAACCCTATGGGAATCAAAGATTGGAGCAAAGAGGAGAGGAGAGGGGAGCCTTGAATGCTTGGAAGCTGTTTTGGACGAAGGTTGGTGAGCAATGAATGAGTGGGTAACGGTTGAAAGAGAGGAACTCACAGAGAAATCCAACCTTTCAGATCTGAGTCGGAAGTTCCAACACAGATCGCCGGAACTTCCGGCCCTTCTATAAAACAATGTTCAAGCGTAGTTAAAAGGTGGTCAACACAGCTGGAGCCGGAACTTTCGGCAAGAACGTCGGAACTGCCAGCAGCCGGGACTTCCGACTCACGTCGGGACTACCGACCCAGAGCCGAGCCAAGGAGCTAAATCCCAAGGTGCCAGAACTTCTGGCCCCAAATGCCAGGAACTCCTGATTCGTGCCGGGACTATCGACGAGCGATCGAGCGAAGGTGGGCTGCGGCTAAGTCCTCAAGTGCCGAAACTTCCGGCACCAAATGTCGGAACTTCCGACTCACGCTGGGACTTCTGGCTACCAAAAGTCTAAAAACTATATCTAAGTGTTCGTGAGGTGATTTTGTCTCTCTTTTGATTTTATTATAATGCTTGAGCGCTCTATCTCCCTCAGACCACCTGAATTTGCATTCCTCTTTATACTACAGCATATCTAAACCCAAAACGCAATTAAATGTATTTGAAGCACGCTTTGGGTTCGTTCGCCTCTTGCACTTGAAGAATTGAGGGAAATCATTTCATCTTAGATCAACTCTTTAAACTTTTCAAGGGACTAAAGCTGCAATATATCTCATTAAGATCTTATTAGTCCCTAATTTAGATGTCATCAATACACCAAAACCCACATAGGAGGCAAATGCACTTTCAAGGAATACGACTTCAATGCCAAAGACGACGCGTAGATTAGGGTTTCGCCTGCTCCCAAGTTCAGCCTGTGGCTTAGGCTATCTATGTTTAGTTTCTATTGTGTAATGTATGTGTTAGCCAATAGGCCTTTTGTGTAAGACTCTGTGATGTAAGGACCTTTAATGTAATGTAACCGTGGTATGACTGTGTGCATATCAGCTATTGATCCAGGGACTGATACGATAAGCACAGTGGATTCCAGAAATGGGGTCTGATGTTGTGCATTGCCGGTGATGGTGCGGAGAAGACTAGCGGCCATGTGAGTATCTTGTCCATGTGACGATGTAATATTCATGTTGTTGTTTACAACATTTTATCTGCTACATATACGAGAATATGACTGGCCATTTACGATATTAGTTTTTAAGATCTTTACAGAGTATAATCTGCTACAAGAAACATAGCAGTACTGATGGACTATATTCTTTAGGATAATCTGAACGTCAATGATAAAGTAACGAGATGACTCTCTAGCCGATTCTGTTGTAGCAAAATGGAGCTGCCTTTCCACACAAAACAGTTGACTTTCAAAACATGAACCCTTTTTGGCGCTTTCACATTTAAAGAGGCGTTATCATTATCAAGGAGATATAAGGTGGCATATAACAGTAATCTCTTGAATTGAATAGTGCACCGTTTCTAGAAATATGCCCAACAGAACTACTTCATTATGCAGATAATTATACCGTGTGACTAATCATAACTTCTTTCTGAACTGAGGAACAATGCAGAAGCTTTGCAACCAACATGAAAAACTTTCTTTATTTAGACTTCATATGGTACCTCAAAATCAGATCAGAACTTAAAACATCTCCACCACAAAGCAGTTATGAACAGCAACATATCTAATACAGTACAAATAAGCAATAACTGATGGTAAATGACACGGAATTTCGCTACCCAAAAGCTGTTCTTTGCCATTGATCAGTGTCCCTTAAGGAGAATGGGCACATATCTGCGTTCCTCTCATTTACAGATCAAAAACCTCCCAAACCTGTTGGTGAGATTCCTTCAAGTTGCATGGTGCAAAAGTTGCAAGCAAAGTTGCCGAAGGAACTAGGCCTTTGCAACCGCTTGCTTTGCACTGACTGCAAAGAACTCAGTGATGACCTCAAGGGGCATGCCCTTTGTCTCCAGAACCTTAAGATAGACAACACAAAGGCAATGGCACAGGCAACTGCGTATATGCCAAATACGCCTGCTAGACCAATAGCATTCAGCATCACAGGAAGACTGTATGTGACAATAATGTCTCCAACCCAAAATATCAAAGCACAGATGGCAATGCAGATGCCACGAACCCTGGTTGGAAAAAACTCTGCACATAGAATGTTGGGAATGGGGCCGAAGCCCATTTTGAAGCAGCATAAGTAGGTGATGACACTAATTGTGGAGAGCACAGCATGGACCACTGTACTCAACTCGATAACATTAGACACAACCAGGACAATTAAGATGCTATCAAGACTGGAATTGTGCTTAGCAGCAGAAACCTGAAGGAAAGAGAGGCGATGAATTATATAATGGTACTTTAGGCGGATTTTGCATATTTCGGGTAAGTGGTAGTACTAAGATGAAAAACAAACAAGTTACCTTCTTCCAGATACATCCATAAGTCTCATGGCTAAACCAATGCTAGGGAGCATAAGTAGGGCGGTGACAGAACTAATTAGGATGGATGCTGATGCCGAACTGAGACCAAGATTGGAAATAAGAACTGCCACACCAGCTTGCTCCATAATTTGCGGAGTGTAGTAGAGAACCCCATTTATTCCCGCGAACTATACGAGGGAAAGGAAATCAAGTTAGTGAACTCATGAGAGGATGCATTAAGAATCTTATCTTTGAAGCTACAAATTTCATAGGAACTTAATGAAGTGTGTGAGTTGCTTTTTTTTTCTCGAACGTGCCTTGAGCACGGTTTTCATTAAGCAGGAGAAGAGAGTTTACACGAAATTACAACTAAACACCATGGTAATCCACCGATTACCAAAGCACTACGGCCCATGGGCAACGAGTGAAATTGATTTACATAGTACTATGCTTGCGACGGGAATGACCCCTGAAGACTACATCAGTGCTAGCAAAGACAGGAGGTGCTTGTATCCCGCCAAACACCACTCCTCGGCTTCGCCCCAGATCGAGCAAGCCAGCCCAGCCGCGTCAGTAGAAGCTCCATCAAAAGTGCGTGAGTTCCTGTCCTTCCACAGTCTCCAGCCAATTAGGAAGAAGAGCGAATCGAACCCCTTTCTCGCCGGTTTTACAACGAGCTTTCTGTTGCGCATCCACCACTCCATGACATCCTCCTCATTGACGAGCACAACATCGAGGAGATGGAGTTTGGCCAGTAGAATGGCCCAGACCTCCCTGTTGTAGACACAACCCAAGATGATATGATCCATACTCTCCGTCATTTGGTCACAAGTAATGCAGATGCCACTGTCTTGCAAGCCATGGCGAAACCGCCGTTCTGCGGTCCAGCATCTCCTGTGCAATACCAACCAGAAGAAGGCACGAACTCTTGGCGGCGCCGAGGTCTTCCAAATCTCCCTTGCCCCAAGAGTCCTCGAAGCACCAAAGAACATGGCTCCATAAGCCGAGGCCGAAGAGCAAGCTCCATCCGGTGTGAGCCTCCACCAAAACACATCAGGTGTTCCCTGCAAGGGTAGAAATCGCCGAACTTGCTGCCACACAAAAATGAACTCGTTGATGACCTGAACCGTATGTGCTCCGGTGATGTGGCGCACCCAAGCATTACCCGGCAGTGCATCACATACCAGCGCCCCCCGACGCCTTGCTGCAACAGCCTGAAAGAGCGCCGGCGCCAATGACTGAATGCTTGTACCATCAATCCAGTTGTCCGTCCAGAAGAAAGTCGATTCTCCGGAGCCAACAGTGGACATTGTGGCTGCCTTGAAAACTGCAGTCACCTTCTTTTCTTTTTTTCTATGCAAGCTGGACCAATTCAGTCTTTGATCCACCCGACATTTCCACTCCCATCGGACCCTCAGTGCCACCCCAGCACGTCGCATATCAATGACGCCCAGCCCTCCAAGATCCTTTGGTTTGCAGCATGATTTTCAGGCCACTTTGCACTTGCCTGCATTGACCGTCTGCTCGCCACACCAAATGAAAGCACGTCGCCGCCTATCAATTTGCTCAATGGCCCACTGCGAAAGGCACAGCGCTATGGACATGTGGATCGGTATTGCCGAGAGTGTGGCTCTGGCTAATGCTGTCCTCCCAGCCATATTCAGCAATCTTCCTTTCCACTGTGGTATCCTGGAGGCGACAGCGTCTACCAGGCTCTGCTCATCGCTCTTCCTCAGCTTGAAAATTGATAGTGGAATACCCAGGTAGCGACATGGGAAGGCCTCGATCTTGCATAATAAAGTGTCACGCACGAGTTCTGCCTCCTGCTCCGAGCAGCCAATCGGAGTAGCCACACTCTTATCCAAGTTGGAGAACAGCCCAGACGCTAGGCCGAAGAGCTCCACCGCCCCCTTTAACAATTATGGTTCATCTAGCTATTTGAATGTTAAATTTGTTTCCATTTTTCCAAATATCAAGCATAGAGGAACAATGCGAGCGCACTTCCGTGCAATAAACTGATCGACTATGTACGGTATATATCTACCTGTTGAAGGATCTGAATTCCAATACTAACTAACAGGGCACGTCTCACACCAGGTTCAAACAGGTCCCTCCAGCTTGGAACTTTGGCAGCTGCCTCTGATGGGTGCATTGTGGCTGGACCGGCCATGCGCTGTTCTGTAATATCCCTCGGGTAAAGAGCTGACTGGCTGACCAGAGCAGCAGCATGTATGAACTTACCACCTTCAGAGGCATCACCTCCACCAGGAAGTGAGACAACAGATCCCCTTCTTGAGCCAGCAACTCCCTCTTGGTGTAAGTAGATTCTTTTGAGACTCCCTTCCTTCTTACCGTCCTCACCTTCTCGCTCTGACCATGTCCAGGCGAGCTGCCATCCGCCACCAATGCCAGTGCTGGTTGCTGCCTCACCACCCTCATCGGACAGGCTTCTTCTTCTCAAACCCAAAGCACTTCCACGGTGCCCGTGATGTGCAATGTCCTTCCCTTCGGCACTTGTATTCGGTCGGGACAGCAGAGGGCTGTGTACTTTGTTTTCATAGTCACTTGCAGCACCATCAGTAGTTGCATACTCCTCATCATCCCTATGGAGGTTCTCCTCATCCCACTGCTCGGTCTTGGGGTGCTGATCTGTGATACTGATCATACTGTCAAATTTTGAAGACATTAATCTCCTCATACTTCCTCCAGCGAGAGAGATGTTCTCATGGACACTCCCAAAAAGCGTGACAATAGGATCCGTAAGGGGTACATTTTGGTTCCCCACGCTGCCATGACGAGATCCGATAGAAAGCACACTTCCAAGCATGCTGGGTCCTTTGGAAGGCCGAGCTATCCATGATTGGCCCTCTTCAGGCCCAAATAGTATTATTTGTTCTCTATCACCATCAGCGACGTGGTCGTCAGCTGGTTCGATAGCAGGACCAATGATGTACTCTTCAATGAAGGTATCCCCTCCGACCTCCAACCCTTCAACAAGAAGAGCCATTTCGCCTGTGCAATTGCGTAACTGGGATTATTGCATGATCTTTTTGCGGGTGTCACTGATTAACAAAAAAAAAAACCTACGTGCAAACCAGAAACTGAAATATCAGTGGCACCAAATAGTCATCGTCTCAGGCTATCGGCTAACACTTCGATTATTAACAAAGTTTTAAATCTCCGGGATCGCCGCTGTACAAGGTTGCCGCTAGGATAGTTGACTTTTAGCGTTAAAGAATGAGAGGCGCTAATAGCCGGATATAGCCCGCGAAATCCGCTAAATAAGGTATGATTTAGCGCCGCTAACGTCGTCGCACCTCACTGTTCTCTGCCTGTCATCTGTCGAAGCAAAACCAGGAGCTAGCGGGGACCTTCCAGCTGTTCGCCGTGGCTGCCGGAACTCCATCCCCAGGGCGGCAGGGCCGCACCAGGTCCGGAGCTGCAGCAACAACCACTCTGCTTGATGTCGGCTTCGAGGCACGCTGAAGCACCAGCAAAGCGGCATGATACTAGCCGACTAGCACCCTGCCTCTAAGCCGAGGCCACGCATCCGCCGGCCGCCGCCCTGCCTCCGCTCGTATGGACTCCATCCTGGCAAGAAATTGGTCACCAAGATGCACTGCTGTGGGACGGGACCAAGAAATAGCATCCGACGGTGCGTTCAATTTGGAGAAGTGGGGGAGGGCAGAGGTCTCCGGAAGCTGGGAACTGGTGGCCTGGTGCCTGGATAGGAATGAGCGGCCATGGGTTGCGAGCAGCTGACCGGATAAAGATTGACTTGTTTCACAGGAGGGGATAAGGTAGTATTTTTTATATGAAATACAACTGCGAAAATGAAAAAAAGGAAAGCAGGGCACCGCCGTAGCGGCGATATAGCGGGCGATTAGCGGCTATAGCTGTTTGGTAACGGTGCTGCTAAACCCTTTAGCCGGCGATTTAAAACATTGATTATTAACCAGGTCAATCATAGTGAAATCACATTCTGATTCCCTATGTCTCTAACCAATGAGGTGTCAATTTTATTTATTCTTTTGGGTCAAACATGAACCTTTTATATATCATTAAAAATGTAATTATAATCAAATTGGATACCTTGCCAAAATCAACAGACCATGCAATGTGAAGAAATTTAGTTGCATCGATTACAGAGGAACAAGAGTGACAGACAAGCCGACACCGAATCCATTTATAAGACGTGCCAGGAGCAGTACATAGACATTCGGGGACCATAGCATAATGAGGCTGCTAGCAAAGTACAGAACTGAAGAGAGGATGAGCATAGGGAGCCGGCCAATCCAGTCTGATACTGGTCCAGAGAATGTTGTAATGATAGTTGTTCCAATTAGTGACATGGCCACAATCAGCCCCTCCACAGTAGGCTCACTTTCTAGTTTGAATTCCTTCTTTATATATAACAGAGCACCTAGAGAAGACAATTATCTTGTCAATATTTACCCCAGCTCATCTTAAACAAGATAATATTTCCAACATGTCGATAACAAAGCATAGCAAATGCTAATAATTTGACACCACATAAGGAATTGAGCAGTTCTTATTTCAACAGCTTATATAAACTGTCATTATAATCCTGAGACTATGAAACTTCCATGTTTTGTCAGCATCAAAGGACAACCAACTGATCGAATTCTCTAAAGTGCTATCCATGTACTTTGAGGGAGACCACTACACGTGTTCCTGGGGACCACAACTTGCAGTGAACAAATGATGATCCCAAGGGCCCTAGGAATCATCTGATAGAACAACGACCATACCCTGACTACATCAGATGAGAAACGGCATCACATCATCCGCATGCCTGATAAAAACGAATCTACCTGCCCACAGGATTATTTACCTGAGATGGCGGCATTGTCCCACCCCTGAAGCAGATTGCCGATCGAAGCTACTATTGCAACAAGAGCAGCTCCCGACATGTTTTTCCCCTGCACGTGAGCTCAACGATCCCTGCAACAGCGAGTTAAATTCTTGCGGAATTCGAGGTTCTCTCAGGAAGAGCAGTAATGGGCAAGAAGCCGACCAAGAGCCAACTGAAGGAGCTGAGGCCAAGAAATTAACCCATGGACGATGACTCTTATATAAGTGAAGGCAATATATCTGGAGGAAGGAATCCCTTGGAATTTGGCAGGGTGGGCATTCGATTAAAGAAGTAATTTCTGTCCATTTTTTGCCCCCTCCTATTTGGCCCCTGGGAAGTGATGGAGCCAAGCGATAGGGGAAAGAGGATGGTGTGCTGTCTCATTCATGTGTCAATGTAACGCTTCCATATTGTCACCGAGTAGCTGGGTTTATTGAGGTACAGTCAAAACGACATTAGAATTTTAAAACCGTGCTAGGAACCTAACATATTTCATGGCTATTCGGTATGGTACGGCTTCTCCCAGCCGTCAAAAAGAATAATGCAATGTATGTGCCGTCCAAATCATTCAAGTTCAACTGTCCATGTCTTCCGATCAAGAAAGATCGGTACATCCTGTCAGTATGTACTGCAATGTATGTGTCGTCCAAATCTTTTCAAGTTTAACTGTCCATGTCTTCCGATCAAGAAAGATCGGTACATCCTGTCAGTATGTACTGATAGTGATTAACAGTCAGAGTTAGTTCGAACGAAAAAGACAATGCCAAATTGAAGATATTCTTTTGAACAAGTAATAATTACATCATATTCTGACATGTATCCCAAGATAATAATTACCGTATTTAATTTACATGGCAAGACCAAATAGGTTATGAGTTGAGTCTAGGCATGCACATCGCGTAAACTCTAGAGCCCTTGTCAAGCATTTGTTGCATGAGAGTTTTACTTCTATCATTCTGTAAGGATACATACAACAGTTGAAATGGCTGCTGTCTATACACTGTACATGTCATTTTTAGACAATTCAAATGACAGCTTGTATAACCCACAATCTATTGTTGTTGCCTCATAGTACATACCGTACAAGACACATCTCGACTCTTTTCTTATATTATAGATAGTCATTTCGTCAAGAGACAACAATCTCTCTCCTCATTATAACCTCTTTGCATCGCTAGAAATCCTACGCGGCAACTCTTACAGACAGCTGATATTATACCTTAGTATGTGCTCTAACCTCGCTCGAGAAAGAAAAAAAAGAAAATAGAAAGATCTTCTTATTCTGATGGTGTAACACATCATCCTACAACATCATGATTTACCTGGAATGCAAGGAAGAAATCGAGAGAGAATATACTTACTTTGGGTCACCATTGCGTGTTCTATCTCATGAAAGAAGATGCTGGGTCTGCCTTCCCAATCCACGGAAGCAATAAGCATTTTTTTAGTTGACAAGACCAATCATCCTGTAAAAATCAAAATCTGATGTCTATTGTTACTGCTTGAGCCGATTAACCATCATTAGTTCATTGCAATTATACGCGGCATGATGTGTATCATCTCTTTGTCATTAGTCCACGTAGAAAGCCGAGAGTGCCACCTATTTGTTCTCATTATTTCAATCGGAAGCTTTGTCGTACATGCTTCAATCAGTGCTTGAGATATTTTCAACCACTGTTTCATACTCCATCCAATCTGAAATATAAGTTGTTTACTGATTCAATTTTTTTTAACATTGACCATAAAATTAGTTACATGTGAATATCATCGATATATAAATAGTTACATACATTGATAATACAAAGTTTATGTTACTTGGGGCTTCATGAAAGTAATTTTACAATATATAATTGTCATAGCTTTGTGCAGACGGGAGTAGATTTATATGTAGGGTTGTCGAGGTGAATCGTAGACGGTAGCAAGACACAGAGATATGATTTAGATAGATTCAGGCAGCCAATGGTGTAATACCCTGTCCTGCTTTGATGGCTATTGTTTTCTTATGCTCGAGACGAGATTGGATGCTTGAGTCGTGGTCACCCGAACGCTTATAAAAAGCTGGCAGTCTCCGGTTCCTTCTCGAGTAAGACAAAAATCTTTTTCTCGGATATTGGTATGACTGGGATCTGCTAAATGTCAGTAAATATTGTATCCACGCCCCGATTCACACGCCTCATTATGTCGAGGTGGCGTTCCATCAAAGCCCACTAAGGCTAAAACCCTAATGTGAACGGTCGGTTGGCATATTCCATCATTAACGGTGATGGGGGAACCGAGGGGGCGCGTAGTCACACCTTTATATCCCCCCAAATGGCCCCCTTCCATCCATTACACCAGCATCTTAGCCATTTGCTCTCGTCTTCCTCCTTGCGCGTGCGCCTCTTGAGCTCTTGCGATCTTCTCTCTTTCTCTCTCTTGAACCAAAACCCTCTTCGCCCCATTCAACCACCTCCACCAATCGGACCATGGGTCGCAGCAAGAAGGCGGCGAAGGCTTCAAAGGTGGCATCTGAGGAGGAGAGGACATGGCCGGTGTCTGTGAGCTCCGACGGGAGACTCAGGACACTGGTCGAGCGTGGCCATTTGTCGGTGAAGGAGGTTGTTAACTGGCGGTCCGCGGAAGGAGAGGCTGTCCCCACGCCAGACACAAACGAGGTACTACTCCTCTAGTCCTTTTGCCCGCGTGGATTTAGGATCCCGATCTCTCCCTTCTTCCGTGGCCTTCTTGATTACTACAGGCTCGAGGCTCATCACCTCAACCCGAACTCCATTTCGCACATTTGTGCTTTTATCCACATTTGTGAAGCGTTCTTGGGCATTCCGCCACACTTCGCTTTCTTTCGATTTCTTTTCACCCTTAAGCCCCACCCCACTCGGGCGAGCCCCAATCATGTTGGGGGAGCCGGCTTCTAGCTCCGTGAGGGGTTAAAAAGGCACTTATTTTGATTTCCCTTGGAAGACCTTGACCAAAGGCTAGAACGCCGAGTGATTTTATGTCGAGAACATCGACGGTTCCCTCCCCCCTTTTCTGGCCAGCCTCCGACTCCTCGTGGTTGCTGGACCCTTCTTCCTTCTGCTGTCGAGTTGGCCCAAGTGCCAGATCTCATCAAGATCCTGAAGGAGGAGGCGGGACTCATGCCTACGGGCATTTTAGTGAGTTGCCTGATCCGCGCATCTCTCCCATCAAGAGCCAAGTGCATCCGGAGTTTGACTTTGCGGGAGTTAAAGACCCAACGAGGGAGTCCACAGAGAACCTCCCGGAAGCAGAGCTGGAGAGACTGGTCGCGAATTCTTCGAGGCCAGTCAGATCTCTACAAAGCTGGTGGCTGACTACAAGAACGGCCCTGGCATGTACAGCTTCCGCCGACCCCGTTCAGAGATAAGATCTAAGTGGTTAATCTCTGTATTTGCTTCATTCGAGTCTTGATTTCTTGATTTCTCTAAATTTGCTATGACAGGTTCATGAGAAGTATGTCTCTCTCCCCCCAACACTCCCGTACTTCCCTAGGTCGGTGAGAGGCGTGCCGCCGAGACGCCGACCGAGGAGCTCACCGAGCGGCAGTGCAAGAAGCTACCAAAGGGGACCCCAGTACTCCATCCGCTCCGAGGGCCCTTTCGCAGAGGCTTGAACCCACCCATCAGCCGAGTCCAACCCTCAGGTAGGCGCGCTATCCCAGCTGGACGAGGCACTCCACTACCAGGTTAGCCTCGTGCCCTCGTTCCTTAATATTTTCTTCCTTTTGTTGTTCAGTCATTGACTCTGACTTGGACTCGGCTTCCCAGCGCGTAACCATAGCCACGGTAAGGCCTCTTCCGCAGGCCACGGAGGTGACACAACCGGTTATCCCTCCGGTGACCTTCGGGACGAGTCTGCACGCATCAGTGGCGGCGATACCACTCTGAGGTGCTCTGCCAGGGCAAAGCTCCGGGCCGGTGCTCCGAGTGGTGTCCCCTACCTTCCAGCGCCACTTCGATAGGTGAGCAGAGCTCTCTCTTACTTAACCTTGAAGTCTTAATTTTTATGCTTCAATGCCATCCTTTTCTTGTTGACGTAGGGCGCCGATTGTTGATCTCACCGACGGTCCAGGCGCCGCATCAGGCGACACGAGTGCCGCGCCTGCCACCAACTCGGCTCCTATCACCACTGGCGACCCATCAGGCGAGGTGCAGTCGGCCGCAGGGAGGGAAACGACACTTTCTTCGACATCGCTGGCCGCTGACCAAACGGACACCGGCACTGCGACGAATGAGGAGCGTGTCTCGAGCCCTGCTCCGACTACTCCATCAACCCAAGTGGCTCCGAGTGCTGCTACTGCTGCACCAGCCCTGCCTGCTCCTAAGGCTGCTCCTTCGGCTCCAGCGACGGGCCCCTCGTCCTTAGCGTCGAACCAGTTGGCACCTGACCCAAAGGGCCCTGCCGCTGCCGACATGGAAGACTCCGAGGAAGAGGAGCGCCCGCGGCCAGAGTACGATGAAGAGATCGCGGGGGCCAACACTGTGCCCCACTTCGACTACACCAAGGAGTCGATCTGGACATGGTGGATGAGTCCGAGTGGCGTGGTTTCAACACTGGAACCGAGGAGATAGACCACTCGACTCTGAAGGACGAGCTCGAGAGATTCTAATCTCTTTTCATGGTGAGTCACCTTTGCACTCTGACTACCCATTATTTTAGGCCAAGTCATTAGAGCTTTTTTTATTTCTTCTTTATCTTGTCTTCTCAGAGAATCTCCTTGCGGAACCACCAGAAGACCGAGTTCCTAAGGATGATGCTTCCCCGCATGGAAGAGACCGAGCATCTAGGGAAGCGGGTGAAGGTCCTTCAGGACTGGCTTCAGGCTGCCAAGTCGCGGGAGACCGAGTCCCGGGCTCTGCAGGAGGCTAAGGAGGCTGCCGAGCAAGCCATTGCGGGTAAGTGCTACTGCACAAGCCCAGTTCTTCTTCTTCTTCTTGTCGTAGTTCTAACCACTCTGTTGCAGCCAAGGACACTGAGCTCGCTCGTCTGAAGGCTTCTATGGAAAAGCTTGGCAGGCCAAGGCCATCATCCAGCAACAGCTCAAGGAGAGCCAAGAAGTGGCCCAGGTCCTGAAGAAGAAGCAACAGCTGGAGAAGTGGCCCTCTCAAAAGCTTCTACCTTTCCCCTTGTGGTTTTGTGATCTTCTTGTTATTGACAGCGCGTCGGCTGAATGCTTTGGCACAATTTGAAGTGCTGAACTCCCAAATCCAGCTGAAGGACGAATACATCTCTTCGCTGGAAATGGGGATCGATCCACTTCTCCGGAGTCTTCACGCCGAGGTCGCGCCGGAGCACCAGCAAGAGACCCGACTAGAGAGGCACCATGAAGAGCAAGTCCACCTTCTTCAGGAGGGCACCAAGCTCTTGGAGGCCGACCGACGAAGCTACGCCGAGTCCTCCAGTGCCCACACCCTGGCGCACGTGAAGGCGTTCTACCTAGGGGTGGTCCTAGAGATGTTCAAGGACGGGCTTCCGAGGACGATCACCGACGAGGAGGCAGAGTTGCTGGTAGATTCCTGTAGGCCAACGGCCAAGGTCATTGCTAGTGACCTGTTTACGGAGTAAGGTGGACTCCGGTTGTAAAAAAAAAAAGTGTTAATATAATGCAACTTTCCGTTTCTCAAAAACTTCTCCCGAGTACATAAAATTGCTACGACAAGAGCCTTTGAAAAAACCTAGTTGAAAAATAGGTGTGTGAATAGTGCACCTATTAGGTGTATCCCCAAACTCTCTAGCAAGCCAGCAAACCGACTAGGTAGAGAGTCCATGAAGACTTAAACACTGAAATAAGATCATAAAGAATCAAAGAAAAAATAGGTGCACGAATAGTGCACCTATTAGATATAGCCCCCCGACTCTCTAGCGAGTCAGCAACGCGACTCGATAGAATCCATGAGAACAAAGGGAATAAATCAACTTCTGGAACTAAACCCTTTCTGAGAAACTAGTTTTCATTTTGCAGATCCAACCACCAAACCAACTTTGATAAGCTACCCAAGTGCTAGGAAACGGCAATGCCAAGTACACTTAGCCTCGAGCGACTAAAAACCATCACCAAATTTGATAATCTTCACCACTCAGAATCTGATCAGTTGGCTAGGTTCCTTGTGGTGGAACCTGCCCATCCGGGTTTAAGTCCTCGACTTGGCACGGGTGCTCGTATTTTTCTGAATTTATTCTAGGATTTAACGGCGTTATGCTTTCAGTGGTAGGCGACGCTCCCGTCGACAACGAGGCACCTGTAATGACTTCGTGAATCTCGAGATCTGTCAGCTCAGTCCTTCGAAGGTGCTCATAGGGGTAGGGTTTACGTACGTGTGTTCATAGGGGATGAGTGTACATGCGTGTTGTGGACGTCTGCGTTGTATGTAATTCTCAAAAAAAAAAGAATCCTAACGACTCAGAAAAAAGTACAGAAAACCAGTCAACTTTCATCAAATTTTCCCAAATAATCAAGTTTCATATTGCAAACTGGGATGCCATTAAGCATGATGGCTCATATGAATCAGATCCAGCAGTTTTTGCTACAGAACTGCAGTCACAAATGCATAATGGCACTACCATATAATCCTATGCATTTGTGATTTTTAAGAAAGGTTAGCCTCTGATTTCCAAGTTTATTAAACTTCCTTTGAAAGCTTCCAAATTTGCCTGTAGGTGTTTTCTGTGTGTGTAGTATGTACTACAGTACTAATAGTTTCTCATCTTTCTCTTTTCTCGATGTTGCTGCCAGCAATTAGTTTGCATTTATTTATGTCCAGCAGAGATGCATCAGTCATCATAGTGGGTCTGTTCGGCTGGATTTATTTTGGCTCCGGTTGATTTGTTGTGAAAAAAAATACTATTTTCTGACTGATAAGCTAAAGCGGAACAGAGCTGGCATATTATTTTGATAGATGACAGTAATTACTCAATAGTACTATGTAGACATTAGTACTGACTAAGGCATCGGCATTAGTACACACAACTGATGAATGAGTGATGGGATCACAAGACAGAGTTTTACCCAACAGGATGAATCTGGAGCCTATTACTATTATTCTGCCCTAGGGCTCACAAGTAAATAAATGCGTTGTGAGTTGTCGTGGTTAATGTTGTCCTCTATTGGGCATGGACCTTTCTGTTAATTTTTGTACTGCTAGAGCTGAGCACTCCTTTTATCTTATTTGTTTTACCACATTGAATTGATTTTGTTTATGCTGTATTTTTTTGAACTCTATTGTGTGGGGCCACTGCTTGAGGTAATCCATCCAGTTTGCTCGTAGTTGCCTGTGATGGTTGAATTCTGCACGAATTTAATGGTTTTAGTTGCTCTGCCTGCAGCTGGTGTTATATGCTTCCTGGTGCTGGGCCTTTGTCCCCTTGAGGTTAGTGCATCCTGTTCCTTGTGTGTTTTCTTTTCAAATGTGTTGATGCTTACCTGGTGGTTCTAAGTTAGATGCTAGAACTGCTAACAGCATTGATTTACTTACTCATCCTAAACCAAGAGTTCAGGTTACTAGCAGATCACAATGAAGTACTTTAACCAATTCTCTCTGGCAGTACCTTTCCGAGGCATGCACGTCTTGTTTGTTTAAATTTTATCTGTGGCCACCTTTCAATTTATGTCAGATTTTGTGCCCTGTTACTAGCAAAACTTATCGTGTGGCCTATCATTAATCTTTTGTGCTGATTCTAAACAAAGTAGTGCATGGGTGTAGTTATATTGGTGTCTTTCTCTGTTGTGCATGCCTGCTCCGCATAATTTAATTTAGTTTCTAACGTATGTCAACAGAATTGAAGTTAAAAATTGCTCTTGTGGCAACTACTACAGACTGCTATTTTGACTCATCTGCATCCCAAAGCTCAGTTCAGTAGCAGTTGGCTCTTGGTCAAGTGTCAATTATGACATTTATATTCTCACAATGCTGCATTGATTATTGTAAAAATGGTCATCTAATGATTTCTTAATCTCAAAAGCGATATATTATTTTATGTATAGTTCAAACCTTACCAGTCTTGAGGCTCTTTCCATAGCTTAAGCTTCTGGTAGCATGCAACATGAACATGATCGCAACAATTCTTGTAATTTTATGTTGTTGAGCTTGTTTGCTGCTCTTTTTTATAAGAATATTAACTTAGCCTTCCGTGCAGTTTGAAATGGATGATTGCTTTCTTTATCTCTTCAGCATATTCCGCATGGCAAAAATTTAGTGGCAGATAATGCTATTCTTTTTC
This sequence comes from Miscanthus lutarioriparius, assembly GCA_904845875.1. Taxonomy (NCBI): domain Eukaryota; kingdom Viridiplantae; phylum Streptophyta; class Magnoliopsida; order Poales; family Poaceae; genus Miscanthus; species Miscanthus lutarioriparius. Next base: position 175,496 of record CAJGYO010000019.1, read on the forward strand.
AGGTGTTGCCCATTACAACTGTATGCCTTTCTTTGGGTCTAGACCTTATGTTATCAAGATTCTGGTCACTTTGATATAACTGGATGCTTCTTTGGATAACGAATTCTTAGCTTCAATTACCTTTTGACATTCACTTTTTTTCCTTGTCAAATCCTGGATAGGGGGAAGACACATGGTTCATTAACTCTGACGAACAGTCCACTTGGATATTATATCCTTCCTAGCAATGGTTTTGAAATTTTGATGTTTGGATTGGACATGTCCGCAGTACACGTTGGAATAAAGGCCATTCTACTTTGGGTGCTTTGACAGTTTATCAATTCTCAGTTGTTGGCCCACGGGATCACTGTCGACGATAGTGAATTAGTCTTCAGACCACTAGTCTCCCAGACCAGACCACTAGTCTCTCAGACCACTAGTCTTCCAGACCAGACCACTAGTCTCCAGACCAGACCACTAGTCTCCAGATCACTAGTCTCACAGACCACTAGTCTCCCAGACCACTATACCGGTTGTGTTCGTACCCACACACTATGGATCGAGCTAGAAGAAGAAGGAAGAACAGAGCAAGCACGCACAATACAAGACAACAACGTTGGCCGAGGCCCTGTCTGTGTGATGGCAAATCTGAGCTCTCTTTACTGAGTTGCTTTGGTGCCCTATTTATACAACTCTATCTATCTAACTAAAGTATAGCGCACATGCTGTAACAGTAACTAGATAAGCATACAGGGCTGACTCTGCGCCGGCCTCTGCATGTGCCTACAGTGCTGCAGGTGAGCCATGCGGCGCCTACACCTACAGCGGCTACAGTATTACAGCAGGGGGCAAAGTCGGCGCCGCCTTCCTCTGCTGTGTTTCACACAAGGTGACAGTAGATTAGCTAACATCAGTTACCTACAGTTATGCGAATTATTTGTTTTTTCACTCGTCTAGGTGCCTTTCAGTTCTTGTTATTCAGATTATGATGACCCTCTGTTCCTGGACCTGTGCATTCTTCTTGTGTGCTTTTTTCCTTCAGCATATTAGTAACTTAGTCATGTGTATGCTCGTGATGGTCAATGAAACCTTGATACGGGTTTCACTCTCCTTAACACTAGAAACATGGGTGTGGCTTTGCCACGCCTACACCAGATTTGTGGCAGTGTAGAATTTAGTGTGAGACTATAAGTCATAGTGACCTACAGTTCTCTCGAGATGATGTATCTACTTAAATCTGCGCATTGGTGAGTAGACATAGTCTCTGATGATGTTTCCACCTAAATCTTTGGCCCAGGTTAAAAAACTGAGGTAAGAATGCTAGGAGTTGATTGAGATACTGATCCGAGCCCTTTGCTCCTACAAAGAAGTCAGTTTCTTCTGTTGGACCAATGCTATAGATGACTTCTCTCTAGCTTCTTCACATGTGTTGCCTGAGCTGCATTTGTCAGCCTCCTTCTAATACTGTGAAGCTAATTTCTAGACCTCGAGCAACTTAACATCAGCCTCTTGCTGGGCTTGTGTTGCCTCCTCTTCTCTCTGTTTTAGTTCTTCTACAAGTAGCTCTCAAACTTTTTTCTGTCTGTTCACCGGATGCGCGACTCTTGACCCCTTTGAAGTGTTTAGCACAATCTGAAAACATGGAAAGGCGTGAGTTTCATTTAAAGCACAATAATCAGAAATTGATTAACTCCACTTTGTCATGTCTGTCTCAATCAAAGACATAATCAGGCCCCTATGTTTATTGCGAAGATAATTCTAATATATCATGGCATAATGATAAAAATCTACTTTGAGATATGGTATTATTGTGATGTCCAGCTCTCAGCACTTTTTCGATACGTTAGTTGCCCGTAACATTAAAATATATATATATATGTATATATATATGTATATATATATGTTAGGATCATAAAGCCGGTAAAATCACTCAATCGTTTATTTTATGCATGGTATGGGTCAGCTACCTGTCGGATACCATAAAAAGGGGTACCCTAAGTAAGAACCGAAAAAATTGCTTAGACCTTATAAATATTGAAGCCAAGAGACAACCCCGAGGTCGAGGCCGATTCTCCGATTCGCCCGAGGCCCACGCCGCAAGGCCTCGGACGAGGTACCAACTCTCTGCCTCGACCGAGGCCCCTCCCGAAAGGCCTCGGACGAGGTACCGATTCTTCGTCTCGCTCGAGGCCGGCTCGGCATCAGCCCCGCCGTAGCTTTGACCGACCTCTCTGACGGAGCGTCACATCCAATTGAAGCACTCAACCACTCCCACAACGTCAGCCGCGCGACGGCACGGTACAGCAGGGTAACCAATGAGATGGAAGTCGCATCGGCGCCCTACCATCCGGGACTGGACGGGGCGGGGGTTACCGGTCGCTGTGCTTGGCACTATGCCCATGACTGACACCCATGCGGCACTGTGCTACCTAACCCCACCTGCTCCGATGACAGCGTGGCATGGAGAGTCATGTCTAGGCCCCTGTAGCCTCGGAATCAGCATAAATAACCAACTACTCCCTCCGAGCCTCAGCTATTCGCTTCTAGGCTCCTGTAGCCTCGAGACTCGCGCCCGCCAAGCCCCCCACGACAGTCCAACCTCTGCATTGACTGGGCCTCGGCACGTTGCTCGCAGAACGCGCCATACCCTGCGTCAGGCTGCAGGAGCTCCCACGTCGCGCACAGGCCTAGCTCCTGTAACCTCAGAATCAGCATACCCGCGCCATCGCGTCAACCTGGCCTCGGCACTCCACGCCGGTCAAACACACAGTAACCAGCACGCCTCCAACGGAAGAGGGCACGCCTGCTGCCACAGGAGCTCCCACGACGCACAGGATCAAGCGTGGCTAGCGCGTCGCTCCAGTGCACAAAGGACAAGACCACTCCATCGACCACACCACCACAGTGACAAGCTGCAGGGCTCGGCTACCCGCCTCCACTCACAAAACACCACGTAGCTAGCACATGTATCGCCCCTGTGCCTCCCTTCGGTTATAAAAGGGAGTGATCGGGGCCACTCCGGGGGAGAGGAGATAACACACGAACGCACTCAGACACGCACTAAGGCACTCACAGAGACTTAGCTCAGACACACACGCGTAAGCAACAAACAACACTCTATAATACACACGCTCCCTCACTGCAAGAGATCAACATCTCAAGCAACCCACGCCGCTCCACGCAGAGACCTGGGATTACCTCCCTCTCTCGCCCTGCTTGTAAACCCCTACTACAAGCACCTCGGTGCAAGGAATACAAGATCGTTCTCTCAGACTAGACGTAGGGCACCTATTGCCTGAACCAGTATAAACCTTGTGTCTCTTTGCATCACCATCCGGGATTAGGGACACACGGTACATTTTTCACTACCGGTTGAGGGCTCCCGGTCCAAAACACCGACAGTTGGCACGCCAGGTAGGGGGAGCGCTGCGTGTTAGCTTAATCATCCCAACAAGTTCCGGATGGCAGACCCCGTGCGACCGTTTCGTCTCGGCACGGTGATCTGGTTCGGGAACCTAGAGTTCATGTCCCTAGGATGTGAGTACGATATGGTACTCCTCACACCTAGAGCCCCACCGACCGACAACGACATCACATACCAGCAGCCCAGGCGCAGACGGTGCCCGGGCCGCCGCTCGCGTCACGCTCGCCAGGCACGACACGGGCGGGACCACCCTGACATCATGCAAGTTCAGGGAGACGCTTCGCGCTCCACCGGTTTCCCACACCCAATTGCTGGTGCAGAGTCCCTGGCTAGGGACCTGTCTAGCTTAGGCCTGGGCAAGGGAAGGACGCCGGAGGCGCACGGCAACGCCCCGTCGTCAAGCTCTGTCCTGCCACCTCGTGAGGAATCGATTCCGGCAGAACGGAAATCGGTGATGGCACCATCCCCATTCCCCTTTGGGTTGAGAAACACCACCGCCGCCTACGCTTCTGCTCACACAGAGCCCTTGGGACGCCACCGACGTTTTTCCCTCGACCTCTTCGCTACGACCTTGACCCACGCCCACGCTGACTCCTCGGAGGAGGATGAGGTGTGGGCCGGAGCAGACTTCTCTGGGCTTTGTGACCCTAAAGCCATGCGTCGCTTCATGGCCATGAGCGACTACTGCTTCGGCTACTCTGATTCCGATGATGAAGACACTTACGATCCCAACTCGTGAGTGCTTCCACGTTGAGCTCGGGATGCCAAGAGCGGGCGACGAGGACAAAGGGCAGGCAATCGCTCCCTGCCCCGCGCGGGAGCAGGCGGCGCCACACCTCCGTGTGTCGAACCCCGCGGCGTGGAACGAGAACCCCGCCCACGAGGAACTTCGATGCCTTAACTTGGAGCAGCTCCGCGAGCTTCAGGCCAAGGTCGAACAAGACCAACTCCTTCTACAATAGCTCCGAGACACTCTCGAACGAGAGTAGCAGGGTCACGGTGATGGCGGAGCAGCCCAGCTGAGGGCTCGCGATGTCAACCACCGCATCAACAATGATGAAGGGGGCGAGCAACCGCCTATCTTCAATCACGCTAGCCAGAACACCACAGCAGCAGCGATGCTACTCCGGACAATGCCCGAGCCCTCTACCTCAGAGAGGCGACGGATCCACGGCGAGCTCCGAGACCTCCTCGAGACGGCCATGGTACAGCAGGCCAAAAGTTCTACCTCTCGACGGCGTGGGGGCATCTCGAAACTACCCACAGCACCGCATCGTCAGGATAGAGAGGCCTCGGTTCGTCCCGAGCCTGCTCAGGCACCAACTGCCAACAAGGCCCCCTCGGTGCACAACCGCCTCGGTGACCGACGCGAGGCACAAGGCGACCATGATGTGGTCAGCAGGCGACGGTGCCACGACGACGAGGGGCCCGCCCGAGGCTACCACCCGCACCGAGGCGGCCGCTACGATAGTGGGGAGGACCGCAGTCCTTCTCCCGGGCCACCTAGCCCTTGAGTCTTCAGCAAAGCCATCCACGGTGCTCACTTCCCGGCCCAGTTTTGGCAACTAGCCAACCTCACAAAGTACAGCGGCGGGACCAACCCCGAGCTGTGGCTGGCCGATTACCGTCTGGCTTGTCAGCTAGGCGGCGCGGACGATGACCTGCTCATCATCCGCAACCTCCCCTTGTTCATGTCAGACTCGGCGCGAGCCTGGCTCAAACACCTCCATCCTCGTAGATCCACAACTGGCGTGACTTGGTAAAGGTCTTCATCGGGAATTTTCAGGGCACATACGTGCGTCCCGGGAACTCCTAGGACCTCAAGAGTTGTTGCCAAAAGCTGGACGAGTCTCTTCGAGACTTCATCCGACGCTTCTCCAAGCAATGCACCGAGTTGCCCCGTGTCGGTGACTCAGAAATTGTCTAAGCATTCCTGTCCGGCACCACCTGCCGAGACCTGGTTCGAGAGTTAGGCCGGAACGTACCGACCACGGCGACCGCACTCCTCGACATCGCCACCAACTTCGCCTCGGGCGAGGAGGCTGTTGGGGCCATCTTCCCTGACAATGACGCCAAGGGGAAGCGGAGGGACGAGGCCCCGGGCTCTCGGCCCCCCGTCTCTCCAAGAAAAAAAAAAAGGGTGCCAGGGGAAGCAAGAGGCCCTCGAGGCCAATCTCGTCGCAGCCACAGATCGCAAGAATCCCCGAGGCCCCGCTAGCGGCCCCAAGCTCTTTGACGACATGCTTAAGAAGCCATGCCCTTACCACCAGGGCCCGGTGAAGCATACCATCGAAGAATGCACCATGCTCCGACGTTACTATGCCAAGCTCGGGTTCCCCAACGACGATGCCAAGAAGAAGGGCGCCGGCAACGGAGACAATGACAAGGACGATGGGTTCCCCGAGGTGCACAATGCCTTCATGATCTTCGGCGGGCCTTCAGCATGCCTCACGACACGTCAGCGGAAGAAGGAACGCCGGGAGGTCTTCTCGGTTAAGGTAGCCACTCCCCAGTACCTCGACTGGTCTCGGGAGGTGATCACCTTCGATCGGGAAGACCACCCCAATTATGTCCCAAACCTCGGGCAGTACCCACTCGTCGTCGACCCGATAATCGGCAACACCTGGCTCACCAAGGTGCTAATGGACGGAGGCAGTGGCCTCAACATCCTCTATGCCAACACCCTAGAACTCCTAGAGCTCGACCAGTCCCGGCTTTGAGGCGGTGCCGCACCCTTCCACGGTGTCGTGTCGGGGAAGCGCACGCGGCCCCTCGGGCGTATCGACTTGCCAGTCTGCTTCGGCACCCCCTCCAACTACCGCAAGGAGACCCTTACCTTCGAGGTGGTTGGGTTCAAGGGGACCTATCATGCTATCCTAGGGCGCCCGTTCTATGCCAAGTTCATGGCAATCCCCAACTACACCTACCTCAAGCTCAAGATGTCGGGCCCCAATGGCGTCATCACTGTCGAGTCCACATACGAGCATGCATACGACTGTGACATCGAGTGCATCGAGTACGCTGAGGCTATCATAGAGGCTGAGGCCCTCATCGTCAACCTCGACCGACTTGGCAATGAGGCACCCGACTCCAAGCGTCGTGCCAGGACTTTCGAGCCCACAGAGGCCATCAAGCTCGTCCCGGTTGACCCTGCCTGCTCCAACGACCGAGCGCTGAAGATCAGCTCCACCCTTGATAACAAATAGGAAGCCGTGCTCGTTGACTTTCTCCGTGCGAATGCCGATATATTCGCGTGGAGTCCCTTGGACATGCCGAGCATATCGAGGGAGGTCGTCGAGCACGCCTTGGACATCCAGGCTGGCTCCAGATCGGTGAAGCAGCGCCTGCGCCAATTCGACAAGGAAAAGCGCAGGGCCATCGGTGAGGAGGTGCAGAAGCTCTTGGTAGCCGGATTCATCAAGGAAGTATCCCATCTCGAGTGGTTAGCTAATCCTATATTAGTTAGGAAGAAAAATGGAAAGTGGAGGATGTGTGTAGACTACACCGATTTAAATAAAGCATTCCCAAAGGTTCCATTTCCATTACCTCGGATCGACCAAATCGATGACTCCACTGCAGGATGCGAGACCTTATCTTTCCTTGATGCATATTCTGGTTACCACCAAATCAAGATGAAAGAGTCCGACCAGCTCGTGACTTCTTTCATCACTCCATTCGGCATGTACTGCTATGTGACTATGCCATTTGGCCTCAGGAACGCAGGGGCCACATACCAGCGGTGCATGACCTAGGTCTTTGGCGAGCACATCGAGCGAACCATCGAGGCCTATGTGGACGACATCGTGGTCAAGTCTAGGAAGGCCAATGATCTCGTCGATGACTTGGAGATAACCTTCAAATGCCTCAGAGAGAAGGGCATCAAGCTCAACCCCGAGAAGTGTGTCTTCGGGGTCCCCCGAGGCATGCTCTTGGGATTTATAGTTTCGGAGCGCGGCATCGAGGCCAACCCAGAGAAGGTCTCAGCCATGACCAACACGTGGCCAATCCGAGACCTCAAGGGAGTACAGAGGGTTATGGGATGCCTTGCGGCCCTGAGCCGCTTCATCTCGCGCCTTGCTGAAAAAGGCTTGCCTCTGTACCGCCTCTTGAGAAAATCTGAACACTTTTCTTGGACCCCCGAGGTCGAGGAAGCCCTCACCAAAATCAAGGCACTGCTCTCCAATCCTCCCATCCTGGTGCCACCGACCAGGGGCGAGGCCCTCTTGCTCTACGTCGCCGCAACGACCCAAGTGGTGAGCGCGGCTGTAGTAGTCAAGAGGCAGGAGGAGGGGCATGCTCTACCCATCCAATGACATGTTTACTTCATCAGCGAGGTGCTCTCAGAAACTAAGACACACTACCCCCACATCCAGAAGCTGATCTACGCCATAGTCTTGGCTCGATGCAAGCTGCGTCACTACTTTGAGTCCCACCCGGTGACCGTGGTGTCGTCTTTCCCCCTGGGAGAGATAATCCAGAATCGGGAGGCCTCGGGTAGAATAGCCAAGTGGGCCGTCGAACTCATGGGGGAAGCCCTGTCTTTTGCGCCTCAGAAAGCAATTAAATCTTAGGTCTTGGCGATTTTGTGGCTGAGTGGACCGACACCCAACTCCCACCTGCTCAAATCCAGGCGGAATGTTGGACCATGTACTTTGACGGGTCCCTGATGAAGACCGGGGCAGGCGTAGGTTTGCTCTTCATCTCACCCCTCGGAGTCCATATGCGCTACATGATTCGGCTCCACTTCGCCACCTCCAACAATGTGGCCGAGTACGAGGCCCTCGTCAATGGCTTGCAGATCGCCATCGAACTGGGAGTACGGTGTCTCAACGTACGGGGCGATTCATAGCTCATCATCGATCAAGTCATGAAAGAGTCAAACTGCCACGACCCCAAAATGGAGGCGTACTACAAGTTGGTACGTCGCCTAGAGGATAAGTTCGACGATCTTGAACTCAACCATATTGCGCGAAAATTCAATGAGCCTGCGGACGAACTGGCAAAGATGGCGTCGGCACGGGCCCTGGTTCCCCCGAACGTCTTTGCCAGAGACCTCCACAAGCCTTCCATCGACTGCGCCTCAGCGGCAGAAGAGGGCCCACCGGTTGAGCCCACCGCAGGGCCCGAGGCCCCCTCTGTCACCGAGACCCCTGCGGCCGAGCCTGAGATCATGGAAATCAACACGGAGCCTCCCAAGGCAAACAAGGGCACGGACTGGTGAGTCCCATTCCTTGATTACCTCGTTCGGGGAGAGCTTCCTGCAGACAGGACCTAAGCCCAATGGCTTGCGCAATGAGCCAAAACTTACGTCCTTAGCAACGGCGAATTGTACAGGCGAAGCCCATCTGGCGTCCTCCAATGATGCATCACCACTAAGGAAGGCCAAGCCCTAATTTGGGACTTGCACGCGGGAGCCTGCGGGCACCATGCAGCGCCTCGGACACTCGTCGGAAACGCCTTCCGGCAAGGGTTCTACTGGCCAACGGTGGTTGCTGACACCACGAAGCTGGTACATTCATGCGAAGGATGCCAGTACTATGCACAGCTGACGCACCTCTCGGCCCAAGCCCTCCAGACCATCCCCATTACATGGTCGTTCGCCGTGTGGGGGCTAGACATGGTTGGGCCTCTGCAAAAAGCCCCCGGGGGCTACAGCCACTTGTTGGTAGCTATTGACAAGTTCTCCAAATGGATCGAGGCTCGTCCGATCACCCGAATCAAATCTGAGCAAGCAGTGCTGTTCTTCACTGATATCATCCATAGGTTCTGGGTTCCAAACACCATCATCACCGACAATGGGACGCAATTCACCGACCACAAGTTCCTGACGTTCTGCGATGACCACCACATCTGTGTGGTCTGGTCAGCCGTAGGACACCCTAGGATAAACAGCCAAGTAGAACGTGCCAACGGCATGATCCTATAGGGCCTCAAGCCAAGAATATACAACCGGTTGAAGAAATTTGGCAAGAAATGGCTTGCTGAACTCCCATCAGTCATCTGGAGCCTGAGGAACACTCCGAGCGGAACCACAGGGTTCACACCGTTCTTCCTGGTCTATGGAGCCGAGGCCATCCTCCCCACTGACTTGGAGTACAGTTCCCCAAGGCTATAGGCCTATAACGAGCAAAGCAACCGCACCACTCGTGAGGACGCCCTCGACCAGCTGGAGGAGGCCCGAGACATTGCGCTGCTACATTCGGCCAAGTACCAGCAAGCCCTACGACGCTTTCAAGCCCGGCGCATTTGAAGCTAAGACCTGAAGGTGGGCGACCTGGTGCTGAGACTGAGACAGACCAACAAGGGCCGCCACAAGCTGACCCCGCCATGAGAAGGGCCGTACATCGTCGCCCAAGTGCTAAAGCCCGGGACGTACAAGCTAGCCAACGAGAAGGGCGAAATCATCACCAACACCTGGAACATAGAACAGCTACGTCGTTTCTACCCTTAAATTTCCAAGCATTGTATATATTGTTTCTCAAAATACATTAAAGAAGCGTTCTTTAGTTGTTCAAATTTTTCGAGAAACCCCCCGAGCCCATCGAGGGGGGATCGGCGTTACGATAACGCTACAAGGGAGACTCGGCTCTGCCTCTGTAGAGGTGCCCACCGCGGGGCTCGAACAAGACTCGGCTCTGCCTCTGTAGAACCGAGCCTCCCTCGGGGGCTAAAGGGGGGGGACCCCCCAAGTCCCAGGCACTATTTTTTAGTCATTTTTTGAAAAAAAAAATTCTACGCCAAACTCTCTCGCGTACCCAGACAAATCAAATGTAAAAAACCTAAGGACTGAAAGTTCGCCTCGAGGCCAAAAGGTCGGCCGAGTCGCGAGACGGCCTACACCTCCGGGCTACGGCAACTCCCTCACCACCTTTTGACCGAGGGGCAGCTTAGGCTCCGAGGAAGTTTTTTGCAAGCGATATGTTCAGAGATGAGACAGAGGGTAGAGGCTCAGAAATACAATGAAAAATGATTAAAAAGCGTATACACACGAATACTTTAAAAAGGCCTCGACGGCCACAAGCGTTATGATGCGGTAACATAAGTCCTAATCTATTTACATGACCCCATTGGCCCAGGTCAAGCCTCAAGGTCGCCAGCGTCAGTGGACAGCGTGGGAGGAACAACCTCCTCTTCAAACAAACTGGCCAGCACCGTGCCAGGGGCCTCAGCCGCCTCCTCCAGCTTCATAACCTCCTTCTCGGCCTCCTCGTCATCCTCAGCCAAGACGTAACCGTCGTTGACGGCCTCGAGGTCGATGCCGGTGTAGTGCGAGGAGACGATGGCCAGGGCGCACTTGACGCCCGTATGTAGCGCCCCCCGAAGCTGCTCGTGGACTCAGCTGCTCAACGCGATCAGGCGGCTCCTAAGGGAGCTGCCCGATTCGATCTCCCCGACCTCCAGGGCCTCGCAGACAGTGCGGACGGCGCTCTACAGCGCGTTGTGCTCCCAGATCTCGGCCTCGAGCACCGCCTACACACCGATGGAGGCCTCGGCGACCTGGGAGACCTCCTTTTCTAGTCCTGCACCCAAATAGGCGAGATGGGGTTAAGGACGCAAGGAAAACAAATAAAACAAGGGGCGCGGTTTAACAGGACTCACCCTCAGACTTTTTCTTCTAGGCTAACACCTCGACCCGGGAGGCCTCGGCCACCTTGAGGGCCTCTGTCAGGGCACCTTTCGTCAGCAGATGTGCGCCCTACTCCGCACCCAGCTGCCCAGCGATGGCCTTGGCGGAGGCCATCGCTTCTTCAGCCCGAGACTCAAGGGCGTCCCACTCGCCGGCCACCCGGTCAGCTCCTCCTCTAGCTCCTCGATCCGCGCCGCCAAAGGGGCGGCCTGCTCGTGAGCCATGGCCGCCTCGACCTTCATATCAGCACAGTGAAGGCGGAGGTCCTCCACCTCCGTGCTCCACGCCGATAGAAGCTCATTAGCATTGGCGAGCAGAGCCATCTGCTATCAGAGCTGGTCCTAGACATCCCTCTCCTACTAGAGGAATATCGACTTCCCGAGGGACTGAGCCTCGAGCTCCTGGGTAGGCAAAACAGGGGTCAGGTACTGCGAAAAAACCGAGAAAAAGATGACACAGCACCGAGAAAGAAAGCGCGCACCTGGGCAACCCTGGGCAGATTGTCAGCCACGACGGACAGCGCTGTCCGTAGCGACCGCTCCGCCAGCTGACGATATTGCTCAAAGGAACCCTAGCGTGCCCCCTCGGCCGCGTCCTCAAGGTGAACAGAGGCTATCCTCAGGGTCATCCCGGCTCTGCCACAAGACACGCGGGTGATCCCACCCGCGGGGCTCAGGTCGGACCCGGACAAGGGCCGAGCTCCCCTCGATAAGAGTCGGGACAGGCTGCTCCGCGGTGCTAGCCGCCTCGGCATCTGCCACCTCCTTCCCTCGGGAAGTATCGTCGGAGGAGATCGCCTGAACCTCCACCTCCCGGGCGCTCTCTTGCAACGGCGGCGGGTCTTGGACCAGGGGCCCCACCAGAGCTTGCCCCACCCCCGCCTCCGCATCCTGGACCGACGGCTCCATCGTGCCCAAGCTAGCCTCCACCTCGACCTCAATGGCCTCAGCGGTTGTGGGCACCTCAGCCTCGTGGGGCGTAGGCACCTCATCCTCCGCCTGCTTCACGGTCACCTCGGTGGCCTCTTCTTGGATGACTGGCTCCTCTAGGTCGGCACTGGCCGATGCCACGCCACGCTGTATGGCGGCCTATGCCTTCACCACCCATTGAGTGGTGGAGCTGGTGCCCACCTTGAGCGCCTTACGTGGCGCCAGGACAGGCGCCTCCGCCTAACGCTTCCGGCTAAAAGCAAAGGCGCTCGCAAGGTCAGCATACGACCAAGGGGTGAACGAGAGATGCTACAAACTCCACTGACAAAACACTCACCTCGAACGTGCACACAACCACTTCGGCACTGCGCCCCTCGTCCTCTGCAATGGCGGTGGCGGCGGCGGTGGTACGACCTCTGTGTTCGCCGGTGCCGGCTGGCCCTCGACCGACTCCGACGCTCCCTCGTCCCTCTATGGAGCTAGTTGAATCACCCCCGCCATCACCCGCTCCATCTCCCTCAGGCTGATGGCGCGCTTCCCCAATGCCTGTGCCTCGGGCATGTCGGCCTCGGCCCCAGGGCAGGCAGTCGCTAGCCCCAAGACACCCTTTCCTCCTCCTGGCGACATCAGGCCGCTTGCCGATGCCCCAGGCACCGCTTCCCTAACGTCGGGGAGGTGGTCCAGGGGACCCCGCCCCGCCTTGACCTCATCGTCGTCGTTGCTC
>CAJGYO010000019.1:188278-579543 GCA_904845875.1 Miscanthus lutarioriparius
ATAAAAGGAAGCAACCAGGCTGCTCCTAGGGAGAGACCACGCCGGCCCTCACGCGCAAAAACACACTCACTCAATTCACGCACGCTCCCACGCGGCCTGAGAGCAACGACTCAAGCGGTCCACACCACTCCACGCCGAGACCTGGGACTAGCTCCCTCTCTCACCCAGCTTGTAACCCCCTACTACAAGCACTTCTGCAAGGAATACAAGATTGATCTCCTAGATCGGACGTAGGGCACCGATTGCTCGAACCAAAGATAAACCTTGTGTCTCTTTTGCATCACCATCCGTGATTAGGGGCACGCAGCTTCACATTTACTAGTTGGTTGAGGACCCCCCGGTCCAAACACCACAGCTTGGCATGCTAGGTAGGGCGCTGCGTGTTAGCGTGATCGCCCCAACGAAGTTTCGGATGGTGACCCCATACGCCCACTACGCCTCGGCAAGACGGTGGTCCGGTTTGGGAGTTTAGAGTTCATGGCTCTAGGATGAGTACGATATGGTACTCCTCATACCCAGAGCCCCACCGGCCAGCGATGACGCCGCCAGATCGGCAGCCCGGATGCAGTGCAGCCGCCTCGGGCCGCCGCTCTCGCTCACGCCGCCAGCACAACGCGAATAAACTACTCCGACGCCACGCTGAACTCGTGGTCTGCGCTTCTACTCCGCCTTAACATCCTCGCCCATTGTTTGCAGACAGAGTCCCCGGCTAGGGACTCTGCTCAGCCTAAGCCTAGGCAATGGAGAGACGCCAAGAGTCTGCAATGATGTCCCATCGTCAAGCTCCGCCCCGCCGCTTCCTGAGGAATCGACTCAGGTGGAGCGGAACCCAGCGGTGGCACCATCCCCGTACCTCTTCGGGCTGACTAACATCGCCACCGCCTACACTTCCGGTTATGCCTCCACGCACGCAGAGCCCTCGGGACACCACCAACGATTCGCCCTCGACTTCTCCACCACAATCTCGACCCACACCCACACCGAATCCCTGAGGAGGACGAGGTATGGGCGGAAAGCAGACTTTCTAGGCTTCAGGACCCAGAGGCTATGCGCCGCTTCTTGGCCATAAGCGACTACTGCTTCGGCCACTCCGACTTCGATGACGAAAGCACTTACGATCCCACTCGAGAGTGTTTCCACGTCGGGCTTAGAATGCCAGGGGCAAGTGATGAGGGTGAAAGGGTGCAACCGTCCCCATCGCCTAAGGGCGGGCGACGCCACACCCCACTCGTCGAGTTCCGGCAACAGGAACGTGAACATCGCCCGGGGATATCCGACGCCTAGACCGGAGCAGCCCGTGAGCTCTAGGCAAAGACGACCAAGATCGACTCGCTGCAAAGAACTCCGAGACACTCTCGAAAGCAGAGCAAAGAAGGCCACTTGGTGACGGCGGAGGGGCCCAAAGAGAGGGCCCACGACGCACACCGCCGCATCAACAACGCATTTAAGGAAGTAAGCAACCCCCAATCTTCAATCGTGCTAGCTGTAATCGTCATGGGCGGGCGGGCGATGCTAGTCTAAGCAATGCCCGAGCCCTCTACCACGGAGGGGCGATGGGTCCGCGGCAAGCTCCGAGACCTTCTCGAGACCGCCCAAGAGAAAGAAAGTCGAGAGCTCCACGCCTCTGGGCGACGTGAGAACATCTCGGCTGCCCTCGGTGCACGATCGCCTCAAGGCCCCTCAGGTCCACGACTCGGCCAATGGACCGATGCGAGGCGTAAGAGGACCACGACATGGTCACAGCGATGGCGCCACGACAACGACGGGCTCACCCGAGGTTACCACCCACGCCGAGGTGGCCACTACGACAGCGGGGAGGACCGTAGCCCTTCTCCTGGGCTGCCTGGCCCTAGAGTCTTCAGCAAGGCCATCCGCGGTGCTCCATTCCCCGCCCGATTCCAAGAACCAAACCAATCTCGAAAGTATAGTGGCGAGACCAACCACGAGCTATGGCGGCCCGACATCACCGGGCTTGTTAGCTAGGTGGCGCGAACAACGACCGCTCATCATCCAGAACCTCCCTTGTTCTCGCTGAGACTCCTACATGAGAGCCGCTTGAACACCTCCTCCTCACAAATTCACAACTGGCGGACTTGGTCAAGGTCTTTGTCGGAATTTGTGGCACATACGCATACTCGGGAACTCCCCGGGACCTCAAGAGTTGTCGCCAGAAGCCGGACGAAGTCTCCGAGACTTCATTCTAAGCACTTTTCCAAGCAACAAGACCGAGTTGCCCAAATGGCCGGTGACTCGGAAGTTGTCCAGCTTTTCTCCGACACCTCCCGCCGGACCTGGTCCGAGAGTTAGACCGAACGCATTCAACTTCGGGCGGTCAGGGTCCTCGACAACGCCACCACTAACTTCGGGCGAAGAAGTTGTTCGGGGCCATCTTCCCGACTAGTGAAGCAAAGGGAAGTGAGGGGCGAGACCTTCCGGGGCCTCGCCTCCCATTTCTCCAAGAAAAGAAAAAGGGCGCTAGGGGGAAGCAAGAGGCCCTCGAGGCCGATTTTGTCGCAGCCATGATCGTAGGAATCTCCGAGGCCCCGCCAGAGGCCCCTGCACTATTTGACGACATGCTCAAGAAGCCGTGCCCTTACCATCGTGGCTCGGTGAAGCACACCCTCAAGAGTGCACCATGCTCGACGCTTACTACGCTAAGCTCAGACTTCCCACGACGACGACGCCAGAAGAAGGGCACCCATGACAGAGACAACGACAAGGACGACGGGTTCCCCGAGGTGCACAATGCCTTCATGATCTTTGGCGGGTTTTCAAACGTGCCTCCTCACGGCAAGGCCAAATAAAGAGGGAACATCGGAAGTCTTCTCGCTTGAGGTAGCTACTCCCCAAAGACCTTAATCGGGTCTTGGGAGGCGATCACCTTCGATCGGGAGGACCACCCCAATTATGTCCCAAACCCGGGCAATACCCGCTGCCGTCGTCGATCCGATTACATCTAACACCCGGCCACCAAAGTGTTGATGGACGGAGGTAGCGGCCTCAACATCCTCTATGCCAACACCATGGAGCTCCTAGAGCTCGACCGGCCGATGCCCGAGGGGTGCCGCGACCTTCCACACAAGATCATGCTAGGGAAGCGCCGCACGACCCCTGACGCATTGATTTGCTTGGCCCGCTTGCACTCCCTCCAACTACCGCAGAAGAGATCCTTACCTTCAAGTGGTTGGGTTAAGGGAACCTACCACGCCATTCTGGGTGCCCATGCTACGCCAAGTTCATGGCGGTCCCGAACTACACCTACCTCAAGCTCAGAATGCCCGGCCCCAACAGGCGTCATCACCGCCGAGTCCACGTGACGAGCATGCATACGATCGCGACGTCGAATGCATCGAATACACAGAGGCTATCGTGGAGGCCGAGGCACTCATCATCAACCTCGACCAACTCGGTAGCGGCACCCGGACTCCAAGCGCCGCTACCGGACTTTCGAGCCCACGAGACCGCCAAGCTCATCCCGGCCGACCCCTAATGCTCCGACAAATTAACATTGAGGGTCGCGCCACCTCGACAAAGAATAGGAAGCCGTGCTCATCGACTTCCTCCCGCGAATGCCCGATATGTTCAGATGGAGCCCCTCGGACATGCCGGGCATACCGAGGAGGTCGCCGAGCATGCCTTGGACGTCCGGCTGGCTCTGCATCGGTGAAGCAGCAATCCGCGCCTAATTTGACGAGGAGAAGCGTAGGGCCATCGGTGAGGAGGTGCAGAAGCTCTTGGCGGCCGGGTTTATCAAGGAAGTATCCCATCCAGAGTGGTTAGCCAATCCTGTATTAGTAAGGAAGAAAAATGGAAAATGGAGGATGTGCGTAGACTACACCGGGTTAAATAAAGCATGTCCAAAGGTTCCATTCCTGTTGCCTCGGATCGATCAAATCGTTGACTCCACTGCAGGGTGCGAGACCTTATCCTTCCTTGATGTGTATTCTGGTTACCATCAAATCAAGATGAAAGAGTCCGATCAGCTCGCGACTTCTTTCATCACCCCATTTGGCATGTACTGCTATAGAACTATGCCATTTAGTCTCAGAAATGCAGGGCCACGTACCAACGGTGCATGACCTAGGTCTTCGGCAAGCACATTAGGCAAACTGTCGAGGCCTACGTGGACGACATCATAGTCAAGTCTAGAAAGGCCAGTAACCTCATCGATGACCTGGAGATCGCCTTCATCGCCTTCAAATGCCTTAGGGAGAAGGGCATCAAGCTTAACCCCGAGAAGTGCATCTTCGGGGTCCCCCAAGGCATGCTCTTGGGATTCATAGTCTCAAAACGCGGCATTGAGGCCAACCCAGAGAAAGTCTCGGCCATAACCAACATGGGGCCGATCGGAGACCTCAAGGGAGTATAGAGAGTTATGGGATGTCTTGCGGCCCTGAGTCGCTTCATCTCACGCCTTGGCGAAAAAGGTTTACCTCTGTACCATCTCTTGAGAAAATCCGAACGCTTTTCCTGGACCTCCGAGGCCGAAGAGGCCCTCGCCAAGCTCAAGGCATTACTCACCAACCCCCCCATCCTGGTACCGCCAACCGAGGGTGAGGCCCTCTTGCTCTACGTCGCCAAGAACGACCTGTGGTCACAAGGCATGGCAGAGTAGTAGTCGAGAGGCAAGAGGAGGGCATGCTCTATCTATCCAACGACCGGTTTACTTCATTAGCTAAGTACTCTCCAAAACTAAGACACGCTACCCCATATCCGTAAGTGGTCTTCGCCATAGTCTTGGCTCGGCAAGTTAAGCGCCACTACTTCAATCCCACCCGGTGACTGTGGTGTCATCCTTCCTCTAGGGGAGATAAACCAGAACCGTGGAGGCCTCGTGTAGAATAGCCAAATGGGCGGTCGAACTCATGGGGAGGCCCTATCTTTTGCGCCTTCTAAAGCGATTAAATCCTAGGTCTTAGTCGATTTTGTGGTCGAGTGGACCGACACCCACCGCCACCGCTCAAATCCAATCGTATCGTTGGACCATGTACTTTGATGGGTCTCTCGATGAAGACCGGTAGGCGGGCCTGCTTTTTCATCTCCCCTCGAGTGCATTGGCGTTACATAATTCGCTCCACTTTGTACGCCTCCAACAACGCAAGCCGAGTACGTAAGCTCGCCAACGGCTTGCAGATCGCTATCGAGCTTGGAGGCGGCGCGCTCTCGACGTCTTGGGCGATTCACAACTCGTCATCAACCAAGTCATGAAGGACTCGAATTGTCATGACCCCAAAATGGAGGCGTACTACAAACTGGTACGTTGCCTTGAAGATAAATTTGACAGCCTCGAACTCAACCACATTGGGCGGAATTTCAATGAGGCCGCGGACGAACTGGCAAAGATGGCATCTAAGACGGGCCTTGGTCCCCCAAACATATTCGCTAGAGACCTGCACAAGCCCTCGATGGACTACGCCCTCAAGAACACAAGAAGGCTCCATCGCCGAAGCCGCCCACAGGCCCAAGGCCCCTCTCGTTACCGAGACCCCGCCAGCCGAGCCCGAGACCATGGAAGTCGATGTGGCCTCCCAAGGTCGATCGAGGGGCGGATTGGCGAATCCTCCTTGATCACCTCACTCGAGGAGTGCTTCCCGCAGATGTAACCGAGGCCCAACTACCTGGCGCGACGAGCCAAAACTTACGCCGTCAACAACGGCGAAGTTGTACAAACGAAGCCCATCCGGCGCCCTCCAACGATGCATCACCACCGGGAAGGCCAAGCCTCGCTTTGGGACTTGCACGCAGAGCTCGCGGACACCACGTTGCGCCTCGGGACGCTCGTCGGAAACGCTTCCGCCAAGGGTTCTATCGCCAACGGCGGTTGCCGACGCCACCAAGCTGGTATGCTCCTCGAAGGATGTCAAGATTACGCGCCGATGCAGACACACCTCCTCGCTCAAGCCCTCCAAACCATCCCCATCACATGGCCATTCGGCGTATGGGGACTCGACATGGTTGGGCCTCTCAGAGAAAGCCCCGGGGGCTATACCCACTTGTTGGTAGCTATTGACAAGTTTTCCAAGTGGATCGAGGCTCGATCGATCACTCAAATCAAATCTGAGCAAGCAAAGATTGTTCTTCACGGACATCGCCCATAGGTTCGAGTTCCAAACACTATCATCACCGGCTAATGGGGCACAATTCACCGGACATAAATTTCTCGACGTTTCGCGATGATGACCACCACATCCACAGGTGGTCCGGTCGGCCAGAGGACACCCTAGGACTAACGGCCAAGTAGAACGTGCCAATGGCATGATTCTTCAGGGCCTCAAGCCAAGGATATACAACTGGCTAAAGAAATTCGGCAAGAAATGGCTGGTCGAACTTCCGTCGGTCATCTGGAGCCTAAGGAATACACCAAGCCGAGCCATGGGGTTCACGCCATTCTTCCTGGTCTATGGAGCCGAGGCCATCCTCCCCACTGACTTGGAGTATGGCTCCTCAAGGCTGCAGGCTTACAACGAGCAAAGCAACCGCACTACCCGTGAGGACGCTCTCGACCAACTAAAGGAAGCCCGGGACATTGCGCTGCTACATTCAGCCAAGTACTAGCAAGCCCTACGACGCTATCAAGCTCGGCGCGTACGAAGCTGAGACCTGAAGGTGGGCGACCTGGTGCTGAGACTGAGGCAGAGCAACAAGGGCCGCCACAAGCTAACCCCGCCATGGGAAGGACCGTACATCATCGCCCAAGTACTAAAACCCGGGACCTACAAGCTGGCCGACGAGAAAGGTGAAATATTCACCAACGCTTGGAACATAGAACAGCTATGTCGTTTCTACCCTTAGAATTTCCAAGCATTGTATAAACTGTTTCTCGGAATACAATTAAGAGGCGTTCTTTAGTTGTTCTAAATTTTCTAGAAACCCACCAAGCCCATCGCGGGGCTCGGCATTATGCTAACACCACGAGGAAGGCTCTGCTCTGTCTCTGCAGAACCGAGCCTCCCTCGGGGGGCTAGAAGGGGGGACTCCCCCCCTAAGTCCCACGCACTGTTCTTAAGTCGTTTTTCGAAAAAATTCCTACGTCGAACTCTCTAGCGTGTTCTAACAAATCGATTGTGAAAGAACCTAAGGACCAAAAGACTGTCTCAAGGTCAGAAGGCCGGCTGAGTTGCGAGATGGCCTACGCCTCCGGGCTACAGCACTCCCTCACCACCTTCTGCCCAAGGGGCAACTTAGGCTCCGAGGAAGTTTTTCACAAGAGATACGTTCAGAAACAAGACAGAGGGCAGAGGCTCGGAAATACAATAAGGAAAAATGATTGAAAAAGCATCGACGCACGATCACTTTAAAAAGGCCTCAACAGCCGCCAACGTTATGATAGGACAACATAATCCCAAATCTAATTGCACGGCCTCTTGGGCCTGTGTCACGGCCAGCAGGTCTCAAAGATTTCATGGACGGCGGAGGAGGGACAACCTCTCTTTGAACAGCTTCACCCGGCCACATTGGGACCTCCGCCGCCTCCATCGGGCCATCACCGCCTCGTCGGCCTCCTCCTCCTCCTCATCGGCAGGACGAGCCATCACGATGGCTTGGAGGTCAACGCCGATGTAGTGCGAGGCGATGATGGCTAAGCTTGGCTGACACCAGTGTGCAGCCTCGGAGTCGCTCCCAGATCCGGCCACTCAACACAACCAAAGCGGCTCCCAGAGAGCTTCCCGACCTGACCCCTTGACTTCTAGGGCCTCGCAGTAGTACGGGTGGCGCTCTTAGCTGGCCATGCTCCCCGATCTCGGTTTCAAGCACCACCAGATCAAGGGCGGAGGCCTCGGCCGCCTAGGTAACTTCTTTCTAGCTTCACGCCAAACGCAATGGAACAAGGTTGAGCGCAAAAAAGTACAAGCCAAAGCAAGGGCGGAAAGTCTCACGGAACTCACCCACGGCCTTTCGCCCCTGAAGGCCGGGCCTCGACCTGAGAGGCCTTGGCTTTCTCCTTCCAATGATGGGCCTCGACCCGAGATGCCTCGGCTAACTCCTTCAGGTGCTGAGCCTTGACCCGGGCAGCCTCGGCCGCCTAGAAACCTCCCCCCGCCACTCTATATCGCACCAAGGAGTTAGGGGGACAACAAGAAAAACGAATTAAATGAAGGAACAAGACTCACCTTCTGCATTTCCTCCAGATCATGCCTCGGTCCGGAGGCCTCAACCGCCATGAGGACCTCATCCCAGTGCCTTTTGTCACTGGTGCGACTTTGCTTCGCCCCACCGCCCAAAGAAGGACCTTGCTCAAGGTCGTGGCTTCTCCAAAGCCGGGACCTAGAGGCGCCCCGCCACCGCCACGCGGATCGCCTCTTCCTCCAACTCCTTGACCAAAGGCCTCCAGGGGCGACCCGCCTCGGGTCAGAATCACCGACCGTCAGATCAAGACAACGAAGGCGGAGGTCCTCCACTTCGCGCCCGTAAGGACAGAGCTCGTTGGCGCCTGCAAGAAGCCCCTTTTGTCACTGAAGCCGGGTCCCAACGCCCCTCTCCCCTAGAGAAAGACCTACTTCCCGAGGGACCGGGTCTCGAGCTACTAGGGGAAATAGAACTGGGGTCAATCCCTATAAAGAAAACTCGGAAGAAGACCAGCGCAGAAGGAAGGAAAGTGTGAACTGGACGACTCCGGCAGATTGTCGGCCACCACGGACAGCCGCCGTCTGGTGACCGCCCGCCACCGGGCAGATCGCCGAAACGTGTCCTAACGCCGCCGCCTCGGCCAAGGCTCCTCGAGGGCAAACAGAGGCTCCGCCGTGGTCGCCCCGGCTCGCCACACCACACGCTGGTGGTCCCACCTGCTGGGCTCGGGTCGTATTCCACGCGAGGGCCGAGCTTCCTCGCCCGGGTTAGAACCGGCTGTTCCACGGCACCGCCAACTTGCTTGGCCGGCCATCTCCCGCTACCGAAAACATCGCCGGAGGAGATCGGAAGGACCTCTACCTCCCCGGCGCCCCCAAAGAACGGGCGGGCCTTGAACTGTGGGTGCCACCGAGGGTTCCGCGCCTCCATCTCCACTTCGGGCCTCGGTGGTCCCATGGGCCCGCCCCACCACCATGGGCTTGGGCCTCATCAGAAGGGCCTGCTCGGCTGCCTCGGCCTCGGAGACCTGCAGGGCCTCGACCTCGGTGGCCTCGGCAACCAAAGACACCCCGGCCAAGATCCGCCTCACGGCCCTCGGCCAGGCTGCATGGAGGCGCCCCCCCGTCGGTGTCGGGGTAGCCTCGACAGCCCCCTCCTTGGGAGGCCGACCGTCAAAGCCGGCTCTCGCCGACACCACGCCACGTCAGAGGATGGCGGCTTGTGCCCCGCCACCCAATGGGCGGTGGAGCTGGGGGTCACCTTGAGCGCTTTAAGCGGCACCAAAGAAGGCACCTCCGCAGTCGCCCGACTAAAAACATAATACTGTGGTCAAGACGAGACGGAGAAACGAACAAAAAACGCCATGGGCGCCACCTAAAGTACGCTTTACCTCGACCGGGCAAAGAACCGCCGCACGGCGACCTCGCTCGCAAAGGGGTGGCGGCGGTCAAGCATCGACCATCAGATCCGCTGGCGCCGGGCCGGTCTCGACGGACCCCCGGCGCTCGGTGCTCAAGGGAGCAGCCAGCGATTGGCTCCCACCGCCATCGGCACCATCACGCTGCCGAGCCCACCGGCCGACGGCATGCTTGCCCAATGCCCGCCTCGGGCGTGTCGGCCTCAGCCCGAGGCGGGCAATCACCGACCCGAGGCAGCTCCTCCTCCTCCTCCTAGGAGTGCCGGCCTTTTGCCAACGCCCCGGCGCCGCCTCCTCAACATCGTGAAGATGGTCTAGGGATCCCGCCCTCTCGCCTCGCCATCTCTCGCCCGAGGCGTCCGTCGATAGTGACGGTGACGGGACTCCTCCAATAAAAGGTCGTCCCTCCTTTGTCGCCGACGACGCCATCTAGCTTCTTGCGTGCAAGAATCGCCAGGCGCTATGGCGCCTTGGCGCCCTTCCATTTTTTTTCTCGCGCGGCGGCGTGATCGCCGATTGATCGCCGCCGCGCCCTCGTGGAATGGGCGGCGGGAGGTTCAGACGCCCTCATCCCCTCGCAGGAACGGCAAACACGCATAAGGGAATGAGAAATAATGAGAAATGGAGAGAGCTCAGGGGCTACAAGCAAGCAGCACGACTTACCAATGAGAGGTACTTCACGACGGATGCATCGCGAGGGTGGTCGACCACGGCTCAAGAGCTTTCAAGGCCCACCGCCTCCCTCACCCGGCCAAGAATTTCCTCGCCGAGAGGGCGGAGGCATGCATACCGATGCCCGCGATCGAATCATCCGCCTCATCTCGAATAGGCGCCACGCCGAGCCATCACGGCAAAGACCTCCCGGTGTGGAAGGCGGCCACAACCATGACCAAGCAGAAGGTGGTGGTCCCGCAACCTCTGCAGCCCCTCCAGAGCGGCCTGCAGCTTAATGATCCTCCTTGGGACACCATACTTCCACCGCCCGGCCGCTCCCCACAATCCGCCTAAAGTGTAGGGGGGAAGTCCACCGTCGTCATTGCGAAGGTAGAACTAGCTCGTGTACCATCGATGGTTGGATGACACGAGCTGGGCCGGGATGTAGAGGTGCTGACGATCCTGGCGCACTTGGAGATTGCAGCCGCCGGCCCTCACCGCCTTCCTCGTGCCCGACGTGCCCGCCGGCTTGGTGGTATGCCCCGCCCGGAAGAGATGGAGCCACAACTCCCAGTGGGGAGCAATCCCCAGATACCCCTTGTAGACAGCGACGAAGATAGCCGCCTACACGATAGAATTAGGGTTGAAGTTGTGGAGCTCCACGCCATAGTAGTGCGGGAGCGCTCGCATGAATTGGTCCGCAGGAACGTCGAGGCCACGCTCGTGAAAGGACACGAAGCTCACGACGTAACCGTCGCGAGGCCTCGGCTCCGGCTCGCCTAACGGAGCGATCCACTCTGGTTTGTTGGGGTCGGTCACCGGACGAAGGAGCCCACCATCGACGAGCGACTGAAGCATCTCCACGGTGATGTCGGATGGATCCCAAGGGTCCGCCTCGATGACAACAATGTCGTCGGCCATGAGTGCGGTGGAGGGCTCGACTACGACGGTGAGTCTCTCTATCTCTCTCTCTACCTCGCCTCTTTCCTTTCTTCCTCCTAGGGCTCTCCGCTCGGGCGATACCAAAGACGGCAAAGCTAATGCGGGCAAGGTAAGGAGGGAGGAGCGAGGCTCATTATGATTTATGCGCAGGTAAAGGCGAAACGGACGGGCGACATAAAATCGGGAACTTTCCTCGATCCCGCGCGTTAATCCCGATCCGATTTTACCGCTCAGGTGTCCACCTTTTCCTCATTAATCGCGGGAACAAGCATTACGCCCCGCCCGGCGACGCCACGCCACATCCGACCACAGAGCAAAGAAAGCGCCGTTCCGCCTCTAGGAAATCGCCTAAAAAGGCACGCCGGCCGTTGTCGAACCGATGGGGGAAATATTCCCCCCACCCTATTCCTTTCGTGTGAAGGAACCAGCGCCAAGCCCATTACGGTCCAGGGTTCAAGGTCGGGCCCCTAAGGGTTTCGACAACCGCCCTGTGGCAACAGAGTCGGGGCACATCTGGCAAGCAGCCCAGACATGGCCGAGACCCAAGCAAGCGAAACGCTTGGGACACCCAAAGTCGTGTCCGAGACCAGCAGAGAGTTCTCCAAATGGGATCCCACCGTAGGGAGGCGCCGAGCCCTCGGGGCAAATCGAACGGCCCTGGGACCCAATAGAGAAGCCCTTTGGTACTTTTGAGAGCGCCTCCGGATCGCTAGTGACCTTTATCGAATGGGACACGGGCCTCCACTCGGACTTACCCGATAGCAGCCCCCGGAAGTGTCACCGCCGCACCCACCAAGGGTAGCCTAGCATATTCCACCCCTCCTTTCGAACAAAAAAGAAGCACGAGGGTCGTATAAAAAAGCTAGGGGAACCCCTGACGGACCTCCCCGTAGAGGCTAAGGGGCCCTCCCTGCAACTTTGCTGAGACCCAGCGACCCAGGTTCGCACTCAAGGGGGCTCGGCAAACACACCCTCCTCTCGAACGAAAAAGAAGCGAGGGTCGTGCAAAAGCCGGGAACTCCCCGACAGCCCTCTTGCTCCGGGCAAGGGCTAGGAGCCCTTCCTGCAGAGCATGCCGAGGCCCTCATGACCTGTGCTCAGACCCGAGGGGGTCTCACCAACAAACCTCACGCGAGAGAGGCGTATAAAATGCCAGGAGAGCACCTGACGGCCCTCTCGCTCCGTGCAGAGGCTAGGGAGCTCTTCTTGTAGGTTTGCCGAAACCTAGAGACCCGGGTTCGCACACGAGTGGGCTCGGCAAACAACCCCCTGTTCGAACGAAAAGGATGCACGAGGGCTAAACAAAAAAGTCAGGGGGACCCCTGACCGCCCTCTCGCTTCATGCAGAGGCTCGGGGGCTCCTTCTGCACCCAAGATAATAATAAACGACCCAAGCCCGCACTCATACATTCAGAAAAAAGCAACAAAAAGGGCGCCGAGCCTGTTACGGTCCAAGGGTTCGAAGGCTGGACCACCGAGGGTTTCGACAGCCACCCCAGGACAACAGAGTCAGGGACAACTATGGGCGAGCCCGTACATGACCATGGCCCGAGCAAGCGATAGCTCGAGATGCCCTAAGTCGTGTCCGAGACCTAGCAGGGAGTTCTCAGAATGGAATCCCACCGTAGGGAGGCACCGAGCCCCCGGGGCCAATCGAACGACCCTGGGACCCAATAGAGAAGCCCTCTGGTACTTTTGGAGTGCGTCTCTGGACCGCTAGCCAACCCTTATCGAATGGGGCACGGGCCTCCACTCGAACTTACCCGATAGCAGCTCACCGGAAGTGTCACCGCCGCGCTACCACCGAGGGTAGCTCGGCATATTCCACCCTCCTTCCAAACGAAAAGGAAGCGCGAGGGTCGATAAAAAGCGTGGGGAACCCCGGATGCACTCTCCCACAGAGGCTAAGGGACTCTCCCGCAACTTTATCGAGGCCCAATGACCCAAGTTCAGACTCGAGGGGGCTCGACAAGCAAACCCCTCCTTCCGAATGAAAAGGTTGCTGAGGGTCGTACAAAAGCCAGGGGTACCCGACGGCCCTCTTGCCCGGGCAGAGGCTAGGGAGCTCTTCCTATAGATATGCTGAGGCCCCACGACCCAAGGCTCACACCCGAGGGGGTCTCAAGCAAACAAACCCTCATGCGCCGAGAGGTGTATAAAAGCCAGAGAGCACCGACGGCCCTCTCGCCTATGCAGAGGCCAGGGGCTCTTCTGCAAGATTGTCGAGACCCAAATGACTGAACTCGAGATTCATGGGCCCAAAGAAGCATGATAAAACTCCTTGCTCAACGGAGAAAAAGCCCCTAGAGGAGTAAACCCACTCCTCCCAGGCCTCGGGTTACACACGGCCAGCCGCCAGCAGCACCCACCGGAACCACCAAGTACAAAACACGATCCCGACAGAGCTGTTAGAACAAGTCTCGTCAAAACCTCAGGAGAGTGCCCACACTTCTCCCGAGGCTTGGGGGCTACTGTCGGATACCACAAGAAGGGGTACCCTAAGCAAGAACCAAAAATGTCGCTTAAACCTTGCAAAAATCAAAACCAAAAAACTACCGCCAGGTCTCTGCACTCGTCGAGGCCTCGCCCCGAAAGGCCTCGGATGGGATGCCAATTCTCCGATTCACTCGAGGCCTTGCGCCGAGGCCTCATACGAAAGGCCAAAAGCGCCCCGCCGAGGCCCTATTGCCGAGACCCTCTCGCCGAGGCCTCGCCCCGAAAGGTCTCGGATGGGATGCCAATTCTCTAATTCGCTCGAGGCCGGGCTCGGCAAACATACTCGTAGCCTCCATCCCAACCAAACTCCTCTGATGAAATGTCATGTCCAGATTAATGCGCCCAACTACTCCCGCAAACGTCAGCCGCACTCAGGTATAGTACGGGCAAAACGACCAACGGGACAAGGGACCGGGCGCAACAGGGGTTACCTGCCACTGTGCTCATCACTGTGCTATCTAAACCCTGTGCTAAGGACAAAGCAGCATGGAAGGTCAAGTCCATGTCCCTGTAGTCTCAGAAACCGCAGGAGAGCCCAACTGCTCGTCCTACGCTTCGTCCGAGACCCCTCGGCAGGGTCTCAGACATGCTATTCTTCTCCGCCTTGGCCGAGGCCGGGCTCGCCCCGCATCCTCTCGCTGCTCCGCTTTAATCGCTTCTTCAAGGGCCGGCCCCATCCGTAAGTACTGGTTGCGCTTTACGCCAGCCACGATCGACACACTGCAGATAAAGAACAGAGCGATGGGACAACGGTCAAATCTCCTTTTTACCATCCCTTCACGACGACGGCAGGGTTGCTATGCCTCATGGACACACGCCCTGCACTTTTCCACCTAAACTGGGTACGACGCTGACCGCCGAGGCCCCCGCCTCATACACAAGTCACCTCCAAGGCCTCGGCAAATTAGGCCTCAGCGCAGTTAGCTACGACCTGCCAGGCCTCGGCACCCCACCAAGTCAAAAAATCCATAGGGCATGGCATGTCACCTATAGTGGAGGCCATGCTGACTAGACGTCAGCAAGGACTCCTACGACTTCAACAGCCTCAGGCATGGCCAGCATGACGCACCAGTGATCAAGTACCAATTGCCATTCCCGACACTTTGCTGCTACAGGAATAGGCCCTAGTACTAGATCTTCCTTCCTCGCTAAGGCTCCACGTATAGCTCTCTCATGTACTCCTGGCTCCCTCCTTGTGCCTATAAAAGGAAGCAGCCAGGGCCATTCCTAGGGAGAGACCACGCCGGCCCTCATGCCCAAAACACACTCACTCAATTCACGCACGCTCCCACGCTGCCTGAGAGCAATGACTCAAGCTGTCCGCACCACTCCACGCCGAGACCTGGGACTAGCTCCCTCTCTCACGCAGCTTGTAACCCCCTACTATAAGCACTTCGGTGCAAGGAATACAAGATCAATCTCCTAGACTAGACGTAGGGCACCGATTGCCTGAACCAGTATAAACCTTGTGTCTCTTTGCATCACCATCCGGGATTAGGGGCACGCAGTTCACATTTACTAGTTGGTTGAGGACCCCCCCGGTCTAAAACACCGACAATTAGCTAGTAATATCATTTTTCGACCGAAAGTATTTCACTGTCATCTACAAAGCTTGCACTTCAAACTTTATTTAAGTATCACATACATGTTCTATAGTATTTTTGCTTAATAAAAATTGGTTTTAAACCCTACTTGATGACTATACAAATCATGGAGCAACTTTCGTTTAGTGTTTTTGTTGATCGTTTTGAGTTATAGAAATTGATCTACACACTTTATCACATACATTAACACATAACATGATGCTCATGACATGTTTTAGTAGATGATTTAGTGTGTAACACCTAGGGTGTTACATCCATGGCATCCTCGAGGGATGCCATGGCTCCCTATTCATCGTATGCCCTGACCCTCGGCGCTCCATAATCGAGGTCGGTCGAGAGGATAGCCTCGGAACCGTAGACCATGAAGAATGGCGTGTAGCCGATGGCCCGACTAGGGGTCATCCTCAAGCTCTAGAGCAACATAGGAAGCTCCGCGACCCATCGTCTGCCAAACTTATTCAATCGGTTGAAGATCCTAGGCTTGAGGCCTTGTAGGACCATGCCGTTCGCACGCTCGACCTGCCCGTTCGTGTGGGGGTGCTCCATGGTGGCCCAATTGATGCGGATGTGGTATTCATCGTAGAATTGGAGGTACTTTTTCTCGGTGAACTGCATGTTGTTGTCCGTGATAATGGAGTTTGGGACTCCAAAGCGATGGACGATGTCAAGGAAGAACAACACGGCTTGCTCGGACTTGATTGCGGAGATCGGTCGAGCCTCTATCCACTTTGAAAACTTGTCTACGACGACAAGCAAGTGCGTATAGCCCCCGGGTGCTCTCTTGAGAGGTCCAACCAGATCGAGCCCCTAGACCACAAACAGCCACGTGATGGGGATCATTTGGCATGCTTGGGCCGGCAGGTGGGTTTGCTAAGCGTAGTATTGACACCCTTCATAGGTGCGCACAATCTGTTCAGCATCGGTTGCAGCGGTCGGCCAGTAGAAGCCTTGGTGGAACACATTTCCAACCAAGGTCCTAGGCGCGGCATGGTGCCCGCAGACCCCACCATGGATATCACTCAAAGAATCGTTACCCTTATTCGATGGGGATACAACGTCAGAAGATCCTGTGTGGCTTCACCAGAGAGCTCGCCTCAATGATGATAAAGGAATTGGCACGACGCCACGAGCCACCGAGCCTCCGCTTTGTCCGCTGGCGATTGCCTCACAGAGGTGGTAGTTGAGGTAAGACGTCCTCCAGTCGGCCAGAGGGTCAGGCTCTGTCATTGGATCCTTGTCAATCTCCATGACTTCGGGGTTGGATGGAGCCGCCGACTGGTTAGCCCCCAAGCCCGTGGATAGGGCACTGTCACCCATCTGCTTTTCGGCTCCTCATAGTGGACCAAGGGCTTGTATCGATCGCTAGCTTAACATGCCCGCTTAAGAACGGCTCTTGGTCGACGTCGTTTTGCTTAGTCGGCCGGCCGCCTCGTTGAGATGCCTCGGGATGTGATTGAGCTTGAGACCATCGAACTTGTCCTCTAGCTGGTGGACTTTTTGGCAATACGCAGCTATCTTGGCGTTGTGGTAGCTTGATTCCTTCATGACTTGGTCGATGGCCAGCTAGGAGTCGCCCTAACGTCAAGTCGTCGGATACCCAACTCGATGAGCGGCGCGAGGTCGTTGATGAGTGCCTCATACCGGCCACATTGTTGGAGGAAGGAAATTGATGCTAACCATGTACCTCATGCGCACTTCCCGAGGGGCTAAATAAAGACCAGCCCTGTCGGTGCCTTTCTTCATCAATGATCCATCAAAGTACATCGTCCAATACTCTTGGTCGACGACTGTTGGCAGCATTTGGATCTCGGTCCACTCAGAATCTAAATCACCAAAGACTTGGGACTTGATGGTCGTCCGAGGGGCATATGAAATGCCTTGACCCATCAGCTCGAGTGCCCACTTCATGATTCTTCCTGTGGCATCCTGGTTTTGGACGACCTCATCGAGAGGAAAGGACGTCACGACCATCACCGGATGCTACTCGAAGTAGTGACGCAACTTCCTCTTAGCGATAAGGACGACGATGTGAGTTTCGGATTTGGGGGTAGCGAGTCTTGGAATCGGATAAGACCTCGCTAATGAAGTACACGGGACACTACACTTTGAGGGCGTGTCCCTCTTCTTCTCACTCTACCACCAGGGCAGCGCTGACCACTTGCGTGGTGGCCGCAATATAGAGTAGAAGCGGTTCCCCATTGGTCGGGGGGGGGGGCAGGATCGAGGCCTTGATCAGGAGCTGCTTGACCTTGTCAAGTGCTTCCTGGGCTTCGAGCGTCCATTCAAAATGGTCGGCCTTCTTCAGAAGCCGATAGAGGGGGAGACCTCATTCGTCGAGGCACGAGATAAAGCGACTGAGCGCTATGAGGCACCCTGTAACTCATTGTACCCCCTTTATGTTCTGAATTAGGCCCATCTTCATGATGGCCGAGATCTTCTACGGGTTGGCTTCGATGCCGTGCTCGGAGACGATAAAACCCAGCAGCATACCCCTCGGGAACCCAAAAATGCATTTCTCGAGGTTGAGTTTGATGACGTTTGCTCAGAGTTTCGCGAAGGTCTGCTCTAGGTCGGCTATGAGCTGGTCAGCCCGTTTGGACTTGACCACGATGTCATCTACGTAGGCCTCAATGGTTCGCCCGATGAGATCCTCGAAACACTTGAACATAAAACACTGATACATAGCCCCTACATTTTTCAGGCCGAACGGCATTGTGACATAGCAGAACGATATCGCGAGCTGGTCGGACTCTTTCATCGCGATTTGATGGTACCCGGAGTACGCATCAAGGAAGCAAAGGGTTTCACACCCTGAGGTCGAGTCGACTACTTGGTCTATGCGTGGCAAAGGAAACGGATCCTTTGGACACGCTTTGTTGAGACCCGTGTAGTCAACACACATTCTCCATTTCCCACTCTTTTTTCGTACAAGAACGGGATTGGCTAACCACTCGGGGTGGTATACTTCCTTGATGAACCCAACCGCCAAAAGCTTTGCAATCTCCTCGCCGATGGCCCTGCGTTTCTCCTCGTCGAAGCGACGCAGGCGCTGCTTCACCGGTTTGGAGCCTGGCCTGATCTTCAAGGCGTGCTCGGTGACTTCTCTCAGAATGCCTAGCATGTCCGAGGGTTTCCACGCAAAGATGTCTCTATTGGCACGGAGGAAGTCGGCGAGCGCGCTTTCCTATTCGGAGGAAAGTGTGGTGCCGATGTGCACCACTTTGCCCTCGGAACTGCTAGGGTCTATGAGGACCTCCTTGGCGCCCTCTATAGGCTTGAAAGACTCGGCGAACCGCTTGGGGTCGGGCGCTTCTTCGATGACCTCCTCCCTGATGGCCGCAAGCTCTTTGGAGACGACAATTGACGTGGCATGTTCGCGGCACTTGACCTCGCACTCGTAGGCGCACTGGAAGGAGGTGCCGATGGTGATGACCCCACATGGACCCCGCGTCTTCAACTTCAGATAGGTGTAGTTGGGGACGACCATGAACATCGTGTAGCATGGACATCGCAGAATGGCGTGGTAGGTCCCATGGAACCCGACCACCTCAAAGGTAAGGGTCTCCGTCCTATAATTTGTTGGATTCCCGAAGGTGACGGGTAAATCGATCTGCCCAAGTGGTACGGCCTGCTTTCTAGGCACGATGCCGTGGAAAGGCGCCCCAGTCATCCGGATGCGTGATCGGTCGATGCCCATGGCATCGAGCGTTTTAGCGTACATGATGTTGAGGCCGCTGCCTCCATCCATCAGCACCTTAGTGAGCCGCTTCGTGCCGATGCTTGGGTCAACCATGAGCGGGTATCTTCCCGCCACTTAACGCCGGGTGGTTGATCCGATCAAAGGTTATGGCGACGACCATCGGAGGAAGGAAGGCGTGGCGGCTCGGCCATATAGACTCGGGCAGCAAGCAAGCTTCGGGCGGCGCTTGATTCATAGGCCACCGACCCTCCGACGATCATGAGGCAGCCATCCGTATTGAAATCCACCGTCCTTCCCTCGACGCCGCTCTGCGGCCGGCTTGGGCTCCTTCAGATGCTCTCCTTGTTGGAGCCTCCAACAAGAACCGCTTTATGAGGACGCAGATCCTTGTATAGGTGCTTGACGGGGAAAACATGGTTGGGCATGGCCCTTCGAAAGCGGCTTCTCAAAGTGGTCGAGGGTACCCTCGGTGGGCTTTCGACCCCCCTTGCGGTCGGCAGTGGCCACAAGCCAGCCCTCGTGTCACTGCTTGTTCTTCTTCTTGTTGGGGCGGTTGGAGGCGCCTTTGCCGACGTCCTCGTCCTACTTTGCCTTGCCTTTGGAGCGGTCGAAAATCGCCCTGACCGCCTACTCGCCCGAGGCGTGGCTGGTGGCGATGTCGAGGAGCTCCTTGGTGGTTCGTGGGCCCTTACGTCCTAGCTTGTGAACCAGGGACTCGCAGGTGATCCCGAACAGGAAAGCTCATATGACATCGGCGTCGGCGATGTTGGGCAGCTCGTTGCACTACCGGGAGAAGCACCGGATGTACCCACGAAGGGTTTCCCTAGACTTCTGTCGGTAGTTTTTGAGATCCCATGGGTTCCCAGGACGTGCGTATGTGCCCTGGAAGCTCCCACAAAGATCTCTTTTAGGTTCGTCTAACTTTGGATTCGATTGGGCGGAAGGTGTTCCAACCACGTTCACGCCGAATTGGCCAGGAACAATGGAAGGTTGCGGATAATGAAATTGTCACTATCCGTTCCACCGGCTTGGCAAGCAAGCCAATAATCCTCGAGCCATAGTCCGGGGTTTGTTTTTTCGGAGTATTTCGGGATGTTGGTTGGCGGTCGGTACCGCGGTGGGAAGACGACGTTGAGGATGTGTCGGCCAAAGGCCTGAGGTCCCGGCAAGTCGGGGCTCGGGTTTCGGTCCTCACCGCTGTCGTAGCGTCTGCCTCGACGAGGGTGGTAGCCGCCGCTAGCCTCATCCCTCTCACCGCTGCGGCACGCCGCGGGCATCCCAGCAGGTGTGTGGCGCGCGTCATGGTGGAGGCCGAGACGCCATGCACCGGGGCCGCGACACGTGGCTTGCCGTCTCGCCGCGCTACCGGTGGATCGAGACGCCCCTCGCTGGTCGCCCGAGGCGCGGCGCTGGTTGGTGTCGACCTCGCGTTGTCGGGATAGCGAAGCTCTCGGATCGCTACGCCGCCGCGACACTCGAGTAGCGTGCGAATCTCGCGATGGGCCCAATGATCCTCGGGTGTCGTGGGCTCCGGAAGCCCCTGGAGCAAGGCTTCCATGGCAGCAACGTTTTGGCTTGCTCGGGTGAAGTGTGGGAGGGCTTCATCGTCCTCGATGATCCTTCGGTTCACGTCGCGGGCCACGGCGCGCACACGCCCACCGTCTCCGTGGCTCTCGATCTCTTGCTCGAGCTCCGCTTTCGCCGAGCTAGAGTCGTGCTTCTTCGAGCTCTTGGTGCCGCCTCCTCACCGCTCTACCCACACAGCGAGGTGGGGCCCCTGTGTCCCCCTCGACCTCATCATCGAGGTCGTCTGTTGGGGTAGCCCGTCCCTCGTGGATGCTTTCGACGTATCCCTCGGGGGTACCTGCCATGAAATATTCTCGCAAGGGGTGATGGCTCCCCCTGCTGGAGTTAGAGTCTGAGGGCGACTCTAATTCTTCTGACGAAAAAAGGTCGTGGAAAGATTCCACGACGATTTGGTCATCCCCACGAACCCGTCGCTCAGAGGGGATGGGGGCGTCTTGCCCAGGCGATAAGGTGGCCAATGGTCTTTGCGGCGTGGCGCGGACCAAACGGGAGCGCTGTCGGGGCGCTCCGGATGAGGTATTCCGGGAAGAGCGGCTCTCCTCCGCAAGCTGCGTCATGACGTTGGCGAACGAGAAGATAAGACGGCGCAGTCGCCCCTGTGACGGTCGGGGGTCCTAGGAAAGGCGCCGAGTGGCGTTCTAGCCTACCGTAATTGAAGTCAAGGAGCTGGTCGCTCTCAGTGGCGTGGACCTCCGGTGCGTGCAGCTGCAGCTCCTCAAGTGCCTCAGCGATCGCGTCGAGGCCGACGGAGTGAAGAGGTTGGACGGCGGCGGGAACCTGCGCCAGCTCTCCCTCCGTCATAATGATGAAGTCCAGGTTCCCGAAGCGCACGTGCGCGTCCGAGATCCACCTGACGCCGTGACTAGCCATCCGAAGCCTGATGTGGACATCGAGACGCGCAAAAAGCCCTTACCTGGCGCGCCAACTGTCGGTGTTTTTGGACCACCGACGAGTAAATTTGTATTTGCGCGTCTGGCTCGGATGGTGTGCTCGAAGGACACAAGGGTTTATACTAGTTCGGACGGAACGTCCCTACGTCCAGTTCGCTGCTGCTCGTGTTATCGACACTTGGTTTGCAGTAGGGGTTACAAACAGACGAGAGAGAGGATCCCAAGTCTCTGGTGGAAGGAGTGAACGGATGCTAAGAGCTCGATTGTCGCTCAGCCGTGTGCTCGTGTCGTGCTCTTGTGTTTCGATCTCGTCTTTTTTCCTCGTCCCCCTCTATGGGGCGCCCTACTTCTTCTTTTATAGACAAAGGAAAAACGCGGGTTACAGAGGAGGAAAAATAGAAGAACGAAAGAGAGAAGAAGGCTTCTAGGGTTGCCGGGTCCTTCTTCTCCTTCATGCGGGTCCCACTGATCCTGTAAATGTCAACAGGGACGGCTCCATGTCGCGGCCCTATTCGTCACTGGCATCATGCGCAGGCGTCATCTGTCGGTCATGGCGTTCCACTCCATCCCGACGGACGTCGTGGTGAACTGACGCGCCTGTAAGCGTCCGTACGAGGATTAAACAGAACAACACCAGCATGTCCGATACTGTTCTTGATGTGAATCCCTAGGTATAGTCCGTCATGGCCACGGGTTACATCGAGGCGTGCCCGCCTCTTCCCTGGCGTCAGAGTTTTAACCCAGGCTCATACGCTTGGACCTGGAGTGGTTCACGGCAGTTTGGGTCCCCATCGGACGAGACGAAAACCGTGTCCTCGAGGTCGGGCGAGACGGAGCCCGCGTCCTTAGGGTCGGGCGAGGTGGAGCCTGCACTCAAGGGGTCGGGCGAGATGGAGCTCGCGGCCTTTAGGTCGGGCGAGACGGAGCCCGCACCCAAGGGGTCGGCACGAGACGTAGCCCGCGGCCTTGAGGTTGGGTGAGACAGAGCCCGCGACCTTGGGATCGGGCGAGACGGAGCCCGCGGCCTTGAGGTTGGGCGAGATGGAGCCCGCGGCCTTAGGGTCGGGCGAGACCTCTTAATACGTCTCGAGCCATATAGAGAAGTCAGCGTGAGCAATAACTTTCATGTTTTGAGCATCTATAATATCGATATCCGATAATATTGATTATTGGCGGTTTGCATTCCTAGAGCACAAAACAAGACCTTCCAATTCATCACAGTTGACCAAAAAAAATTGCAGCTCATACCGGTCCGATGTCAGCAAGTAATTGTGCCCGGAAATAAGTGCCAGTCCCTAGTTGTACAATGCCTTGACGTCACCCGAATCAATCGAGAGGGCCATCCTGTAGCTTCTGCCAGCCTCAACAAGGAGGCTTTCACATTCTTCACATACATCGACAAGAGCAGATGAAATGCTCTCTCTGCTTAAGATTCTCCTATCTACCTTCCTGGACCGTGAAACACGCTCCCTTCCATTCAGAAAAGCACCGCTGTTGGCCAAGAGTGTCCTCAGGTCGCGACTAATCTTGAGCTTGAGCTCTCCGTGGAGGAGGTACGTGTTCCCTAGCTGACCCACTGCTACCAGGCTTGTTGGCCTCAAAGCTACAGCTGTGGAAAGGAGCCTAGCTGACTTGTACAGCAGTGCATCTGCAGTCTCTTCGTCAGCCATGGCCATCATGGATTCCCTGGCCTTCCTCAAGATCTCTGCAGCTTCCTTGATGTTTCGGCTGAACTCCTCGCCATCCGAATCAGCAGAGGCGCTTTCCTCATCATATAAAGGATGCAAACCAGCAGCATTATCGACAAAGCGGTCATCAGTCCTGTCTTGTGCTTCACTCACCTGGCTACCACCGTCACCGCGGCGCTCAATCTTGAACCTGTAGGACCTGTCCCGGATTTCAAGCGTCCTCTCCAGCAAAGATGACTCCATGGATTCGGCGGAAAACCTAGTAGAACCACCTTGAAATGGGCCATCATTCTGCACACTGTCACGCCGGTGCCTGTGTTTGGACACCAGTCTCTCCAGCTGAGCATCCCCCATCCCCAGCGTGGCCTGAGCACCGGTTCCTGCATCCTTGGATCCATTGTCATGCTCGTCAAACTGCAGCATGTCAAGCGGCCTCCCATTTGCATTATCGACTATAGACGGATCAAATGCAAAAGGCTCTTGTTGCAGAGTATCTACGGTATGCACTGCAGCTGCCCGCTGCAAGTGAAAGACCATCTGCTACTGTTTCAACCAAGTGATTTATTTCAAATCAAATTTCTCCAAATTTCGAATCATAGAGCACTCTAGCATTGTTTCAAAATCAAATTTCTCCAACTTTAACCAATAATCTTATATGAAAATAGACCAGCATCTACGGTATCAAATTAGCTTAATTAAATCTTCCACAAAAACAGGACATAGATGTTGATATAGTACTTTTTAACGTTTGGTCTAAGTAAAAGAGGCTTGGCTTAAAACAAAGCTAAAATGATCTATAAGTTGGAATAAAGCAAGCAGATTTTGTGAGATTTATCAAATCTCATTTAAGTAGAGGAAAAACATAGCATCGCAACAGCACAAAGAACCAGTCAGGAGCCATCCTGAATGAAGAAAATCAACACAAGAGAGATGTTTATTCCACTCACGACTCGCAACAAAATATATATACACAACTACTAGTATTAAGCAAGCATCCCCAGCTCAGATAGATCAAAATGCACAAAAATATACTCCATATATGCAGCAGATAGTAGCATAACAATACAACAGTTTTAATAACAAAGAAAAATTTCCAAACACTTGGAAGAAGAAACATAATACAGCCACCAAAACATACATCCTCCTAATACAACCTTATTATTACCATGAACTAGGATACACATGCCCCTTCTCTACAAAATGCAATAACAATATATAGTAATGTAAATGAATCGAGGTGCCTTAACAAATACACAGTGCATGTCTCCACCATGCCGGAAATTCACACGTTTTCAGTTTCACCACCACCGCCTCTGCAACAACTCTAAAAAGAGATTTTTCACATCCTCCTACCATAAATGATTAGGTTAGGCAGCTGCGATCGGCTCAGTTGCTGCTCGTGGTGCCGCTGCCGGCGCTGGTGCCGCCGCAGCGGCCTTTTCCATCTCAGGGACACTGCCATTGGCAGGGGCTGCTGGCTTAGCTCCATCCTTTCCAGCAGCAGCTGGTGCTCCATCCTTTCCGGTGGCTGCAGCAGGTGGCGGAGGTGGCTTCATGTGTGGTGGGGGAGTGTGCTTCAGCTTCAGCAATATCTGCCGCATCCGTGCCATGTCTGTTGGCTTCCCAGGCTTTGGGCCTTGGATCACCACGATCCCAGGCTTCTTCTCCTTCTCCTTATCTTTCCTAGCCCCTCTCTTCTCGATGTTAGCAATCTCATGTGGGATAAGTTCTGATATCGCCTTCCAGTACTGCTTATCCGCACCAGCATGGAACTTTTCCTGGTTTGCTAGGAAAAGCTGGCGACAAAGCAGCAGAATAAGAAAATAAAAAGCAGCCAGGTTTTCATCTTAAGAAAAGAGACAAATAGGATTATACAGGGTCCTAATCCTACCTTCTCCCTGTCACGGTTTTGGCCCTTGCTTGTCTCAACATTGAGCTTTTCTTCTCAACAAAAAGCTTTCTTAAACTCTTCAGCATCAACGATGATTTGGCTCCTCAGCTCCTTCTCCTTCTTCTCCTTTTCCTCGAGGTGGATAGCATTTTGTCTGTTGATCATTGGTGTTAGCATACACTTTGAAGAATGAAAGATAGAGAATACCAGCAACCATAATTTAAGACTGGTCACAGTGCCTATCTTGACTACCCTGCCATTTTATGGAAATGCAGGCTGAGTAGTGAACATAGGTAAATAAAATAATACACAGCAAGGGACAAATAAGAACAACATCAAGGCTTACTCCCAGGAAGACTATCAGGATCAGTAATAGTGAAGAAATATATCAATCAAAACACACAATAAACTAAACGAGAAATTGCTTGAAGGTATAAATTAAAACATGCTGCTGTGCTATTCCAAGGTTGAATACTGACGCTCTAGTGTGTATTATGAAGCAGAAAATAGAGTTGGCAAGACATATAGCTGTTCAGTGGGCAAAGCAAGCTTCTCGGCATATAAGGGGAAAAAACTAATAACAGTAGGACCAAACCATGCACAAACAGTGAAGCTGAAGCTTATATAGTTTAACAAAGCAGCAAGGTAGCCCCGATGTATTTGTGTTTTACTGTAATGACAACAAACTACTATAACAAACTGAATCCTAGATTCCACTAGCCCCTTTTTTTAAGCATGTGCATGTCACAGTCTAGCTAAATGCAAAATGAGGTTGCAGATGAATTAGATTTTCATCGCTTATGTAGAATTCTAATCCATACAAGCGCAACATGATAGAAAAACGAACCAGTATAATAAGCCATTCCGAGTGTAGAGCTGTATAGCACGCATTCATGTACTTGGTAAATGGTAATTACTGGCAGGTAAGGTATGAGGGAGACGTGAAATGGTTGATGGATCCATTGCAATCTGATGAATGAACTAATAAGGTATATAAACTAAGGCGGAGCGAGGATCACATCCTATGCACTGAATTTTGAGTAGATCACCAATGGTATATAGAAAAGCACACGGAATTGCATGCCACTGCCATGAAGTGGTCTGTGTAGTAGTAAGTACCGACGGATTCAGCTGTGAGGTGATGAGATCTATCAAAGACTGACTCTAGGCAGGTCGGCGCGGCACGATCGGATCCGACCCGAGGTGTAGATCTATTGTAAGCAGACAGCGGGGGCAGGCAGATCTGGGCAGCAGAAGCGAGAGGAAGGGAAGCGTTACCATACCGGCGCCACTCGCGGAGCAGGAATCCCTCCTCGCGGCCCATCTCGGTGGGCGGCGGGAGGATGGGCCCACCGTTGGAGTCAGCGGGTGCGGCGAAAGGGTCGTCGTGGAGGTCGCCGTTGGAGTGGGGCATGCCGAAGGGGGAGGGCGCGTAGGCGTCCGGGGAGGCCGGGAAGCCGTCGGCGGGGGCGGGGGCCGAGCCGTCGAAGTGGAGGAAAGGGTCGTCGTGGAAGGGTGCGGCGGCGGGGGAGGAGGTCGGGGACTCGAAGGCGGTGGCCATGGCTGGGGCTGGGGTGGGGGATCTGGGATGGGAGGGAGGTGGGTGGCAGGTGGCCTAACGTCCCTTGATCTGAGGTGAGC
The DNA here is from genome assembly GCA_904845875.1 of Miscanthus lutarioriparius. Lineage (NCBI taxonomy): Eukaryota > Viridiplantae > Streptophyta > Magnoliopsida > Poales > Poaceae > Miscanthus > Miscanthus lutarioriparius. Next base: position 214,856 of record CAJGYO010000019.1, read on the forward strand.
CGAAGCAAATGGAAATGGAACGCGAGCGAGGTGAGGCTGATGAGGCCTGAGGGAAGAAGAGTCTCTCTTGTTGTCCACGGTGCTAATGTGAACGACGCTTTTATATCGTTATAAAAGTTTATAATTACCCAGGAGTCGGTAAAAAATTTGATCGGTCACTCTGGTCGGAACTATTTTTTTTTCTCTATACCATTCCGTCCATATCAGGTGCTAACGGTGTCGAACGGAGCTACGGAAAAACTTAAATACCCTTAAACTAGAAAAGCACGCTGAAGTTTCATTTTCCTCCGGTGCCACTTTCTGAACAAGTGTTTTGACATCAAACTAACTATGGAGGAAGAGAGCGTTTTCGGTCGGACGAGGAGCGTCGTGACCATCGTCCTCAAAAGCAAGTACTTGTACTTACCGGATAAAGCATAAGGCATCACAACAATAAATTGTAGATAAAAGACAAAAACGAGAAATACATCACAATATTTTTTCAGTGTTTACTTAAATAGTGTTAGCAGGAAGCTAGCTAGTAACCAGAATGCATAAGCATTCACGTATTTGCCCTATAAAGAAAAGAGGCAGGATGCATGAACTAATCGCCTCCGTACGTGAGGTGTGCCAGCAAGTTGCACGTGTGTATCATGTACGTATATATAGGTATGCGATAAGCTAATAGAAGTATGTACACGTATATGCAAATAGCAGCAGTAAGCTTCTTCAGTCACCAGGAAGGCGTACGTGCACCTGTGCAAGCCGGCCCGCCGGCCGCAGTGACGACGCGTTCGTCAACAACTTCTTCAACATCAATGCAACAACTCCTTAAATTAAAAAAAAAAATGCAACAGCTCCTTCGCCCATAACACCCGAAAGCGTCCATGATCATCGAACTCGTCGCGTTATGTGACGAAAAAGAGCCGAGTCCACGGCCACCAAACCCGGTATGTATGGGGCAGCTAGCGCTACACAGGCCGGCGAGAAGGGCACTGACCGGCACCGCGCCGCCCGCTACAAAGGAGGCGCCCGCTGTGAGTGCCGAGTACGTGAAACCAGCATCCATGGCGCCCAAGAGATCGAAGTCGACGCCCAAAAGCAGCACCAGCAACGGCATGTGCGCGTCGTGACGGTGGAGCAGCCGAGGCTGTGTAGCGTGCAGAAGCGGCCATGGGGCTCCCGCCCTCTGCATACTTGAAGATGGCGCGCCGCCCCGTCAGCGACTCTAGCATCAGTGCATCACCCCCTGACGAACGTGATCCAAGCCTTGGACACGCGCCTACTCGATGACGACACCGGCGGCGGAGGATGACGATGAGGGTAGGGAAGGGTGTCCACGGCAAATTGTCACCGAGGGTGTCACACATCCCACCGGAGCGCCCGCAGAACTACTACGACTGCGCCTTGAAGCCGCATCGACGCGCGCGCCAGGTGCTTTCGTCGTAGACGCAGGGGCTGATCCTCTAGGAAATGGCACCGGCGCGCCCACGGAGGTCCTGCGGCACCACGGTAAAGGCGTTCTCCAAGCAGGAGCCCGAGCATAGCACGTCATCGGAGACGAGGACGACATAGGCGTGGGGGCCTCCCCGCAGCGAGGTACGGTGCGACAGTCATGGGAGCCGGTGTCGACGCGGGAGCTAGTGTCGGGGACCAATACTAGGGTACCCGAAGAGGAGGGGTTAATGATCGTTATACGTTAATCCATCCAGGCAGTCAAAAGGTGCGACTACAGCTCCAACCGACATCGAGGCGCGGGCTTTGCCTCGCCCGACCCCAAGGTCGTGAGATCCGCCTCGCCCGACCTCTGGGGACGGGCTTCGCCTCCCCCGACACTGAGGTCGTGGGCTCTGCCTCGCCCGCCCTCTAAGGGCGGGCTCCGCCTCGCCCCACCCCAAGGTCATGCGATCCGCCTCACCCGACCTCCGGGGATGGGCTCCGCCTCGCCCGACCCCCGAGGGTCGACTCAGCCTCGCCCGACACCGAGGCCGCGGACTCCGCCTCGCTCGACCTCTGAGGGTTGGCTCCGCCTCGCCCGACCCTGAGGCCACAGGCTCTACCTCGTCCGACCCCTGAGGGTTGGCTCCGCCTTGCTCGACCTCTAAGGGCTGGTCCGCCTCGCCCGACACCGAGGCCGCGGGCTCCGCCTCGCCCGACCTCTAAGGGCTGGCTTCTTCTCGCTCGACCCTAAGGCCGCGGGCTCTGCCTCACCTGACCCCTGAGGGTTGGCTCTGCCTGGCCTGACCTCTAAGGGCTGGTTCCGCCTCGCTCAACACCGAGGCCGCGAGCTCTGCCTCGCCCGACGCCGAGGCCACAGGCTCTGCCTCGCCCGATCTCTAAGGGCTGGCTCCGCCTCGCTCGACCCTTGGGTTTGGGCTCTGCCTCGCCCGACAGAGACTCATACCACCGCCGACCACTTCGGGTCCACCAAGCGTATGGGCTTAGGTCAAAGCTCTGACACCAGGGAGGTGACCGACACACCCTGATATAACCCGTGATCGTGATAGGCCATACCTGAGGACTCACATTAGGAACAGCGACGGGCGAACCGGTGCTGTTCTGCCTAACCCTCGTACGAACACTGACGGGTGCGTTAGTTCACCAGGACGTCCGCCAGGATGAAGTGGAGCGGCATGACCGACAGACGACGCCTACACATGGCGCTAGTGACGTACAGGGCCGCAACGTGAAGCTATCCCTGTTGACGTCTACAGGATCGGCGGGACCCGCATAGAAGAGAAGAAGGACCCAGCGATCCTAGAGGACTTCTTCTCTTTCTGATTCTTCTTTTTTTCCTCCACGGTAACCCCTGCTTTCCCTTGGCCTATAAAAGGTAAAGCAGTGTGTCCCATTAGGGGCATCAGACCAATGATCGGAACGCATTGCACCGTATCAGATCAAAACCACTAGCATCGAACCTCGAACACATAGCCGAGCAGCGACCGAGCTCTCGGTACCCATTCGTTCTTTCTATCAGAGACTTAGGACCTGTCCCTCTCTCGCCTATTTGTAACCCCTACTACGAACTTTTTAGTGCTAGTAACACGAGCAGCAGCAACGAACTGGACGTAGGGTCATTCCGCCCGAACCAGTATAAACCTTATAAGTAATTACAAACTTTTTAATGGCTTATAAGTAATTACAAACTTTTATAATAACATACAGGTAAAAGCCTCAATGTGAATGAATCATTCACAAGGACCGTATTGCCCCTAGTTGGTATTATGCTTGCTACTCCTACACATGAAAATGCTACAAGCAAGAGGACCGCATGTAGTGCGGGTGGCAAGAGCCAGTGGCTGGCTTCTCGCCGGCCAGCGTTGGAGTCTTGCACTCAGCGCTTTTGTGACTCACCTGGGTTTTTTTTCCTAAACTTCCGTGCAGGTATCCTCAGGCGTCTATGGAGCATAAAGGGGAGGCGACGTGCCCGTCGCTAACGAAGCTTGTGTCTTCGTGAATGTCTTGTAGACATGTGTTGTGAGTAGTATATGTTCTAGATCTAGCGTACTGGTGTGTCACCTGGGGTTTTTTCCCCCAAACTTCTGTGCAGGTATCCTCAGGCGTCTATGGAGCATAAGGGGGAGGTGGGGTTTTCCCCAAAATTCTGTGTAGGTATCCTCAGGCGTCTATGGAGCATAAAGGGGAGGCGACACGTCCGTCACTATCGAAGCTTGTGTCTTCGTGAATGTCTTGTAGACGTGTGTTGTGAGTAGTATAGGTTCTAGATCTAGCGTACATCCTAGTGGTGTGTGTTGTGTGTGTGGCGTGTGTTTGGTTATACGTTCAGATACTACAACTTGTACTACCAGATCCGAGGAATAAAAAAAACGCTACAAGCAAACCATTTCCGTTTCCCATTTGCACGTGCATCTTTTGTCCATTGACACCAAGTATTGTGCATTGCACGATTGTGCAGCACCTCCCCACCAGCCTACTGAAAATTTAACTCCTAACCATAAAATAAAATAAAAATTATTAATATATGAGTACTATACATTTTATGTTTTGTTTTTTAAAAAATAATAGGGGTTAAAATCTCAAGAATTATGTTGTCTTTGGACATCATCAAAACACGTTGTTGCATATTTCTGCTAAGAAATTTATGCATTTTTTTTGCATGCAAAGACAAGATACACATATGGTGGAGCCGCCAGGGTCACGAGTGATAGCGCACAACACATAGGGTCCGTAAGGATGGTCTAGAACATATTAAAACTGCTATTGAGAATATCCGTGAAAGTGTGGCTTATTGGACAGCAACACCAAAAAGAATAGAGAAGTTTGAGGAGATAGCTAAGTTTGTTAAGGTTAGTTTGGATCATAAGATAAACCTTGACTGCAAGACTAGATAGAATTCAACCTTTAAGATGCTTAGTGTTGCAGTCTCCTATAAAGCTATTTTCATTAGACCAAGTCATGTTGATAAACAATATACATGTTTGCCTAGTAAGGAGGAATAGAACTTTGCTGCTGATGTTGTAGAATGGCTTCGAGTGTTCAATGACATAACTTTGTTGTTTTCTGGAACTGAATATGTTACTGCCAACATATACTTCATAAAAATTTGTGAGATTAGGAAGAAAATCATACAGTGGTCAACTTGTGGCAGTACAAAGATTGAAGAGATGTCAGTTAGCATGATAGCCAAATTTGACAAATATTGGTCGGATATCCAAGGACTGATGGGTATTGCAACCCTTCTAGATCCCCGTCTCAAAAAATTGAGCTTGCTGATGTTTTTTGAGTGGCTAACTGGTACAACTGGTTACATTTGTGAGGATAAGGTTGCTGAAATCATAGATCTGTTAATTGAATTGATGATTGAATACCTTGTGCAAGAAGATTGTGACAATAGCGAATCAGCAGCAGCTGTAGCTCCAACTGAAGACATGGAGTTCTTATCTTCATTTAGTGCAAGAGTTGCTAGTACAAGGCCATCTGCTATGCGATTCAAATCAAAATTAGATCGCTACTTAGAAGATGAACTGGTATATCTGGAAACTAAGGGTTTCAAGGTGTTGGATTGGTGGAAGGTGGCTGGAGTACGTTATCCAACCCTGAGAAGGATAGCAAAGGATATTTATGCAATTCCTATCACTACAGTGGCATCCGAGTCTTCATTCAGCACTAGTGGGAGAGTACTTAGCGAGCATCGCAGTAGGCTGACTTCAAAAATGATAGAGGCTCTTATGTGCTCACAAGATTGGTTGCGAAACAAGTACAAAAGTATGTCCATTTTCTTGTTTTGTAGTTTGGTTCTCTTTACTTTGATTTTATCCTAATTGCTTGTTTTCCTTTTTAGTTGACAACAAGGAAAAAGAAGCTGTCACCTTCTAGTCTTGCCTCCAAGATATTCAAGAGGGTCTCTAGGTGTGCACATATTCAAATTAAACCACTGTTGCAATTGTGCTCTTAATCTGTTATTCTAGAGTCTAGACACATACTAACTCTTATTCTTGTTGTACTGCCTGCCATGCCATACAGGAACTTGAACTTTGAGCAAAGCAAGTTGTCTCCAACTCCAAGTGAAGGAAACCAACACATCAACAAGACAACAAACGACCAGCATATTTGTTGAATTGTTGTCCTATATATGTTCACTGCAATAAACTTGGAGATTTATTTTTGTACCACTTTTGGCTATGTAATGTAATGACTTATGACAGAATGACTTTGTGTGATGGTGTTATGTGACTGGTGGTTGCAGTAGAGATTATTATATGCTATTATTTGTTTAATTTTATGTGCTCTGTTACTGGTGGTTGATGTTGAATTGTTGATTTTCATGTGCGTAAATAAACTATTGGCGGGTACGGGTGATCCGCCGGGTATGATTTACTCGGCCGGGTATGGGTCTGGAGAAAATTCCCCACCCATAGTGGGTATGGGGATTCTGGCGGTCTTAAATTTTTATGGCGGGTATGGGTCTGGGGTGGCCATACCTGATGGGGATTTACCCATTGCCATCCTTAGCCACGGGACACTAACGACTGGTGCGATGTCCTACCACGTGGGCCGTCAGGCGACTACGATCGGGCCGAATCTATGCCTCTGCCCTCTGGTGAACCTTCGAGTATAATGCTATGTATGTGAAGCATGCAATTATACATAGAGTATATGGTTATACTTATTTTATATACTATTATAATACTATTATAATAATATATATTAAAAAATATGTGTTCTTTTGGGAAAAAATCACATGATAAGATTTGGAGTATCTTAAGATGAGTATATGAACATACTCAAATTGATAAATGAGTATGCACACATATATAATGTGGTTTATTGACGATGAGAGTAACTATGCGAGGAGTAGGAAAAATGCACCCATAATAATATATTATATGTATAAATAAATATAGATACCACATAAATAATCGAATTTTAGAAGAAAAAAACTACCTATATTTTTGTTTATTTCATTTTCATCTTATGAAAAAACAAGTAGCTATATATACTCCATCTATTCCAAAATAGAAGTCATTATGGGATATATGCAGGAAAAACTTTCTCAACTTTGACTAGGTTTGTAGAAAATACATGCAACATTTATATCTTCAAATAAGTTTATTATAAAAGTATATTCAACGATCTATCTAATGATTTCTAATGATATTAATTATGTATCATAAATATTAATATACTTATATATATATTTAGTCGAAGTAAAAAGTGTTGATTTCTGATGAAGTAAGAATGACATCTTTTTTTTGAAATCAAGGGTTGGCTCTACAGCCTTTCCATTGGAAACACTGGCTCGACTAAATCACGAGCAACAAGAGTATTTACAAATTCTGGGAGGGGGTGTGCCCAAACATAGAGTTCACCCGGATCCCAACTCATAGCAAGCTTTGCTAAGTCATTGCGACAGAACTACAAGTTCTAGGGATAGAAATAAGGCAACTTCATACAAAATGCTCCCGTAACATGAAACGAGTATCGCTGATCATCATCCCACAGGTCGCCAAATCCGTAGTGAAAGATTGCAGAGCATGCTGCAGAACAGAAGAATCAACCTCAACCTGCAGCCTGTTCGGGAGGCCGTATCGTATCGTGGATTATTTACTGCTGGCTGGTTTGGTGTGAAAGAAAAACACTGTTCCCGGCTGAAAATTTACAATCGTTTACGAGCAAGCGAACATGCCCCTGAATGCGTGATATACCGTAAATCAGTGGCCGCTTGGGGATGGAGGGAGTATGTTTTTGTCTGATCCATTTTCATTTGCATATTTCTTTTTTTTAGATATATAAACTTTTCCATTACTCAGACAAAACTCGTCAGTAATTGCAGACTGAATACAAAGTGGATTGAGATCCAGGATCGGATCGTCATCCAAAGAGCAAATACTACCAAGAGCAGCTAACTTTTGTGCCACACTGTTGCTTGTCCGTCACCGATGCTGAACTCGCCATGAGATAAAATTCAGAGACAGTAAATTCCTTAGCTCCGTCACTATGTTTACCGTTGCACTGAGATCATAGGTACTTGAGTAGACAGCCTGCACCACGGCCAAAGCATCAGTTTCGATGATCACCGGTGCCACGCCCGCATCAATTGCAGCCTGTACGCCCTGGATGGATACAGGCAATGATCTCGCCCTGCAGAGGTTCCAGGAGCGCAACCAGTCTGCCTCGCCGTGCCGCCACCGCGTCTCCATCTATGGTAATATAAAACACCCAGAATCCCAGGCCAGCGTAACACGTACAACTCTCATCTGTACATAATAATAAAAAAGCAAAATTTCTCTCAACCCTGATTTTGGTCCGGCCCATTCTTTTGGCCCAACGGCTGACCACGCTCAGCCCACTCTACATCCCACGTATCTCCCTCCCTCGCTCCATCTCTCCCGCCGCACAGGTTTCTTTCGACCGCTTCCCAGAAAAACACCGTTGCCAAGTCTTGCTTGCCGAGTCTGACATCAATACACAATAGAATAGAATACATACATACACGATAGGATCTCATACAAACACAGAAGTTCTAACAGGATACAAATCTCTTTTCATATACAACTGCGTTTATCTTTATATATTGACTAGTTGAGGGCATAAAAAAATGGGTTAAGTCTAATTTACACCCTCCAACTTGCACCAAAGTTCGGATTTCAATCTCAAACTTCAAAACCGGACAACTTTGGCCCTCCAACTCCCGAAAGTTCAAGTTCAATCTTTCTCTTCTGAAAGCAACGGTTTTTCTTGGTGAAGCAGTACCCTTTGATGATATTTTTCGGAAATTTACATTTGCGAAATTTTATATTATTTTTTGAGCATCTTCACGTCCTCAATTTTGAAATGAGACTCAAATTTCAAAAATAGAAAATCTCTTCAATACTATGTCGGATGAAGATAATTTTATATGTAAATTGTAGACCTCGTGTTGAATATTTTCAATTTTGAAGTTTTGAGTCTTTCGCTTGAGGATAAAAGATGCTCGAAAAAATTTATATCAAATTTTTGAGCATCATATTTTATCGCATGATGAGACTCAAATTCAAAAATAGAAAACCCTTCAATACGATGTCGGATGAAGATAATTTTTATATGTAAATTATAGACCTCGATGAGATCTACAACTTTGTAGTTTTGAGTTTTTTTATTTGAGGACGTTAAGATGCTCGAAAAAATAATATAAAATTTTGGCGCTCCCGAAAATATCAAAAGTTACTATTCACCCTCAAAACCGCCCACAAAGTTGAAAGTTGAACTTTTTCGAGAGTTGGAGGGCCAAAGTTGTCCGGTTTTGAAGTTCGAGGTTGAAATCCAAACTTTGCTGCAAGTTGGAGGGTGTAAATTAGACTTAACCCTAAAAAATTCCGATGCCATATAGCCATACGTAAAAGCTTATGTCCTCACCAACAATTAGCTCCAAAACACAAATGTAAGATATATAACATCCAAATCAGTAATATCTCCACAAGCCATCGTATACTACTTGTCTCCTATTGTTCTCATACTTTTTCTATTACATTAAATGTAGATAGATACGACAAATATAAATTGCAAAAGACTCAAATGTAAGATATATAATATTTATACAAACCAGAAGACAATATTTTTCTATGGTGTTAGGACTTCTTTGTAGACAATATTTTTCGTGTATGTACCATTAATTGTTGCCTCCTTTTTGTTATTCTTCTTATCACCAGGTGGGACAATAAGTATCCTCGTGTTCGATCTGGCAGTGGCTCTAGATAGCGCAATATACAACTGACCATGAGAGAACACTGGTTCAAGCAAATACACACCAACATTGGGGATAGTCTGCCCTTACGCCTTGTTAACCGTCATGGCAAAACTGAGCCTAATGGGAAACTGCTTCCTCTTGAACTGGAATGGGAACATCTCATTATCAGAGGGGCATAATGGAATCCGTGGAAGGAAAATTCGTTTTCCAACATGGTCCCCCACCACAATTTCTGCTTCGATGGTATTTCGTTGGAACCCCCGAACCACCAGCCTCGTTTCATTGCAAAGTTGTTGACATTTCTTAGCGTCGCTACTAAGAATAGAGTTTTAAATCTAGTCCCTATATTGATGGCCATCGGGCCAGCCCGATCCGACCCGGTCCGGACCCGGGTCAGGCACGGCCCGCTAGGTTTGGGCCGGCACGGCACGCGGGCTTCTCGGGCCATGCCGAGTCATGCACCATGCCTGCCCTATGGCCCAGGCATGGCCCTATGGGCCGGTAGTCGTACCGTGCTGGCCCACTGAGCACGGCCAATTCTGCGAGCCGTGCCAGTCCACAACCCGGTCCCCTTAAATCACCTCAAAAAATTCATCTCATACATCACTTAGCAAATATGACATTCTCAATCAGATCACAAGCACAAATTATAACTTCTAAGTTCTAAGTTCACATTCACAATCAGATCACTTACCAAATTTCACATTCACAAATCAAAACTGAACTCAACTCCAAATGACCAAATCCAACAAAACAAAAGACACAGGCGAGATAATTAAGATAACTGAGTTGTTTGTGCAATGTTGACTCATTAAAAACATTTTTAGGTAAAACTCACCTTTGTGAGAGATCCTAGAAATAAAAAAAGAGTGCAGTACAGCTCTTAATTAAGTCTTAAATATGTTCAAAGATCTCAAGTCTCATATAAAACATATACAGATTACAGATCACACTCTCAACTCTCAAGTCTCAACTCTCAACCAGCAGCACCCCTAGATGTAACAACAACAGCACCCCCAGATGTACCAGCAGCAGCACCCACAGATGTAGCAGCATCATCTTCATCGAGATACAAATTCTTGAAGGAATCCTCCAACTATTGGTTGTCAACAGCATGCTGCTACCTTCTTTCTCCTAACTCCCAATCCTTTATGCAAGTCAGCATCTCCATAGTTTTAGGCAACAAACGTCGTCGCCATTGCTCAATGATCCTTCCTGCTAAGCTGAAATATGATTCCGAGGAGACAGTAGAAACAGGAACTGACATAATATCTCTAGCCATGATAGATAGGATTGGATATGTTAGTTTGTGGTCACGCCACCAGAGAAGTAAATCAAAATTATCCTCATATGTAGTGACTTATCACTGTCAACATAAACTGAGAGCTCACACATAACAGAACTAGATGTAGATAAAATGGGGGCAGAGGCAGGGGAAGGACCAACAACACCAGATCTAGGGCTGTAACACCCTCGGTGTTACGCCCTAAACAAATTACCAAATTATATCATGAGCATCATGTTTATGTGATAATGCATGTGATGGAATGTGTAGATAATATTTTTGTAACTTAAGATGATCAATAAAAATATTAAATGAGAAGCTATTCCATAACTCATATGTATCAAGTAGGGTTTAAAACTAATTTTTATTGAACAAAAAACACTATAGAACATATATGTAGCACTTAAATAAAGTTTGAAATATGAACTTTATAGATGACAATGAAATACTTGCCGTGGAAAAAAACATTGCTAGCCAACATTTCTAATAGCCTAGAAATACAACTTGGAATCAAGTTCAGCTCAAAGACTTAGAATATTTTTAAGTTTATAAATAGCAAGACAATGCAATGTTTGATGATTTATTTTGTGAAATCGAGTTAGGAGGTGGTGTCGTGTTTTAGCTTGGGTTGGTAGCCTCACATGCCATCTCAAGCATAGTGAAGATGGTTTGGTTCCTAAAGCAACCGTTTAGTTGTTATGGGCGCTTTAATGCGTGCACGACACGTCCTCGGGGTGGCTCGCTGGGTGGACGCGGTCACCAAGCTCGGGCGCTCGGTGTCACCACGCTGGTCATGCGTGCGCGCGCTGCCACGCTTGGCCGATCGTGGCTACCTCTGGTCTGGCTGTGGCCCGGCCGCCGCTGGCCCCGCTGTGCGGAGCTGCCGCTGCTGCCTGCCCCACCCCGTGCCACGACGAAGCCACTGCCAGCGCCATCACCTTGTCATCGCGTCCGCACACTGCTACCCTGCCTCGCGTTGCCGCTATCGACACCACTGTGATGTCGTGCTGCGCTGCTGCCACTAGCTCTGCCGCCGTGGGCACGTGGGCTATCTTGGCTGCGCTCGCGCCGTCGCCTCGCCTTAATGGTGCTGCGGCCGCACAGGCCGCGCCCCCACTTGCCTCGATGTGCGTGCGTGGTCTAGTCGTGTCTCGCATAGCGAGTGCGCAGACACGGTCACGAATTCGACCGACTGCTAGCTACCAAGGTGAGGACGGCCAAAGCTCAGACCCATCCCTCTTTCCCTCTGTTGCCGCCGTTGGAGCCACGCTAGCACGTTAGACAGCGAGAGGTCATCTCCAATCAATTCCGCCCGTCTACGACCCGCCAATGAGTTCTCCAGCTGCCCAACCCCACCTAGCCATGAAGCACGCACTGCCAAGCTCCAATTTGGAGCTTTCCTCGCCGTCGGGCTGATAAGGCCGTGATCGGCAGGTGCCGATGGCAGCCCTCCTACCGCCACCCGAACCAATTCACCTGCACTACCAGCTTTGCCTTGCCTACCTCTCCACCATGCGCATGCTAGAGGAACCGCTACCGCCTCTCCATTGCCGCTGACGCGACCATGCCACCGTGGTGCGCCGCTGCACGGCTCGGCCACACATGGCCACCCCTCCTCCGCAATGCTCCACCCTAGCTGTCACCTCGTCCTGGTCCACGGTAGTCTCCTGATGCTCACTCGCTAGCCAATTAGGTCTGTAGCAGCCCTAGCTCATCAGAGTGGGTGCGCCACGTGTCGCTGCAGCTCACTCCAGCGCGTCCCGTCGCCTCAGGTTGCTGCTTGGTGTAGGCAGTTAGACCGTAGTTGAAGGTCGGCCCGACCGATGGGCCAGCGCAAGCCTCTGGTGGCAGGCGCGGTCGCGCCGTGTCACCGCTCACCGCGCCGCCGTGTGCTGAGTCGCTGGGGGTGCGGGCGGGTGAAGTGGGGAAAGGTCAGGGGTTAAGTGAGAAGGCCTGTGAGAGGGGAAAATAGTGTTAGTACTTAGTTGTGATTTGGAAGAAGTTTGATGCCTCTTTTGCATAAAGCGCCAGTGCGCGGGCACCTCGCGCGTGGGCGGCCTCGCGTGGGCCATGAAAGCTGGCCGCTGTGCAGGCGCGCTGTGTCGCGCGGGCCGCTCGTGTCGGCCGCCCGTGTGGGCTATGCGGGACATTCACTTTTCATTTTCCTAAGGAATTAGAAATAGTTTTCTAATTTAATTTCTGAGCTGATCTTTGATAATTAATATAAAATCATGAAGGTGTCCAAAAATTATAAAACAAATTTTGATAGGTTTCTAAAATTATGATCTATCTGTTGGTATATATAGTTCATGTTTATATGTGTTGACACTAGGAGCTATTAAATAGTATGAGAATGCTTAATATTATTAAGTTGATTATTGTAGGAATTTTTGTGGTAAATTAGTGATAGCTTTAGTTCTGAAATTTTTATTGTAGCTTCATTGTATTATTATGTGCTCACTGTAATTTTTGTAGCCTTAGAATGGACTAAGCATTAGGGTAGTTAAATGCTCTTTGTTTCAATATACATTAAATCACTAGTACCAATAAAGATATATCCTTAATTTGCCAAGCTAAGGGTTTGTTAGTTGATTCCAACACCTTGCTTGATGAAGATGATAGTTAGCTTAGTACCTTAGTCAATAGAGCTAGCTTAGTAGCTTAGTATGTGTATTCTTATTTTAAGAGTTGCTGTTGTCTAAATGCTAAGTGTTGCATCATCATCGCAGGCATGAGAGAACGAGTTGGTAGAGATAGAGACTACATACGATCGTGAGTTCGAGGAGATCGTCGAGGAGTATGAGGAGGAGATTCTCGTGCAGGAGGAGGTCCCAGAGCCACCGACGACGGACTCATCTGACACCACGCCTGCCCAAGGCAAGCCCCGGTGCATAACCCTTATTTTTTATAATCATTGAATATATATATGTGATGTGCATTTACTTTACAAGAATTTTATGGAAACCACATATGTAGATATATCTGTCCTATGAGTCTTACTAGTGCAGGTTCGAGTAGCTTCTATGATTAAATTTTTGGTAGCATGAGTAACCTGCCATTACTCACAATAGGTGATTATTATAATTACTCTCATGATAAAAATGATAAAGGAAAATGGAGAACAAGCAGGGATATGGTATGGGTTATGGTGGGTGTGACGAGTTGTGTCCCACAGCTATGGGGCTTAGCTTGGTTACACTGTTTTGCTTGTCCATGTCGATTGACGACCATCCGTTGCTGTGGATGGTAGTTGATGAGGACATCGCCAAGATGGAGTCGAGGACGACTCCAATTCGAGAAGGGGAGGATGATGAGGACATCGCCACGCTGGACACACCGACGCCATGGTCTTCCCCAAGTTGCAATTCGTTCCCAACTTAGCTGCCACGTCGCCCTCGGATTCAGCAGACACGTCGTCACTGTTTCGGTCATAACTTTCTCATACGACATCGAGACGGGCCGTTCTTGGATGCGTTGGAAAGGGGACGACGACGCCGTCGTTTTGGATCTGGTCCCAGCTCCAGAAGGTCCGTGGATCATTCTGTGTGACCACGACAAGGTGCTGCGTCACCTATTTGGGCCAACTTGGCCATGTATCGTGTCGGGCCTTAAGCCCAAGTTGTGGGCGCCCAACCCCTGGCCGTCCCCAACCCTAGGTCGAGTCTTAGACTATAAACACAGCCGCCGCCGCTGCTACACAATTGGGTTTTTGTTTAGAGTTTAGTTTTCTATCGAGAAACTGAATCGTTCATTGTAACTGTGGTGACAAATCCTTTTACAGTGATCCAGGGCCCCCATTCTTGATCTCCTCCACTGTGTCGATTAGTCCTTTGGAACCGAGTTCTTGAACCCTCTATTGATATTCGCGTCATTCATATTTGCAATATCAGATTGCGTGTTTTACCTTCTTGCTTGTGCTCTTCGATTCACTTGCAGGAAAAGCCTTCTTGGCGAGGTCAATCAAGTTGTGCTTGGTTGATAACCAACGGAGCAGTGGTGTAACGGTTGTAGGGTTCGAATCGTGTCTGATTTGAAGCCGGATCGCCAACGTCGAGATCTCCACAAATCGAACTTACCGGCTACCTCTCGGAAGATCGGGCCTGTACTCATCAGTAGTCAGGTCATAGACTTATTATCCTGAGCACATACTTGCTTATGAGAGCGGAAAGGCTCGTTATGCTCTTGTCGTGGGTTCCAGCTCTTTTTGGATCGACTGATTGGAGGCGGAGAAAGGTGGAGGTCTAAGCACCGTATTGAGACTGGGCCTCAAATATGGGGGCTTAGAGTCCAAGTTTGGACCGAGACCTAGACCCCATGACAGGAGTGGAATGGGTTGGTCTTGTTTATGCCTGGGGTACAAACGAGGTGTGTGTTTCGGGGTACCCAACTAGGATACATTGGTTTTCGCAAATCATCGTTTCCATGAGACGGTATGGCTTGGCTATGGTCTAGCACCGTAGTAAGAACTAGAAGATGAAAGATGGTGAAATGGTTCTGATTGCTCAACCCTTGCTCGAAAGTAGAACATGTGCTTACCTAGAATGGTTAGTTAATGAAGTAATCATGACTGCTAATCAAACTTGATCTTAAGGATGTACTTCTAGTAATGCTTTTCGCAAATAAAAAGAAAATAGCAAACCCATATTGTCGATCATACCCCTTGGAGTCGGGAAACTATTTCAACAAGTCGGGTAAGTCTTGCGAGTACATTGCGTACTTAGGGTTTATTTTACCCTATTGCAGGTGCAGCTTGAGGAGTAGCTCTTGAGTGGAGGATTCTTCTGGTGGGCAGAGATGGATCCTTGTATCGTTTCCGCTAGATGTTATTTTAAATTCTGTTGTTTAATTATCGCACTCTGAACTCTGGTATTGTAATAAATAAATTTCAAGAACTCTTGTTGTATGAAATTGACTAAGTATTATAAGCTCGTACTTATTATTGGGTTCTGGATGTAAAACGTGGATTGATTCGAGTTCTCCTGTGGGGTGTGCTCGATGAAACTGTCCGATGTAGCTAACTTTCGGGGTGCTTAGTGTCTAGTATAAGACAAGCGCCTTCAAAAGCGTGTTATTTCAGGCGGTTCTACCATAGGTGGTATCAGAGCTAATAATGAGTCTACGAGTTTAAAAACTCTTTTCAAAACCTAAAATTTGATCAACAAAAGCTTTGCAAAAAGTAGAATGTAATAAATTACGTAAGTAAGAATAAGCCCTAGTAATATGGTCTATCTAGGATAGTGCCACTGGTTTTATCTAATCAATCTTCTGCAGGTACACTAACTTACGCTGCGTAAGAATCATTTAGTGTACGGGAAGTGAGTGTGCGCTGTGCCAAAAATTATATACGAATGCCGCTATATTCTGGCTTGAGCGAACGAATAGGTCGATCTATGCATCATGAAAAGAGAATCTTGGTTAAGCTAAACTCCCCTTCATGTATAATTTTTGGGTAGTTAATATGATAGGTTAATAAATAAGAGAAATGCTTTAACTCTTAAGAAAAAGTTCTCGCTTGTAACCATTTATTGGGCCTTGTCATCTCTCTAGCCATTTGTTTCTAAGTATGGAGGCCTGGTCCCCAACAGTGGGTTCCTATCTATTTATAGATGAACCTAAGGTCGGGTTGTGGGAGCACAAATGCTGGGACGGGACGTGGTCTTGGTGAAGACCAAGGCGAAAATGGTTGTGGCGATGATCATGGCAATGCCAATGGGGAGAGCCATGAGGCCCCACTCCTTCATCCTCCTCCTCCTCCGCCACCACCACCGCCTCCGATGACTCATGCGGAGATGATGGCCGAGATGTTGGCTGCTCGTCGTGAGTTAGCCCGTGCCGTGGAGATGCTGGCATAGGCTATTGGTGGCTCCGCCCGTGGAGGCCCCGGTGGCAACGGCGGGAACGGGGGTGGTGCCCATGGTCTCGAGAGGCCCTGTTCCTATCAGAACTTCTTGGGGACACACCCACCCACGTTCACGCCGACTGTTGAGCCTCTGGACAGGAGCATTGGCTTCGTATTCTGGAGCAGAAGTTTTAGCTGCTCAATGTGACTGATGAGCAGAAGGTGCGCTTTGCCGCATAGCAGCTTCTAAGATCTGCCAGTTCTTAGTGGGACACTTTCAATGTCATGCAACCTATGGACCACCATGTGACTTGGTGGGTGTTTATCACTGCTTTCTATCAGTACTATATTCCTGCTAGTTTGCTGAACAGGAAGTTGTTCAAGGTTCTGGAGCTAAAGCAAGGAAATATGACTATGATGGAGTATGTGAACAAGTTCAACCATCTTGTATAATATGTTGGGACTCATGTCGATACTGATGAGAAGAAGATAGACCGTTTCAATCGCGATCTCTCTTGTATCTTCCAAGAGAAGTTGTATATAGGGGGCTATCAGACTTTTGGTGCTTTGATGAATGTTGTTATTGCTATGGAGGGACTTCAGCGTGACTCTCAGGCTGAGTGGAAGCACAAGAGGGTGATCACTGGGTCTTCTAGTCACCCACAGTCGCAAAAGGTACATGTTGTGAGGAGGGTGTCTTTTCACTCTCCGGGTGGATAGCCGTCTCGCCAGACTCAGCAGACTCATCAGACACCTTCCACTCAGTACCGTGCACCTACTCAGCAGGTGCAGCAGCCTCAGGGACAGTAGGTTCCACCTCATCAGGGACAGGGGAACAAGCCGGGTGCTTGTTTCAAGTGTGGCAAGGAAGGCCACTATTCTCATGAGTGCCCCAGAACCAGCTTGCTCAGTCTTCTCAGCCTTCAACCAACTCTCATCTGGTCAAGAGGACCATCATTAGGAAGAAGGTGTCCGTGAGCTGCTCTAGACAGATTAACTTCATCGAGGCTGAGGAGATTTCGTAGGGTGAGCCTATGATGGCTGGTATGTTTACCATTAATTCTCACCCAATATATGTGTTATTTGATTCTGGTGCATCTTATTCATTCATGAGTATGGGGTTTGCACAAAGGCACAATAAATCTACTATGGCTATTCCTATTGCCTATAGAATCAGACCCCCGGGTGCGCAGTTGTGCGTTAAAACTTAGATGGACATAGAGAGATTAGTGCTAGCAACTCACTCTTATCGTCTCTAGTTCATGGTGCTGCCTGGGCAAGGCATAGATGCAATTCTAGGAATGAACTGGTTGAGAAATTATGGGATAGTCCTGAACCTTAGACATAGAATTGTTGAGTCGAATCTCCCTTCTTCTGAGGATAGAATGTCTCTCCTTATGCCTTTAGACCTCGCCTTGATAGTTGTTTCTCATGCTGAAGCTTTTCCCGATCTTGCTTCTATTCCTATGGTCTATGAGTTTTCGGATGTCTTCCCTAAGGATCTACCTGGGTTACCACCGGATAGGGATGTGGAGTTTGCCATTGAGTTAGAACCTGGTATTTGCTCCTATTTTGCGGCATCCTTACCGCATGGCTCCAAAGGAATTGGCTGAGATGAATAAATAGTTAGAGGAATTGTTGGAGAAGGGATTCATCTGTCCAAGTTCTTTACCATGGGGTTGTCCAGCTATTTTCGTGAAGAAGAAGGACGACACTCTTCGGATGTGTGTGGATTATCGTCCTCTCAACGCGGAAACCATTAAGAACAAGTATCTTTTACCTCATATTGATACTTTGTTCGATCAGTTGGCTGGTGCCAAGGTGTTTTCAAAGATTGATCTTTGTTCTACGTATCACCAAATTAAGATCCAGACACAAGATATACCAAAGACAGTTTTCTCAACTAGGTATAGCCTCTATGAATACCTAGTCATGTCTTTTGGTCTCACCAATGCTCCTGCATTCTTCATGTATCTCATGAATTTAGTCTTCATGCCGGAGTTAGATAAGTTTATGGTGGTGTTCAGTGATAACATATTGATATATTCTAAGAACAATGAATAGCATGCACAACATCTTCGCTTAGTCCTGACTTGATTGCGGGAACACAAGATGTATGCCAAATTCAGTAAGTGTGAGTTTTGGTTGGATCGAGTGCAGTTTTTGGGACATGTCCTAACACCTAAAGGCATCTCTGTGGATCCTGCAAGGTGCAGGATGTGTTAAATTGGAAATCTCCAATGTCAGTGCATCAGATTCATCAGTTCCTTAGTCTTGCTGGTTATTATCGACGCTTCATCCCTGAGTTCTCCAAAATAGCTCAACTGATGACCAAGTTGCTGCAGAAGGATGTCAAGTTTGTATGGAGTCTGGCTTGTGAAGAGGCTTTCCAAGCCCTGAAGAAGTTTCTTACCTCTGCTCCTATTCTTGCTCAACCAGATATTGATAGGCCATTTGATGTGTATTGTGATGCCTCTAGGACTGGATTGGGTTGCGTATCTGCAAAAGTAGTTTACGTTTGACCAAATTTCTAGTAAATAATGTTCACATTTATGACTCCAAATTAATTTATTAAGAAAATACATTTTGTAATTAATCTAATGTTATTTATTTATATCATAAATAATAATATTTTTTATCTATAATTAATTAAATTTGAGATACTGAACCATAACACTATGCTAGAATTGCACGTTTTTTTGAACAGAGGGAGTATATGGTAGTAGGCAAGGCATCCAGAATTCTGGCCTAGCTTAACATGGCTTCCATCTAAAAGCCCATACATACTGCATATACAGGTACACATTCCCAAGCATGAAGCCGACACATCGTTGTCCCTGTTGCCGCATCACAGGATCGCCTTGACGACCGCCACGTCGTCCGGCGATGGCTTCCCGCCCAAGTGGGTGATGCTGGAGTGCTTGGTCTTCTGCATGGATGACGAAGAGTACTTCTCGGACAAGAACAAAGCGCCCATTAGAGCGTCTGGCACCACCTGGTTGGATGCCACCTTCCAGGTCACCTTCGAGCTCGCCGAGCCCCCGACGATCTCCTGCCTGTACAAGTGTGTCGGTGTTTTCAGACCACCGATGAGTAAATTTGTATTTGCGTGTTTGGCTTAGATGGTGTGCTCAGAGGACACAAGGGTTTATACTAGTTCGAGTGGAACGTCCCTATGTCTAGTTTACTGTTGCTCATGTTACCGGCACTTGGTTTGCAGTAGAGTTACAAACAGGCGAGAGAGGGAAAGGATCCCAAGTCTCTGGTGAAAGAAATGAATGGGTGCTGAGAGCTCGATCGCTGCTCAGATGTGTGCTTGTGTGGTGCTCTTGTGTTTTTATCTCATGGTTTGGTCTTGTGCTAAGCTAGATCCCCCTTTTCATGGGGTGCCCTGCTTCCCCTTTTATAGGCGAAGAGAGAGCATGGGTTACAACGGAGAAAAAGAAGAAAAACCAGAGAGAGAAGAAGTCTTCCAGGATAGTCGGGTCCTTCCTTCCTCTTCATGTAGGTCCCGCCAACCCTGTAGATGTCAATAGGGACAGCTCCATGTTGTGGCCCTGTTCATCACTGATGCCATACTTAGGCGTCATCTACCGGTCATGGTGTTCCATTCCATCCCAGTGGACATCGTGGTGAACTGAAGCGCCTATTAGCATTCGTACGAGGGTTAGGCAGAACAACACCGGCACGCCTGACGCTGTTCTTAATGTGAATCCTTAGGTATGGCCCATCATGGCCACAAGTTACATCGAGGCATGCTAGTCTCTTCTCTGATGTCAGAGTTTTGACCTAGGCCCATACGCTTGGACCTAGAGTGGTTGGCGGCGGTACGAGTCCTCGTCGGATGAGATGGAAACCGCGCCCTTGGGGTCGGGTGAGACAGAGCCTGCACCCAAGGGGTCAGGCGAGGCAGAGTCTGCGGCTTTGGGTGAGACCCCTGTGGCCTTGGGGTCGGGCGAGGTAGAAACCTCGTCCTTGGGGTCGGCCGAAATGGAGCATGCACCCAAGGGGTCGGGTGAGGCGGAGTCCGTGGCTTTGGGTGAGACCCTCGTGGCCTTGGGGTTGGGCGAGACGGAGCTCGCACCAAAAGGGGTCAGGCGAGGCGGAAACCGCGTCCTTAGGGTCAGGTGAGATGGAGCCCGCACCCAAGGGGTCAGGCGAGATGGGCCCCATAGCCTTAGGGTCGGGCGAGATGGAGCCCGCACCCACGGGGTCGGGCGAGGTAGAAACCGCGTCATTGGGGTCGGGTGAGACACAACCCGCACCCAAGGGGTCGGGCGAGGCAGAGCCCGTGGCCTTGGGTGAGACCTCCATGGCCTTGGGGTCAGACGAGACCTTTTAATACATCTTACTTCATCTGGGGACATCTGCATGGGCACTAACCTCCTTGCTTTGAGTGTCCCTAATATCGATACCCGACAGTAGCCCCTGAGCCTACGGAGGAGTAGAATACTCCTTTGGAGGCTTTTTCGGACAGGAGGACTCTGAGGGCCTTGGCCTTCTTTTTGTGGCCCGCGTCGTGTCCTGGTAGGGTGGCGGTTCCCTTTTGTTATGATCGGTCTTCTTGGGGGCATGTAACCGTAGGATTTGGGAGGTCAGAAAGATTTTTCTTGATTCTAGTCCCTAGGATCTGATCGGTCTGCCGTCGTATTGCGACCGCACGTTCGGTCTCCTTGTGAGTCCAACTTTCCTCGAGCCCTAGCGCGTAGCAGGGGTCTAGTCGAGGGTCGGCTCGTCTTTGTGATCGTCATCCCTCAAGTGTTTTCTTTGATAAAATGGAGGGGCTGAGCCGTGCCATGTTTTCCCCTGATGGACGAAACATGGTGCTCGTTGAGCTGTTAACGGGCTAGTTCGAGTGGGGCCCCGGTTTCCTGTTCGTGGGGGTCTGGCATGGGTTAGCCGGTGACCGACTCCAGACTCTTGGTGGTCAATCCATATAGTTCTCGGGTCCGTTCGACCAGTCCTGAGGGCTCGTTGCCTTTCTTCGAGGAAAAACCATGGACTAGAAACCGACCAAGACTCTTACATGGGTCCATCCCTTTCCACCCCTCACTCTAAGGGTGGCCCGGAGTGGTTGTGAGCCCGTCGAAGGGCCAACCTTCGAACTCCTGGGCCTAAATGGGTCGTAGGAGCATTTTTAGCTTTGTATCCCACCTTAACTGCGATGGTTCTTGGCCCATTGAATGGGCGAACCATCATCTGGCGTATCCTTTGAGGGCACGGACAGAGATTGCGTGTGCATGATCTTCAGAGGGAGGTTACATGACACAGCGCAGTGGGCGTATGAATCTAGGCGGACGGTTTGTCTTCTCACCCCGCTCCGCCTTATAAATAGTGGCCTCCCGCTTCATGTTTCTATACACCAAAACCGCAACCTTACCTTCTATGTTTCTCCATCGCCACCGTTTGGATCTGCCATGCTTGCTAGTCTACTGTCGGAGCCCTAGATCTATAGCCTCCGCTCCTCCGCCACCACCTTTGCTTCTCCGTAGCCACCTCCATCCTCCATGGATTCGTGGCATAGCTCTGATGTTACCTAAGCGCGCATGGAGGGCCTCGTCAAGCGTGGTCTTCTCCATGGGCTATGGGGGACACCCATCAAGGAGAAGAAGAGGATGTGTGATCTCCTCAAGGCCATCGCATTCCTGAAGACCCACGGCCTCTGCGGGGTCAGTGTCATTAGGGGATATCACATGAGGAGGGTGGCGCCCCTGATGGCGCGCATCCTCTCGTTGTATGGGATGACACTCGAAGCGCATCTCGTCGGGACGATGCTCGCTCGGGGGCTGCTCTGCGATAGCGAGGTCGCACAGTGTATCAAGGAGGCCACGGGGGAGGGCGACACCGTGTTCCTAACCTCGGGGCATCCTGTTATGTGGTCGGACACAAGCTTCATCGAGCTGCCGGTGGGGTTAGTCTTCTGGGACTCCATCGCACCACTGCTAGAGCGCATGGTTGTGAGGGCGGTCAGCAGAAGAAGAAGGACGACGAGGAGAAGAGACGGCGGTCGAAGCAGCGAGGGAAGCGGCGTCAAGGCTCGTCGGAAGAAGAGGAAGAAGAACAAGAGGAAGATGATGGCTCCATGTCGCACATCCCGTGGGATGATCTAGCCATCAGGAACGAGGACCCACCTTCGCCGTAGGCGGGGCCCTTCCCATGGCATGTCGCGAGGTAGGAGGGGGACGGTGCGCCCCTGGAGCCAGCGAAAACGAACCACCCCGCCACGTCTGAACCTTCGATGGTGGCCTCGGAACCGATGGAGCTAGGCTGCCTCGCCTTGTCCGAGCCTTTGATGGTGGCCCCAAAGCTGGTGGAAACATTTCATCTTGCTCCATCCGAGCCCTCGGTGGTGCCTCCGGAGTTGGCGGGGGCGGCCGTGTTGTTTTGTCCGAGCCCTCCAAGCCGAGGGAGGGCTCGAAACATCCTTGTATGATGGTGTCAAGGTGAGTCAAGAGTTCCTTCATCCTTTTGTCTTAACGGACTTTCACCATAATCTGACCGCCATGTCCCTTGCAGCATCGAAGGGCGTGGGACTCTCCTATGGCTTGCTCCAAAGAAGATTCTCCTCCGGCAAACGCGCCTGGAGCCGGCTGGCGTCGTGTTGGTGGTGAGCGCAAGTGGCGTTGGGGCGGCCATGGCATTGACTAGGGAGGCATAGACAGTTTCTGTATCCATAGGAGAACAGGCGGAGGAGGGTGCGTTCGGGGCGCCTGTGGTGGGTGCGGCGCGGCCAATCATGTCCTCGGTGTCGTAGGCAGAGGAGGTATGGCCAGAGTCGCTGTTCATGCAGGTGGCCATGTCCATGGTGGGGTGGATGGAAGGGGGCAGACTCGAGGCATCCTTCGTGGATGTGGCGATGGGGCAGGACTCTGTGTCCACATCACCCGCCCCCTCTATCACTAGAGGAGCCGCTCTAGAGGAGCTGCCAGCGCCAAAAAGGTCAGCGTCGCTTGAGGTCAGTACGGGGATGTCCTAGTCTCTCATTTGGGATGGTACCCTCGATGAAGCGGTAGAGGAGAGGCAATGGGGGAGCATCCACATGGAGGTTGGGGACACGGTTCACGCCCTGACCACCATGCTGAGCTCGATGGGCGACATTGTCGCCCCGGTCGGCCAGGTAAGATACAACCGCGCTTCCAACCCTTATGCTCTCCTTCCACACCTCTAAGTCAAGTCTTATTCATAGGTCCTTATGGCCCGCAATGTAGAGCATAAGTGGTTCCCCATTGGTCGGAGGGACTAGGATTGGGGCCTTCATCAAAAGCTGCTTGACTGTGTCAAGTGCCTCCTAGGCTTCGGGCGTCCATTCGAAACGATCAGCCTTCTTCAGAAGCTGATAGAGGGGGAGACCTCGTTCTCTGAGGCATGAGATAAAGTGGCTAAGCATGGTGAGGCACCCTGTAACTCGATGTACCCCTTTTATGTTCTAAATTGGGCCCATCCTCGTGATGGCTGAGATTTTCTCTGGGCTGGCCTCGATGCCACGCTCGGAGACGATAAAACCTAGCAGCATACCTCTTGGGACTTCAAAAACACACTTCTTGGGGGTGAGCTTAATGCCATTTGCTTAGAGTTTCATGAAGGTCTGCTCTAGGTCGGCTACGACCTAGTTAGCCCATTTAGATTTGACCACGATGTCATCCAATGGTCCGCCTAATGAGATCCCCGAAACACTTGAGCATGCAGCGTTGGTATGTAGCTCCCGCATTCTTCAGGCCAAACGGCATTGTGGCATAGCAGTATGATCCAAATGGGGTGATGAAAGATGTCACGAGCTGGTCGGACTTTTTCATCGCGATTTGATGGTACATGGAGTATGCATCAAGGAAGCAAAGGGTTTCACACCCTGAGGTCGAGTCAACTACTTGGTCTATGCGTGGCAAAGGGAATGGATCCTTTGGACATGCTTTGTTGAGACCTGTGTAGTCGACACACATTCTCCATTTCCCACTCTTCTTTCATACAGGAATGGGATTGGCTAACCACTCGGGGTGGTATACTTCCTTGATGAACCCGACCACCAAAAGCTTCACAATCTCCTCACCGATGGCCCTATGTTTCTCCTCATCGAAGTGACGCAGGCGCTGCTTCACTGGCTTGGAGCCTGGCTTGATCTTCAAGGCATGCTTGGTGACTTTTCTCGGAATGCCTGGCATGTCCGAGGGTCTCCACGCAAAGATGTCTCTGTTGGCGCAAGGGAAATCAATGAGCGTGTTTCCTATTCGGAGGAAAGTGTGGTGCCAATGCGCACCACTTTGCCCTCAGAGCCGCTGGGGTCTATGAGCACCTCTTTGGCGCCTTCTATAGGCTTGAAAGACCCGGCCGACCGCTTAGGGTCGGGCGTTTCTTCGACGATCACCTCCCTGATGTCCGCAAGATCTTTGGAGGCGATAATTGCCGCGACGTCTTTGCAGCACTCGCCCTCAGAGCAAGGCCGCTGGAAGGAGGTGCCGATGGTGATGACCCTACGTGGACCCAGCATCTTCAACTTCAGATAGGTATAGCGATGGGCCCAACGATCCTCGGGCGTCGCAGACCCTGGAAGCCCTCGGAGCAAGGCTGCTGCGACAGTGATGTTCTTGATGAGGCGGCCTAGGTCCTCCCAGGAAGGTGCCGAGCTGGCGTTCTAGCCTCCCGTAATCGAAGCCGAGGAACTAGTCTCTCCTAGGGGCACGGGCCTCCAGTGCGTGCAGCCACAGCTCCTCAAACACCTCAGTGATCGCGTCAAGATCGGTGGAATGGAGAGATTGGATGGTGATGGGAGCCTACACCAACTCTCCCCCTGTCATGACGATGAAGTCCATGTTCCCAAAGCACACGTGCATGCCCGGGACCCAGCTGACGCCATTACTAGCAATCCGAGGCCTGATGTGGATGTCGAGACACGCAAAAAGCCCCAACCTGGCGCGCCAACTGTCTGTGTTTTTGAACCACCGACGAGTAAATTTGTATTTACATGTCTGACTCGGATGGTGTGCTCGGAGGACACAAGAGTTGATACTGGTTCGGGCGGAACGTCCCTACGTCTAGTTTGCTACTGCTTGTGTTACCGGCACTTGGTTTGCAGTAGGGGTTACAAACAGACGAGAGAAGAAAAGGATCCTAAGTCTCTGGTGAAAGGAATGAATGGGAGCTGAGAGCTCGATCGCTACTCAGCTGTGTGCTCGTGTCGTGCTCTTGTGTTTTTATCTCATGGTTCGGTCTTGTGCTGTCGACAAAAGATGCTCGGTAGTCCACCGAGGGGTATCCCATGATGGTAGATTTGTCGGCGGGGGTACGCGTAATCAGGAATCAGATGGTGACACAAGGCGCAGAGACAGCAATTTAGATAGGTTCGGGCCATTTGATCGACGTATTACATATGCATTTAGGATCTAGTGGAGTGCTAACACCCTTGAAAATGTTTGTGAAAATATGCTAACATATGTGCACAAGGTGATACACTTGGTGGTTGGCACATTTGAGCAATGGTTAGGAACTTCAACGGCGGAGTGTCCGCCCATAGAGTATGGACAGTCTGAAGGTGCCATCGACGCCCTATACAGAAAAGATGGAGGTCACTAAAAGTGACCGGACGCTAGCCTTGGTTGGACCAGCGTGTCCAGTCAGTAGCAGCAGAGGGCGCGTGTTTCGGTGTTCGACCGGACGCTGGTGCTAAAAGTGACCGAACGCTGGCAGGGTGCGTCCGGTCAGTGCTGACGTACGCTGACGTGGGGCGCACAGAGGAGACGTTGAGTGACCGGACGCTGGGTGAGTCTGGTCGGGCATGACCGGACGCGTCCGGTCGTGAAAATTCGCATTTGGGACCTTACTAGAAACGACCGGACGCTGAGGTCCAGCGTCCGGTCACCTTCTAACTGATGCGTCTGGTGATCACTTGACCGTTGAGATCAGGCGATCAACGTTTGAAGCTGATGACACATGGCACGTATCGGGTGATCGGACGCTGAGGTCCAGCATCCGGTCGATAAGAACGGGGCGTCTGGTCACCCCGTGTTGTGCCCAGTGAAGGGGTACAACGGCTCTATTTTGTGAGGGCTTCTATTTAAGCCCCATGACCGGCTCAAGTTCACTCTCTTGGCCATTTGCATTGACATAGCAACCTTATGAGCTTAGCCAAAGCCCTCCCACTCATCTCCATCATTGATTCATCATCTTTGTGAGATTGGGAGAGAATTCAATTGCATTGCTTAAGTGTTTGCATCTAGAGGCACTTGGTGTTCATGTTTCGCTGTTGGATTCGATTGTTACTCTTGGTGGTTGCTGCCATCTGGACGGCTTGGAGCAGCGAGGATCGTTGAGCGAAGGTTGGTGATTGTCTCCGGCTCTGATTGTGGTGATTATGAGGGGTTCTTGACCTTTCCCCGGCGGAGAGCCAAAAGGTACTCTAGTGAATTGCTCATGGCTTATGTGATCCTCATCTTGTGTTGGTTGTGCGGCACCCTATTGAGGGTTTGGCGTGTGATGCCAATTAGCGCGTGAACCTCTAAGTGAGTGCATCGCCACAACGAGGAGTAACTTGCCGGCAAGCAAGTGAACCTCGGAAAAAATTATTGTGTCATCATTTAATTCCGAGGTGATTGGTCTACATTGATATTCATCTTTGTGATTGATTGGTTCACTCCTCGACACGGCAATATAACTATCTTGCTCTCTCTTTACAATACCGCAAACTAGTTATCAAGCTCTTTAGTGTAGCTAATTGTGAGAGCTTGTTAGTTTGGTTAGTGTGGCTCTTTAGCTAGCATTTGAGAGTACACTAACTTAGTGTAGTGATATAGCCATTGTGTGGATATAGACTATAGAAACTAGAATTGTGGTAGGTGGCTTGCTTTTTAGTAGGCTAGCGCATCTCTTGCTTCGCCTCATAATTGTCTAACCGTTTTGTTAAGTGTTGTTGTAGAAATTCTTAATAGGCTATTCACCCCCCTCTAGCCAGTAGGACCTTTCAGTGGTGAAGTGTGCCCACTTAGTCCTCAAGCATGAAGAATCCGAGCACCGAGGAGTAACCGACGTAGCTGGCGATGAAGCACGGGCGATGAATAGTCTGGTCGACTAGTCGGCGGCGAAGTGAGCATTGAGTAGAAGCGACCGGTGAACAGTCCGATCAACTGGTCGGCGATGAAGTCGATGAACCTAGCGGTCCGACCAGTTGATCGGTGGAGAAGTCCGAGCACCAGGTGATCCGATCACCTGGACGATGATCCTGCAATACAAATATATAGAATGGGTAGTACATGATGTAAAAATATATGAACTCTGGAGAAAAAAATAGCGTATGTAGTTCGGCGATCAGTTGGTGTGAAGATGTATTTATATTTAATATAAACCGCCCGACCAGTTAGTGTGTAGCTGAGTCTCCAGCCCTAGCTAGCCCATAGTCCATAACGTCGAGCGCGGAGCCTATGCACGTGTAGGAGGAACAGGCGTCACCAAGGAACTGCAGCCAACCACCCATAACGCAGAGCGCAGAGCCCGTAGCACGTGTAGGGAGGAGCCGGAGACAGGGACATCTCTGGAGGCGTCCGAGCATCAACATGACTATTCGGGGTTCGGAAAATCGTTTGGAGAGCAAACATGGAGAAAACAGCTCGGAGAAACATTATGGCGATATACGAAGATTGGAGAATATTTAGAAAAATATTAAAGCGTGACTTAGCTTTAGACAGAACGTCTGGTCGATGACGTATGGCATTATCTGGTCGGCGTTGATGAAGTTGCCCGGCGCTCAAGCTTTCCGAACTGTCGTCATGGCGGCGGTTGCGGTCGTCATGGCATAGTTCTATGCGACGATCATCATTGTGGCGCGACAGGTGGTCGAAGTGAGTAGTCCGGGTGATGTCGTCCTTATATTGATGATCGGCCTTAGGAGATTCGGGGAGATCATTAACTGGTCGGAGAAACGATGTTGTATGGCGGAGTAGATGGGGCGTGGCCGAAGCGTGCTTGATGCGTGCGTGTACACATGCAAGTGCCATAGCGATATGTAGTTGGCCTGCATGTAGATGTATACGTACGCCTTCTTATTTGCTTGCATGCATGCAGATTTGCTTCCATGAAGATTTCTGCTGCACGTTGTGTCCGATTCGAATTGGAGTAGGACTCCTGTGCGGATGCGGCCCGGAGAACGAACACCACATAGTAGCGTCGTTGAGTCCTCGCGGGTCGGCGAAGTCGGAGAAGACACCGATGACGAGGTTGCGTGCATGCGGCTGTAGGTCATGCGTCCTTCAATGGTTGCATGTATCATCTGATAGCACAGCGCCGCTTTGCAAGCAGTCTTGTTGAAATCCATCAGCTTGCACGTGGTGCTGTTGGTCACTGCACGGATGTAGTGCCGTGTCGTGCTGGGATCACGTCGTGGTGGCGCAGTTGGATGCGCCGACGCTCGTAGATGATTGAAGAACGATGTCGTGATCCGCCAAGCTCCGATGTCTGTTTATGTGAAGAAAATTCTCGTGCAAAAACCGAAGATGAAGGTTGATTTCGCCAAGAACGTTATGTCGAGGTTGAGATCCATTCAGTTCGCTATGGGATCAGCACGCACAGGCTCCTACCTGATGCGCCAACTGTCGACAAAAGATGCTCGGCAGTCCACCGAGGGGTATCCCGTGATGGTAGATTTGTCGGTGGGGGTACGCGTAATCAGGAACCGAATGGTGACACAAGGCGCAGAGACAGCGATTTAGACAGGTTCGGGCCGTCTGATCGACGTAATACCCTACGTCCTGTGTCTTTGGTGTATCATATTGAATATGAGATGTATGGATCGTGTCAACTAGGGGACCCCTGCCTCTCCTTATATACTCTGGAGGGGTAGGGTTACAAGAAAAGTAGCATATTTGGTACTATACAATATCTTGCGGTGCACGCCGAGCAGCGCCGTGCACGCCTTGATCTTGTGGGCTGGGCCACCTCTGATGGTGCGGCCCATGTCTTGTCTTGTGGATACCGGGGGACATACCCCCACATGTGCCGATCTGGATCCCCCTTTTCATGGGGTGCCCTGCTTCCCATTTTGTAGGCGAAGGGAGAGCACGGGTTACAACAGAGGAAAAGGAGAAGAACTAGAGAGAGAAGAAGGCTTCCAGGATCGCTAGTTTCTTCTTCCTCTTCATGCGGGTCCCGCCATCCCTGTAGATGTCAATAGGGACGGCTCCACGTCATGGCCCTATTCGTCACTGACGCCATGCGCAGGCGTTGTCTGTTGGTCATGGCATTCCATTCCATCTTGGCGAACGTCGTGGTGAACTGACGTGCCTGTCAGCATTCATACGAGGGTTAGGCAGAACAGCACCGGCATGCCCGACGCTGTTCTTGATGTGAATCCTCAGGTATGGCCCGTCATGGCCATGGGTTATATCGAGGCGTGCTAGTCTCTTTCCTGATGTCAGAGTTTTGACCCAGGCCCATACGCTTGGACTTGGAGTGGTTGGTGGCGGTACGGATCCCTGTCGGACGAGACAGAAACCGCACCCTTGGGGTCGAGCGAGGCGGAGTCCGCGGCTTTGGGTGAGACCCCCATGGCCTTGGGGTCGGGCGAGATGTAGCCCGCACCCAAGGGGTCGGGCAAGGCGGAAACAATGTCCTTGGGTCGGGCGAGACGGAGCCCATACCCAAGGGGTCGGGTGAGGCGGAATCTGCGGCTTTGGATGAGACCCTGTGGCCTTAGGGTTGGGCGAGACGAAGCCCGCACCCAAGGGGTCGGGTGAGGCAGAAATTGCGTCCATGGGGTCGGGCGAGATGGAGCCCGTACCTAAGGGGTCGGGCGAGACGGGGCCCTTAGGTGAGATCCCCGTGGCTTTGGGGTCGGACGAGACGAAGCCCGCACCCACGGGGTCGGGCGAGGCGGAAACCATGTTTTGGGGTCAAACGGGACGGCGCCCGCACCTAAGGGGCCGAGCGAGGCGAAGCCCGTGGCCTTGGGTGAGACCCCCGCGGCCTTGGGCTCAGACTAGACCTTTTAATACGTCTTACATCATCCGGGGAAGTCTGCGTTGGCACTAACCTCCTTGCTTTGGGTATCCCTAATATCGATACCTGACAGCGTGGCTACAGGGGTTTTCGGATCCCATGAAACAGGTGCCCTTAGCCATCCTGGCGAGTCACCAGCATCTCGTCCTACTCCGTGTCAGTATCGCGAACGATGCATGTGAAGCATAGTTCTCAATACTGCCGAAAACCGGCGTAAACCAGTCAATATCGGTCCTATCGGTCCCCTCCGGTATTGGCCGGTTTCAGT
Source organism: Miscanthus lutarioriparius (assembly GCA_904845875.1). Lineage (NCBI taxonomy): Eukaryota > Viridiplantae > Streptophyta > Magnoliopsida > Poales > Poaceae > Miscanthus > Miscanthus lutarioriparius. The sequence goes on from CAJGYO010000019.1 coordinate 245,388, forward strand.
CGGTTTCGACCGGTATCGAATGATATTTGTAAATTTTAATTAAAGTTTGGCCAAACTTTGACCGGTATTGGCGACGTCTTACTGGCCCCTCTGGTATTTTTGCTTACACCGAAATCCAAAACTACGATGTGACGTGCTGCAGGAGCTCTTCATCTACGACAGCAGCGCCTGCGCCTCATCAGATATAGACGACGACAAACCTTGCTCATCACTCAAAACACTCCCCCCTTGTACCTTGTCGGACGAGCCGGATCCCATCCACGGTGGTCACCGTCGCCGTCGTCGTGGCCCTCCTCCTCACAAACAGGAGCAGCCGCGATGGCGTCTGATGGCGGTCTGGTCCATGGACAGGAGTTCATGGTAGCAGAACTCAAACTTTCCTAGACTGATGAGGTCTACGCGCGCCATATTTTGGATGCACAAACTAGCTCTACCAGATTCGGTTCCACCGACGACAAATGGAACTCATGCCGCGCACTAGTCCACAGCTTCTGCAAGAACCCCGAAGGAATCCTCTACTGCAAGAACCCCGACCGTGATGACACCTGGCAACATAGCATCTATGTCAGGAGTCATCCAGGCTATGGGCTGGCGTCAGGCCATGGGCTGAGTGGCCTACTAGGCCATGTCAATTGAGGAACAACACTACAGATGGGAAGCTGCACCTGAGGCGAGAGGCATCGAACAATTATCAGAAAAAACTATCTCCTACCTACTGTTCATCTTCCTCCTCCAAGTTCCCCCTCTCTGTACTTGGATCTCCTACCTCCAGCACCTTCTAGGATCTTCTAGAATCTTCCTTCTAGCTCAGGTGTCAGAGTCATCCAGGCTATGGGCTAGCGTCAGGCCATGGGTCGAGTGCCCTACTGGGCCATGTCAATTGAGGAACAACACTACAAATGGGAAGCTGCACCTGAGGCGAGAGGCATCGAATAATTATCAGAAGATACCATCTCCTACCTACTATTTATCTTCCTCCTCCAAGTTCCCCCTCTCTATACTTGGATCTCCTACCTCCAGCACCTTCTAAGAAGGGACAGGCACAGGTCACCACCACGGGTGGCGTAGACCACCCCGGGTGCTGATGCATCTACGGAGGATGAGACACAAATCGATGGTGTTGCTTCGGGTTGGTGGGCCTTTCCCCCTTGTGCTCACATTGGATGGTGCTGCGCTTCATGTCTTGGCTCATTTTGAGCACGTTTTCTATGTTATTTCAATATATGTACTGCAAAACACATAATCACCAAAACATGTGAAAATTATTAGTCATAATCCCTAATACTAAGTTTCGTATTTTATATGAATGGTTTTTATGCGACGGTTAAAACTAGGAGTTAAAGGACCGCCAATAGAAGGCTACCCACTAGGCTTCGGTCTGACTGAGCTCACGGCGGATGTTGTTTTGCTCCGTACACCGCCGCGGGACGACCACCTGGCTACGTACAACGACACCTTCGTCATGTGCCGCCTCGAGAGCTTCACCAAGCGAGTGCTGCGGAAGGCTGCACTACTACATAAATGATTGATTTTGCAAGACATGCCCCTAGGATATTAGGAGACGGGCACAAAGTCCACGCGTTTCCTAAAATATGCAGCGATTTTCGGAGGTGGACAACACATTTTTAGAGGCACTAAAAAAACGACCGCCTCAATAAATTCATTAACGGAGGCACAAGGTCTCTTCCGATGGCGGCGGGCTCGCGGGGACCGCACTGGCGGTGGCAGCGGTGGCGGGGAACACGTGGAAGCTGACCGGCTCCGGAATAGGCTCGTCAGTTGGCTTTCGATTTTTTTATTATTTATTTACCTATTTTCACAGACGGGCTCTACGCGTCGCCTTCGTAAATGGTTATTAACACCGGCGTTTATTTATAGGCAGAGGCTTTGCCCACCTTTGAAAATGGTTTTTGTCCGCTTGTGAAAACATAGACAGTAATAGTGTTGCCTCCCCACTAATTCGTCTGTCTCCCATGCTGCTGTCACCTGCAAATGTGGTGCTCCCGCTGCGAAGCAAGCCTCTGGTGACTCAGAGCCTCTCTCGGGTGTCTGTTTTCAAATGAGGTGAGATCCTAATCATGCAGCGATTGGGTTTGGCCACGGGTCTATAAACACAAGCGTGTTGGAAAGAAAGACCTACGAGGAGCTCTATGATGCTAGGCCGAACGCTCCCAACGTCGAATAAATGGGAGCACTCTTCCCAAACGTTAGAAAAGGGTCGCGCAGGCAGCAGCAGAGACGCAAGCTCACTTCTTAGGTTGCGTCGTTGCCCATATATCGGTTGTCTACCATTTGTGTAATATTGAAGTAGAACTTGTAGGCCTCCTAGGGTGCTCGCCAGAAACATGTCGTTGGTATGATCAAACTATTCAATCTTAATTATAATGATGCGCAAACATTTTTACTTATTCAAGAAAAAAAAGAAACAGAAAAAAAAACTTAGCTGGCACGTAGGAACGTGTATCTCTTCCACTTGACCCAGTAGCCTATCCGTTTTCATCTTAGAAAAAACAACTGCTCTAACTATATATGTTCTTGTAAATAGTAAATAAAAGCAGCCAGACCCAGAATCCCGGCCCAGACTAACACGTACAACTGCTCTCACCTCATCTAATAAATGAAAGCCCAATAATGGCCCAAAGTACATGTGTCCTCCATCTTTCTTTACACAAGTCGACCGACATACATGAGGCAGCCACCAAGCCGCCGCGCGCGCTCTCCTGCTACCTCCGCCTCCTCTCTTCTTGTCGGCCGGCGCGCCCTGCCAGCAGCGGCTTACTTCTCCGTGGGTAAGTAAGGTTACAGCTCTCTCGCCCGATTCGTCCTCACGGTGGAGTGATTATTCCCCTAATTATATTTCCCAATGTAATCTGTCTCAAGGTCGCCATGTCCGCCGCCGCCGCTAATAACTTGCCACCCAAGTGGGTGTTGATGGAGCCCTTCGTCTCTCCGCGAGGACGACGATGAGTCCCTTCCGGACGAGAGCAAGACCCCCATCGAACGTCGGCACCACCTCGTGGAACGCCCCTTCAGCGTCGCCTTCAAGCTTGCGGAGCCCCCGGCGATCTCCCGCCTGTACGCGTACCTGCCGGGATTTCCGGGAACCCGGGAGACAGCTGCTTTCAATCCTTTCGACCCACCAACATCTCGCCCTTTTTCGTGTCGGTAAGATCAGCGTCCGTGGAGAACTTCCCGTGCAGGACTTGTTCATCTTCAACGCCTCGACCTTTCACTCAATCTACTCCCCACTTGTACCTTGTCCAACTTGGGTGATCATGCCCGCTGCGATGGTCGCGTATCTCGCATGATACTCCTACTTTTTCCTCCTCCTGCATGACATATGATGTCCGTCGCAATCACGGGCCTATTGTGCCGAGGCAAAGAGTTTGTGGTAGCAGAAGCCAAACTCTTGGTTAGGGGGCCTAGGGACAATGAGGTCTATGCTGACATCTTTTGGCTGCGATCATCATCAGCTGATTATTCTGATTGCAACTGGAGCTGTGCCCGCATACGAATTCTCAGCAGCGACAGCACCGATGATTTCGTTGGCAGAGCTACACCGTCATCCCTTTCCGCAACTGGCTATGCTGGATCGACTACAACCGTGGCATCCTCTTCGGTGACATGTTCGGTCCCACCCCTACTGTCACCTTGGTCCGCCTCCCTCCGGAGGAGGAGTTCGGTTCAACTCATGCTCATCCTCCCAACTTGTCGCGTCGCTGGATGTACCGGGGTGTGTCCGCCATCGACGTCGGCAATTGTCTCAAGTTCATCAAAGTCGACCGCCATGATGGCGTTCCCTATGGGCCACTCAAAGACGGTGCTGGCTTCACCATCACATGCCACACCCTCTTGTTAAAGGACAAGGTGTTAAAGGACAAGGTGTGGGAAAAGGACTACTCCGTCACCTCCAATGAGCTTTGGTCTGCCAACCCTCTTGAGGACCTCCCACGCGACATTCTCATGTTTCCTCAAGTGAACATCGACAGGCCACACGTAGCTCACTTCCTTATCATCGAGAAGTCCGTGTACACGTGGAAGAAGATGTGGGTGGTCACCATTGACATGAACACCAAGAAAGTGGAGTCATTTAATCCGTATATCAATGGGATGGAGGCCCGTGGAACTGAGGATGCTGACTTGGCCAAAGAGAAGTCATTTGGTTCCTCGCCTTCCCCCCTGTGGGTTCTCCGAGTTCCTCCATCTCTCAAGGTACGTATAATATTATTATATAGTATATATTGCTGCTGCTGGTTTTATCTATATCACCTGCTTAATAGTATTTGCTAGTTTGGATATATTGTTACTTTACTAGGAGTCGTTTATTGATGCATTGTGCAACTCTTCATCAGTTTAGGTCTCGTTTGGAATATGTGATTTCTTTTGCATGAATAATGCATTTTCTAGTGAAAAACTAAACCTATCAGATTCCTGCATTCCCAAGGGATCTCATCTCCTGGCTTTTCACTTTTGGAAGACCAGTGAGTATTTTACGTAAAAAAAAGTAATATTGCCCCTTTTGGAATGCAGGAATTTCATATTAGTCATATATAGGAATCCCGCGTTCCAAAGATGTCTAAACATTAGCTTTCAAGTTTAAGTGAAATATATTCATTAGGCTTATGAATGATGAGTTGTCATTACCTTCTTCCATATATACGTTGAAAATTATTAGTAGCGAAGTATATGTTCTTGGCAATTGTTTCCTGTAAATATGGCACAACTACTTTAATAAGAGTTTTTATTACCTTATTTCATATGTTGGAAATTATTAGTATGGAAGTGAATTCTACTAATTATTACCTGCACTGTCTGTTCCTGGCAATTGTTTCTTGTCAATATAGCACTACTACTTTACAAATCATCTTTACATGGTAGCTAGCCTTCTCTTGCTAACTGAAGCAAGTTTAATTTGAACATCATCTATCTAGACCATTTTTGTCATAGTATTTATGTATTGCAGGAAGAGGAAGAATGTGGATTGAGTCACATGTGTTCCTTCCTGCCCATGCTGTCAACTCATCGTACTTCGTAGACATGTCTTCCTGCCCAACCATTTTGCTTTCTTCTGTTATGTCTGGTGGTTTCACATGAAAGGCTTCTCTTGTGTTTGTCTGACAAAATTGAAGGACCTATTTCATGTTGTGGCATAGGAAGGATCTTAATGACTATTTTTATGTATTGTGTGAACCGCTGATGGTTTGTGGTGTGTTCCGTTGCTTCGTCAAAAATAGTCTGCAGTGTTTTCTTTCAAGCAAAATCATTAAATTGTGTCATTGTGTGGAGTTGTCACTTAGTCCTTGAACTTGCCTGTGTTATACAAGTTTGCATGTTAAATTTGATCTCCAAGTAACAATATGCCAATCGAAAGTACACTAGAATACATTACAAAATTTTTGAAGGATTGATTAGTTGTACTTCAGTACACCCAATCCTTACATATTGGGATGGAATAAAGTGATTGCAACTTATTTTTCATCTGCAAGTAATATTTCTATGGATTGGACTCCAATCAAACAAGACCTAAAAGATAAATTGAAGTTAACATCACATTATTTCTATAATTCTATTGGTTGTGCTACCGCACACCATCTAGCCCCTGACTTGTCGCAGTTACTGGAAAAATGAACTCCAGGCCTGTTTGGCTAGCAACTTTAAGCAGCTTGAAAAATGGAACTCCTGGCCTGTTTGGTTAACAACTATAAGAAGCAGCTTGGACCAGACAGGTTTCTTGGTGTGCCGATTTTAGATGCCTAGGTTCAGGCCTGAACAGTGTCTGCCCATGGCTGTACTTGAACTATCAATCCTCGGCATGATGATACCTGCAACTAGCACTGACATTTTGGAAAACTGACAACATCATCACCTTCCGTCACTAGTTGTGCCGGATAGACTACTCCCTCGCCCAAAATATAGTGGGATATTTAATATCACGCTTTAACCGCTATTTTTATTTAAAATATATTATTATGGCAACAAGTGGGTGTTGATGGAGCCCTTCCTCTCCCGCAGGGACGACGATGAGTCCTTCCCGGACGAGAGCAAGGCCCCCATCAGAACGTCTAGCACCACCTCGTGGAACACCCCCTTAAGCGTCGCCTTCAAGCTTGCGGAGCCCCTGGCGATCTCCCGCATGTATGCGTACCTGCCGGGACTTCCTGGGGAACCTGGGAGACAGCTGCTTTCTATCCTTTCGACCCACCAATATCTCGCCCTTTTTCGCGTCGGTAAGATCAGCGTCCGTGGAGAACTTCCCGTGCAGGACTTGTTCATCTTCAACGCCTCCGACCTTTCACTCAAACTGCTCCCCCATTGTACCTTGTCCAACTTGGGTGATCATACCCGCTGCGATGGTCGCCAATCTCGCCGTCCTCCTGCACAGCGTATGATGTCCGTCGCAATCACGGGCCTCTTGTGCCGAGGCCAAGAGTTTGTGGTAGCAGAAGCCAAACCTTTGGTTAGGGGGCCTAGGCACTTTGAGGTCTAGCTATGCTGACATCTTTTGGCTGCGATCATCATCAGCTGATTATTCTGATTGCAAGTGGAGCTGTGCCCGCACACGAATTCTCAGCAGCGACAGCAACGATGATTTCCGCTGGCAGAGCTACACCGTCATCCCTTTCCGCAACTGGTTGTGCTGGATCGACTACAAGTTGTGCCATCATCTTCGGTGACATGTTCGATCCCACCCCTACTGTCACCTTGGTCCGCCTCCCTCCGGAGGAGTTCGGTTCAACTCATCCTCCCAACTTGTCGCGTCGCTGGATGTACCGGGGTGTGTCCGCCATCGACGCCGGCATTTGTCTCAAGTTCATCAAAGTCGATCGCCATCACTACTGGATTCAGGTGGCAAAGGCCAAATTGCACTCGGCAAAACCTTTGCCGAGTGCGGCACTCGACAAAGAACATATGGCAAAAATTTGATCGGCAAAGCCCTCTTTGCCGAGTGTCTTTTATCGGGCACTCGGCAAAGGCTTTGCCGAGAGCCCCGGGGATACTCGGCAAAGAAAAGCGACCGTCATGGCGCCGGCCCCGTTGACGGTCGCTTTGCCGAGTGCCAACCCTGCAGGCACTCGGCAAAGATTTTTTATTTTTTTTTTAAAAAAATTCTTTGCCGAGTGCTCTCTATCCGATCCTCGGCAAAGATGTTTTATTTTATTTTTCTAAAAATTCTTTGCCGAGTGCCCCCTGGCCGGCGCTCGTCAAAGTTTGAATTTTTTTTTCTAAAAAATCTTTGCCGAGTGCCCTCTGGCCGGCACTCGGCAAAGTTTGAATTTTTTTTTAAAAAAAAATTCTTTGCCGAGTACCTTGATCATGACACTCGGCAAAGCTGGAAAAATAATTTTCCGAGCGCCCATTTTTCTAGCTTTGCCAAGTGCTATGACCATGGCACTCGGCAACGGGGTCCTTTGCCGAGTGCAACACTCGGCAAAGTGATCCAAAACGGCAATTTTTAATTTTTTTTACATTACATCATGACAAATAAATTCATACAAACATATATCACATATATATCTCATTCATCACATATATATCTCATCCATCCGCACATATCACATCCATCACAATATATATCACATATATAATAATAAATGCTCAAGTTCATCCAAATAAATCCACATGCTGACATATATATATATGTATATACGTGGCAAACCAGCCACTAGCTGACATATAGCACTGTAAATTGTATTTTTGATATATTAGTGCTCACGAAAAAAGAATACATACGATAAGCATATAAGATACATATGCAAGAGACCAGGTCCACTTAATTCGAAAGGGTAATAAATGGTAGCAAAATATACCAATAACAACATGATCACCCCATGAGTCCAATGGCTGATTAGATACACACACGACTTGAAGCTCAAACGAAATAAAATGTTTTAAAAAACCAGTTACAACCAGTAGACTGAACTAGCTACATTATATATTGCCAAATCTGCACTTGAAATGATCCTAGAATAAAATCGCACATACAAAAGAAACCATACTTGATGCGCCACAAAGAGACAATGGATCCATTAATCGATAGCCATATATAGGGCCCAACATCACTCAGTAATCAATACCTGAAAAAGTTTGATCGCACAAAATAAGCTTAGAGAAACGTTACATGAGGAGAAACAAAAAGTTTCAGTTACTCTACATGGAAACTTCAAATAAAATAATAGGATTCTAAGGATGGGCAATTGATGACCAGCAGCATGAAGTTATAATCTGAAAAAGTTCTACAAATATGGAGTCAATTGGATATTATGATTAGTAGTTTGGGAGAGTTTTCTAGTTATGTCAATTAGCAATTTCTAATGCATCTGCAGAAATTTGATTATTCTTTAAAGCCAAACAATCAGTTAAACGTGTCTGTGCAAAATCACGATCTTAACAAAATAAAGCAATATCACAATGGACAAAAAATTGTCCCTAAGTTAAACTTTCAGCTTTTTATGCAAAAAATTCAAGGTAAATCTGACTATCATTTTTTGAATTATTAAATTCCATTATTCGTACCACGTGCAGTTCAAATTTATATTTTTCGAAAAAAATTCAAGTAAACAAAATAAAGTAACTAAATATATCAAAAAGCCACAAAAATTCCCCAAATTCTAACGAGGAGTTCATGGTACTTAAAAAGGGCTGCACAAAAAATTTGGAGATCAAAAACAAAAAAAAACAAAAAAAAATTGCCGAGGGGCCGGGGCATGGCACTCGGCAAAGGGAGCATTTTCCGAGTGCCAAGAATAAGGCGCTCGACAAAGAGGTTTTTTGAAAAAAAAAATTAGAAATTTCCTCTTTGCCGAGTGCCTTCACAGAGACACTCGGCAAAGTTATTTCAAAAAAAAGTAAATTTTTTAATTCCTCTCTTTGTCGAGTGCCGAATCAGTGGACACTAGGCAAAGACATTTCAAAAAAAATATTGAATCTTTGTCGAGCGCCGTGTCAGGGGCACTCGGCAAAGTATTTTCTAAAAAAATCTTTGCAAAGTGCCTAACAGTAGGCACTCGGCAAAGAAGGACGTGGCCGAACACCGTTACGCGGGGCAGCCTATGCCGAGTGTTGCGCTGTTGTCGAGAGCCTGGCACTCGACAAAGAAGTCCTTTGCCGAGTGCCTTTTTTGCCGAGTGCCCTGCTGAGTGCCCAGCACTCGGCAAAGAACTCTTTGTCGAGTGCGGCACTCGGCAAAGAAGGTCTTTGCCGAGTGCCCGATTTTTTACACTCGGCAAAGCAGTTTGCACTCGGCAAAGGCCCTATTTCTAGTAGTGCATGATGGCATTCCCTGTGGGCCACTCAAAGACGGTGTTGGCTTCACCGTCACATGCCACACCCTCTTGTTAAAGGACAAGGTGTGGGAAAAGGACTACTCAGTCACCTCCAATGAACTCTGGTCTGCCAACCCTCTTGAGGACCTCCTACACGACGTTCTAATGTTTCCTCAAGTGAACATCGACAGGCCACACGTACTTCACTTCCTTATCATCGAGAAGTCCGTGTACACGTGGAAGAAGATGTGGGTGGTCACCATTGACATGAACACCAAGAAAGTGGAGTCATTTAATCCGTATATCAATGGGATGGAGGCCCGTGGAACTAAGGATGCTGACTTGGCCAAAGAGAAGTCATTTGGTTCCCTGCCCTTCCTCCCCTGTGGGTTCTCCGAGTTCCTCCATCTCTTAAGGTACGTATAATATTATATATATATATATATATATATATATTGATGTTGCTGAACTTCACCTACGGTGGTGCATCTTTGGTGTCCCAGCATAGCAGGTCCCAAGTCTTGGTAAAGGAGGAGGATTGTGTTAAGTGCGGCGAGCCAATGTAAAAACTTAGCCACTTTTATGGAGATAAAAACCCAAAAGAATCTCGTTGGGGCGTAACCCTCTTAGCGACGCGCCATGTCGGAACCAGGGTATGGTGTTAAATGAGCAAGGGCCGAGTCGTCACCCCCGTGAAGCGCCGTGTCACGATCTAGGCACGGTGTCAAGTGAGCAAGGATCAAGTCGTCACATCCTTAGTGGTGCGCCACATCGGCGTCCGGGTATGGTGCAAAATGAGCAAGGGTCTTCACACCTACCTCGGCGGGTGCGAAGGGCAAGGAAGCTAGTCGAGCCAACTAGGATCTGTTTAGGTAGCTAGAATATAGGGTCCCTTACGGCTAAGTTAAGAGAGTTAGTGGACACAATGGTTAGGAGGCATGTAAATATCTTATGCATCCAAGAGACTAAATAAAAGACGTAGAAGGCGAAGGAGGTGGACAATACCAGCTTCAAGCTCTGGTACATAGGGACAACTTTAAATAAAAATGGAGTAGGAGTTTTGATTGATAAGAGCCTCAAAGATGGTGTGGTGGGGGTGAGAAGGCAAGGGGATAGGATCATCTTAGTTAAACTTGTCATTAGTGATATGGTCTTAAACGTAATTAGTGTGTATGCCCCCCCAAGTAGGCCATGATGAGAATGTTAAGCGACTTTTCTGGGAAGACTTAGATCGCTTGGTTAGAGCTGTCCCTAGTAGCGAGAAGCTCTTTATAGGAGGTTATCTTAATGGCCATGTAGATACATCAAGTGCAGGTTTCGAAGCGGTCTATGGAGGTTTCAGATATGGTAGTAGGAACCAAGAGGGAGAGAAAGTCTTAGACTTCACCATAGCTTTTGATCTGATAATAGCGAACACTTTCTTTCGTAAGAGACAGTCTCATTTAGTGACCTTTAATAGCGGCCAGTACTCTAGTTAAATCGACTTTGTCCTTAGAAGGAGGGATAAACGAATATGCGTGGACTATAAGGTGATACCTAGAGAATGTGTGGTTGCTTAACACAAGCTGGTGGTGGCTGACTTCCGTTTTCTGGTGCAAGCTCATTGTGGGGGTATGGCCCCCGGTATCCACAAGATAAGACATGGGCCGCACCATCAGAGGTGGACCAGCCCACAAAATCAAGGCGTGCACGGCACTAGTCGACGTGCACCGCAAGATATTGTATAGTACCAAATATGATACTTTCCTTGTAACCCTACCCCTCCAGAGTATATAAGGAGAGGCAGGGGTCCCCTAGTGGATAGATCCATACATCACATATTCAATACAATACACCAAAGACACAGGACGTAGGGTATTACGTCGATTAGATGGCCCGAACCTATCTAAATCGCTGTCTCTGCGCCTTATGTCACCATCTGGTTCCTGATTACGTGCACCTCCACCGATCAATCTACCTTCGTGGGATACCCCTCAAAGGATTGCCGAGAATCTTTTGTCGATAGTTGGCGCGCCAGGTAGAGGTGTGCGTGTTGATCCATGGCGAACCAGATAGGATCTCAAGATCGACGCCGCTCGTGGCAACTTGACTTCCTACGACGGCGTACTTTAGTAGCCTGACAGGCTCGATATCACTTGGTGACAGAATCAATCTGCTACGCCGGCAACTCGGTCTGCTACGATGGCGTCCGCCGACAACCTGACGAGACTCGATGTCGGATTCAACGTCGTGTTCAAGGATCAGTCTACTACTCGGAGCTTTCTGTTCTGTGCATCGGCTACTCGGCGTCTCTCTCAGCAACAAGTTCCAATGGAGCCACCGAATCGGATCAGATAATCAAAACGCGGTGTTGTACCTGTACCGAAGGAAGCGACAAATTATTTTGATGGCTGCTGTTGCACATGAATCGAGGCGAAGCTTAGATCGCCGCTGTGTGGTCCCAAGATTTCAGTCCATCTACTGAGATTGATTCGCTGCATGCCAATTACTAGAGCCATGCAAAGCTAGTTGTATGTGCTTACGTATATATGTCTACATGGAAGCCAACTACAGATTGCTGCGGCACTTGCAAGTGCACACGCACTCGTGGAGTCGTCAAGCCACCAAGCGAGCTGTTAAGCGAGGTGCCCACGTCGCCGACCACTAATATAAGGACGACGTCATCCGGACTACTTACTCCGACCACCTGCCGCGTCGCAATGATGATCGTCGTGAAGAACAGCGCTATGACAACCGCGACCGCCACCATGACGATAATTCAAAAAGCTCGAGGGCTGAGCAATTTCGTCAATGCCGACTAGATAACGTCATACGCCGCCGACCAGACATTCTGTCTAAAGCTAAGTCACGCTTTAATATTTTTCTAAATATTTCCCAATCTTTGTATATCGCCGTAATGTTTCTCCGAGCTGTTTTCTCCATGTTTGCTCTCCAAACGATTTTTCTTTCATGTATACCATCTTAAAGATGACATACAACTAAGTCTAAGGCAAATCCCCGAACAGTCATGTTGATGCTCGGATGTCCCCAGAGACGGCCCTGTCTCTGGCTTCTCCCTACATGTGCACGAGCATCTGCCCTCTGCGTTATGGGTGGTCGGCAGCGGTTCCTTAGCGACGCTTTGTTCTTCCTACACGCACACGGGCTCTACGCTCCGCGTTATGGTTAACAGGCTAGCTAGGGCTGGAGACTTAGCTACACACTAAATGGTCGGGCGTTTTGTATTAAATATAAATACATCTTCACACCAACTGATCACCGATCTACATACGCTATTTCTTCTCCGGAGTTCATATATTTCTACATCATGTACTACCCGTTCTACATATTTGTATTGCAGGATTATCATCCAGGTGATCGGACCACCTAGTGCTCGGACTTCTCCACCGATCAACTGGTCAGACCGCTAGGTTCATGGACTTCATCGCTGACCAGTTGATCAGACTGTTCGCTGGTCATTTCTACTCAATGCTCACTTCGCCGCCGACCAGTTGACCGGACTATTCGTCGCTCGTGCTTCATTATCAGCTACGCCGGGGGCTCCTTGGTGCTTGGACATCACCAGCTACGTCGGGGACTCCTCGGCGCTTGGATTCTTCATGCTCGAGGACTAAGTGGGCACACTTCACCTTACGGACATTGCCAGCTATGTCAGGAACTCCTCGGTGCTCGGACATCGCCAGCTACACCAGGGACACCTCGGTGCTCGAACATCGCTAGCTACGCTAGAGGCTCCTCGGTGCTCGGACATCGCCAGCTACGCGGGGGGCTCCTCGATGCTCGGACATCGCCAGCTACGCCGGGGACTCCTCGGTGCTCGGACATCGCTAGCTACGCTAGAGGCTCCTCGGTGCTCGGACATCGCCAGCTATGCAGGGGGCTCCTCGGTGCTCGGACATCGCTTCCACGCCGGGCCTCCTCGGTGCTTGACATCGCCACCACGCAAGGGGACTCCTCGGCGCCGGACATCATCACCACGCCATGGGGACTCCTCGGTGCTCGGACATCGCCAGCTACACGGGGGGCTCCTCGGTGCTCGGACGTCACTAGCTACGTGGGGGACTCCTCGATGCTCGAACATCGCCAGCTACGTCGGGGCTCCTCGGTGCTAAGACATCGTTAGCTACGTCGAGGACTCCTCGGCACTCGAACATCGCCAGCTACGCCGGAGGCTCCTCGGTGCTCGGACATCACCAGCTACGCTGAGGGCTCCTCAGTGCTCGGACGTCGCCAGCTACGCCGGGGGCTCCTCGGTGCTCGGATATCGCCAGCTACACCGAGGATTCCTCGGTGCTCGAACATCGCCAGCTACGCCGGAGACTCCTCGGCGCTCGGACGTCGCCAGCTAAGCTGAGGACTCCCTTGGTGGTCGGATCTTGCTATGTCTCATCAGTGTGCTATCAAGCTGCTCCATGTTGTTCGGATCAGGGTGCTGATCTTGGACAGCACGTCTTGGGTCTTGATACACGCATGTCAGACAACGTCGGCAAGCTTTTAGACTTCTTTTTCTTTGACCCTGCTACAAGATTCATTCTTCATCTTCCAGCAGGCTCGGGGACTAAGTGGGCACACTTCACCGTGCGGTGAATGTGTGCTTTTTAATTTAGGGCTCCGCCCATGGACTAGTTGTCTGCTCGGCCGGTCTTCTGCCTTTCTTCTACTTTCTGACCCTAGCACCACGTGACTATGTCACCTACTATCAGGCTCGAGGACTAGCTATGGGGGTATGGCCCCCGGTATCCATAAGACAAGACATGGGCCACACCATCAGAGGTGGCCCAGCCCACAAGATCAAAGCATGCACGACACTGGTCGACGTGCACCGCAAGATATTATATAGTACCAAATAGGATACTTTCCTTATAACCCTACCCCTCCAGAGTATATAAGGAGAGGTAGGGGTCCCCTAGTGGATAGATCCATACATCACATATTCAATACAATACATCAAAGACACAGGACGTAGGGTATTACGTCGATCAGATGGCCCGAACCTATCTAAATCGTTGTCTCTGCGCCTTGTGTCACCATCTGGTTCCTAATTACGTGCACCTCCACTAATCAATCTACCTTCGTGGGATACCCCTCGGAGAACTGCCGAGCATCTTTTGTTGACACTCATGGTTGCTAGAACGAAGTGGTGGAAATTAGAAGGGGAGGCATCAAAGGTCTTTAAGGAAAAGATCATTAAAGAGGGCCCTTGGAAGGATGAAGGCGATGCAAATAGCATGTGGGAGAAGATGGCAACATGCGTTTGGAAGGTTGCTTCAGAGGTGCTTAGAGTGACCAAACGGAGCGGATGCGACTCGAAAGACAGCTGGTGGTGGAATAAAGATGTGCAAAAGGCTATTAAGGAAAAGGAGTGTTATAAGTGCTTGTATCATGATAGGTGTGCAGACAACATAGAGAAGTACAAGGTGTCAAAGAAGACTGTAAAATGAGCGGTGAGTGAGGCAAAGGGGTGGGCCTATGAGGACCTTTACCAATGTTTGAGTATGAAGGAAGGAGAGAATGACATTTATAGAATGGTTAGGGCTCGCGATAGGAAGACAAGGGACTTCAACCAAGTCAAGTGTATAAAGGATGAGAGGGAGCAACTCTTGGTGAAGGAGGATAAGATCAGACATAGATGGCAAGAGTATTTTGATAAATTATTTAATGGTGAGAACGAGAACACCACCATTCAGCTGGACGACTCATTTGATGACACTAATAGGCGCTTTGTGCGGAGGATTCAAGAATCGAAGGTCAGAGAAGCCTTGAAAAGGATGAAAGGGGGCAAAGCGATGGACCCTGATGGTATCCCAATCAAGGTGTGGAGATGTCTCGGGGATATAGCTATAGTATGGCAAACCAAGATGTTCAACAATATCTTTTGATCGAACAAGATGTCTGAGGAGTGGAGAAGAAGCATATTGGTACCAATCTACAAGAACAAGGGAGATATCCAAAGTTGTACTAATTATCGAGGAATTAAGTTGATAAGCCACACTATGAAGTTATGGAAGAGAGTCATCGAGCAGTGCCTGTGGGGAACGACATAGATATCAACAAACCAATTTATTTTCATGCCTGGAAGGTCAACCACAGAAGCAATCTTCTTAATAAGACAAGTTATGGAGCGGTTTAGAGAGCAGAAGAAGGACCTCCACATGGTTTTCATTGATTTGGAGAAGGCTTATAACAAGATACCAAGAAATATTATGTGGTGGGCTTTGGACAAACTTAAAGTCCCATCAAAGTACGTGACTCTCATCAAGGACATGTACAATAATGTTGTGACTAGTGTTTGAACAAACGATGGTAACACAAATTACTTTCCAATTAAAATTAGACTTCATCAAGAGTCAACCTTAAGCCCGTATCTCTTTGCCTTAGTAATGGATGAGGTTACCAGGAACATACAAGGGGATATCCCTTGGTGTATGTTGTTCGCTGATGATGTAGTGTTAGTGAACGAAATTTAGGCGGGAGTAAATAGGAAACTAGAGTTACGGCGGCAGATCCTTGAGTCTAAAGGTTTTAGATTGAGCAGAACTAAAACCAAATACATAAGATGCGACTTTGGTGGAGCTGCATAGGAGGAGGGAGATGTGAGTTTGGAAGGTCAAGTAGTGCCTAAGAAGGATACATTTCGGTATCTGGGATCGATGCTATAGAGGGATAGAGATATTGATGCATACGTTAGCCATAGAATCAAAGCAGGGTGGATCAAGTGGCGATAAGCTTCTGGCATTCTCTATGATAATAGGGTACCACAAAAGCTAAAAGGCAAGTTTTATAGAACGGCGATTAGACCGGTTATGTTGTATGGAGCAGAATGTTGGCCTACAAAGATTCGATGTGTTTAACAACTGTGTGTTGCAGAAATGCGTATGTTGCGATGGATTTGTGGTCACACAAGAATGGACCGAGTTCGGAACGATGATATACGTGATCGCCTAGGGGTAGCACCAATTGAAGAAAAGCTTGTCCAACATCGGTTGAGGTGGTTTGACCATGTCCAAAGGAGACCTCCAGAGGCACCAGTGCATTGTGGAGTCCTAAGCCATGCTAATAATATGAGGAGAGGTAGAGGAAGACCGAAATTGACATGGGAGAAGGCAATGAAAAGAAATTTGAAAGCTTTGGATATACCTAGAGATCTATGTTTGACAAGGAGTGCTTGGAAAGTAGCTTTTGTAGTGCCTGAACCATGACTTGGCGCTCTTGGTGGGTTTCAACTCTAGCCTACCCCAACTTGCTTGGGACTGAAAGGCTATGTTGTTGTTGTTGTATATATTTCTGCTGGTGGTTTTTTCTATATCACCTACTTAATAGTATTTGCTAGTTTGGATATATTGTTACTTTACTAGGAGTTGTTTGTGCAACTCTTCATCAGTTTAGGCCTCGTTTCGAATATGTGATTTCTTTTGCATGAATAATGTATTTTTCTAGTGAAACCAAACCTATCAGATTACTGCATTCTCAAGGGGTCCCATCTCCCTGGCTTTCCACTTACTGGAAGACCAGTATTTTCCTGTAACAAAAAAGTATTGGAATGCAGAAACTTCATATTAGTCATATATAGGAATCCCGTGAGGTCTAAACATTAGCTTTCAAGTTTAAGTGAAATATATTCACTAGGCTTATGAATGATGATGAGTTGTCATTACCTTCTTCCATGTATATGTTGAAAGTTATTAGTATGGAAGCGAAGTATGTGTTCTTGGCAATTGGTATGGAAGTGAAGTATACTCATTATTACCTCCAGTCTGTTCTTGGCAACTGTTTCTTTTAAATATAGCACTACTATTTTACAAATCATCTTTACATGGTAACTAGCCTCTTCTTGCTAACTGAGGCATGTTTAATTTGAACATCATCCATCTAGATCATTTTTGTCATAGTATTTACGTATTGCAAGAAGAGGAAGAATATGGATTGAGTCAATTCTGCATGCGTCACGTATTCCTGCCAACTCATCGTACTTCGTAGACATGTCTTTCTGCTCAACCATTTTGCTTTCTTCTGTTATGTCTGATGGTTCCACATGAAAGGCTTCTCTTGTGTTTGTCTACCAAAGACCTATTTCATGTCGTGGCATAAGAAGGATCTTATTGACTAATTTTATGCATTGTTTGAACCGCTAAGATATCATGTTTGTGGTGTGTTTTGTTGGTTCGTCAAAAATAGTCTGTAGGATTTTCTTTCAAGCAAAATCATTAAATTCTGTCATTGTGTGGAGGTGTCACTTGGTCCTTGAACTTACCTATGTTATACAAGTTTGTATGTTAAATCTGATCTCCAAGTAACAATTACCAATCGAAAGTATACTAGAATACATTACAAAACTTTTGAAGGCTTGATTAGTTCAGTACACCCCGATCCTTCTATTGGTTGTGCTAGAAAATGTAACTCCGGGCCTTCGCAGTTACTAGAAAATATAACTCCAGGCCTATTTGGTTAGCAAATTTAAAAAGTAGCTTGGACCAGGCAGGCTTCTCAGTTAGATGCCTAGGTTTAGGCCTCAATCCAAACAATGTGTCATGCGTGTACTTATTAAACTATCAATCCTTGGCCATGATGATACCTAGCAACCAGCACTGGCATTTTGGAAAACGGACAACGTCACCACCTTCCATCACTAGTTGTGCCGGATAGACTACTCCCTCGCCCAAAATATAGTGGGATCTTTAATATCACGCTTTAACCGCTAATTTTATTTAAATATATTATTATGGCAACAAAAAAATGATCATTACAAAGTGTTGCTAAATGCAAACCTAATGCAACAACTTTTGTAGCACAAACGTTCCTATAATTAGACTAATAGTTGGTTAAAGATAACAAAAATTGTTTTCAAAATACTTGCATACTTGACCGCTCATGTTATATTTTAGGACAGATGTAGTACTACCAAGGCACCCTCTTGGCGATATGTTCGGAGAGCCCATCTCTACCATATTTTCCGTCCGCTTCCCACTACACGAGCTCCCTTCTACTCACAACCGCATCAATGCATCTAGTTTGTGTAGTGGTGAGTCCACCATCGACTCCGCCCTAGGTTTGTCAATGTCACCCGCCATGACGACATTGGCTATGGAGGCACTCAAACCCAATATTGGCTTCACCATCATCTTCAAAGTTAGCTGAGATACAGGAACAATAATAAAGAGAACTACAACATAAAAGATACATAAATTCTTCACCATGGTGAGCCCCAAACCCTAGTATTGTCTGTAAAAAGAAAATGGAAGTATGAGGATGTGTCCCTATGTAACGACCCCAAAATACATTGTTTTTAAAATACTTATTAAAACATTGTTAAACCCCTGGGACATGCTTCCCTCTATGTTAGTTACCCTAGAAATACAACAGAAGGGTTCCAACCTAATAAGCATAACATCGTTGATGGTGTTGTGAGACAGTCCACAACTCACCTGTGTATAGTCCGTGAGCGCACGGTGACACATGTACCAACTGGCAGCCTGTTCGTTTGCTCGTAAACGATCGTAAATTTCCAGCCGGGAACAATGTTTTTCTCTCACACCAAATCAGCCAGCAGTAAATAATCCACGATACGATACGTCCTCCCGAACAGGCTGTAGACCAGCCCAACACTTACACCCTCCCACCAGTCCCTTCCTCTCTTTCTCTCCCTCACTCACACTTCATTCGCCCACCCCAGAGAGGGGTGTGTGTGTATGTGTGTGTGTATATATATATATGTGTGTGTGTGTATATATATATATATATATATATATACACACAAAAAAAAAGATATCGAAGCAAGTCCAAGCCGAGCCTGAGCCGAATATAAGCACCTCGCGGGCCTCAAGCCTTTTCGCTTGAGAGCCTAGCTCTCGAGTGGGCCAGGATAAAGCCTAGTTTGTCCCATTGGGCTCTGCACGCACAGAACCGACCAACGACCAACGCACAAAAAGCGAAGCAAACGGCAAGGACACACGCCGACCGGCCCACCGCCTCTCCTCTTCCCGAGCCCGCACTCGTCTCCTCGCGACCACGCCGCCGCCGACTATGGCCGCCGCCGAGGTGGACCCCAGCCCCAACCCGGCGCCCACCACGGCCTCCGACCTCCCCAACGGAAGCAAAACCAAGGCGCGGGAGGCCGACCGCCGCCGCCGCCGCCGCAAGGCCAAGAAGAACAAGTCCGCCGCTGAGGCCGATGCCCAGGATGCGGACGGGGGAGCTTCTGGCTCCGACGCCAAGGAGAACGCCGATCCCAACCCCGAGCCCCAGGTGAGCGACTTTCCGCGGCGCATCCTCCGTACCCACCTTGAAGTTAGGCACGCACGGCACGGCACGGGGCCTAAAACCTAGGGTTTCTGAACGTGCTGGATTTGGATTTGCTGCAGGTAGAGGTGGAGATAGAGTACGTGCCGGAGAAGGCCGAGCTGGACGACCCTCTCCTCGATGACTTCAAGGCCATCTTCGAAAAGTTCACCTTCAAGGACGCTGCCGCAGCAGCGGCCGAGGTATTTGGATTTACAAAGTTTTTCTTCAGTCGGTCGGTCGGTCGATGAGCGAGCCTAAGTGTGGTGTTCTAATGTATGTTCGCTGACAGGATGATAAAAAAGATGAGGGTGCCACTGATGCCACAAAGAAGGGCTCAGATGACGACGACGACGAAGACGATGAGCAGGAGGCAAACAAGAAGAAGGAAGGAGGGCTGTCCAATAAGAAGAAGAAGCTGGAGCGCAGGATGAAGATTGCAGAACTCAAACAGATATGCAACAGACCTGACGTTGTAGAGGTGCGCTCTTGTTTCCAATCAAGTGAACCCGCAGCCAGCAGTTTCATTTTTGCTGATAAAAATCCATTACGTATAGATCGTCTATCTTCATCTCAATTTTTTTTTTCAATTCCAGGTCTGGGATGCAACTGCTGCAGATCCAAAATTGCTTGTATATCTCAAGGCATACAGAAATACAGTACCTGTCCCTAGGCACTGGTCTCAAAAGCGCAAGTTCTTGCAGGTTTGTGACTTTCAACACATCTATTTAGTTTGAATATATGGGTGCTTATATTTGGTGAAATTAGTCTGTATACATACATATCGTGTTTGCATTCTCTTCTCAGTGAGTCATTGATGGTGTGGGGGTGTGGGAGCGAAATGTCCATATGGTTTCACACCTCTTATACAGATACCTAATTCTTGCAGGGATGGCTGTAACAACTGGGGCGGCTGGGCTTGCTGGTGCAATACTTGAGTGGGTTCTGTAGTCTATATATTGGATCATTGAAACTAGTTTATTTCACATGAGGCCCTCTTCAGTGGAATGGAATAGATTAAGGTCCAGCTAGAGTCCATGGCCTTAAATATTAATTCACACCACAAATACAAGTGTCTTTCCTGTTTTTGTTGCAAATTGTACTGAAGTCTACATATTTAAGACACCAATATTTTCTTATTCATCTGTTAGTTATAACGTTTCTTGTTTGTACATATTCAATTTACAATGTTATCTTGTTGTTTCAGGGGAAGAGAGGTATTGAGAAACAGCCTTTCCAGCTTCCTGACTTCATTGCTGCAACTGGAATAGAAAAGATAAGACAGGTAACTTGCTTATGGTATCTCAGTAATTTACTTCCCTCTCTGCTTATTCAAACTTTTTCTTGGGGGAACGCTGCAGAACTATTCATACCAGTTTGGTGCCATGAACATGAACCGCCTAATTGATTTCTAAATGTATACACAGGCTTATATTGAGAAAGAGGATAGCAAGAAGTTGAAACAGAAACAGCGGGAGCGTATGCAGCCCAAAATGGGCAAAATGGATATAGATTATCAGGTAAACTTCTTTCCACCCACAAAGCGTGAAATGTGAAGTAGTTTGTGGCTTTTGTGTCTTGTGTGCATCTATAGGAGTAGGACTAGGAGCAGACATATGTCTACTTTGTACTTTCTTCCTTTGTCATATATTCTCATGATATCTTGTTGTCGTCATGCCTCCACATCTGATCCTGATTCCTTGTCTTAAGGTCGTGACCAATTCATCAGAGTTTTCAGATTACTAGCAATTACTGGTGTTGCTGTTTTATGAAGTATATTTGTGCCCTAGATTTGGCTAGTTACCTGGTCTTGAGATGGCTGTCACACAGATGGATTGTCTAACAATACATTTGTTCTTGGCAGGTTTTGCATGATGCGTTCTTCAAATATCAGACAAAACCCAAGTTGTCTAGTCATGGTGATCTGTATTATGAAGGCAAGGAATTTGAGGTACGTATGGTTTTTGTGTTATAACTGCAACTAGATGTCAATGTATGGTTTTTGTGTGATAACACCATGTTATTAACTTCTACTTCATTCAACAGGTTAAACTGAGGGAAATGAAGCCAGGCATGCTGTCTCGTGAGCTTAAAGATGCTCTTGGTATGCCTGATGGTGCCCCTCCCCCATGGCTTATAAACATGCAGGTTTGTTCTTTTAACCTGAATTCAGCTGTTCCTATTGATAATGCCTTTGTTACTGGCTAACTTAAATCGATGTATAACGTTTCAGCGCTATGGTCCACCTCCATCTTATCCCCAACTGAAGATCCCAGGTCTAAATGCCCCAATCCCCCCTGGTGCCAGTTTTGGTTATAGACCAGGGGAGTGGGGAAAGCCACCAGTTGATGAGGTATGTTTTCTATTGAAAGTTTGAAACTTTGCTTTTACACTGTCTGGATGTACTCAAGGTTCCTTTCCTAAGCTCTTGTATTGTTTCTTGCCAACAGCATGGACGTCCACTCTATGGAGACGTTTTTGGTGTTCTGCAGCAGGACGAACCTAACTACGATGTATGTTTCACTTTACGTTTTAGTGGGTAAATACTGCAGAATTCAGAGCCAATTTAGAAGCAGAACTTATTTGTTTTCTTCAACCTTGCAGGATGAACCTGTTGATCGCAGCAAACACTGGGGAGATTTGGAGGAAGAGGAGGAGGAAGAAGAGGAAGAGGAGGAGGAAGAGGAAGAACCAATGGAAGACGAGGAAATGGAAGACGGAATTCAGTCTGTCGATACTATCTCAAGGTGATTTTACTATATTTCTTTCTTTAGTGTTTTGTAGCCCTTGGTTTTCTTTTTCTTTAGTAATGCTGATGCAGTAGACATGTATGCCTAACCCCCCCCCTTTTTCTTTTTCTTTTTTTCTTTTTTTTTGCCTCCAACCAGTACTCCAACTGGTGTTGAAACACCTGATGTTATTGACCTTCGGAAGCTGCAGAGGAAGGAGACTGAGAAGCAGGCAGAACGACCATTGTACCAGGTAAGTAAATGTTTGTGGTATTGGTGGGGTTTGTGGTATCTTTGTTAGTATTCTTTGCTGATGTTCCTTCCTTGGCTCCTGAAGGTTCTTGAACAAAAGGAAGAAAGGATCGCCCCTGGGACACTGTATGGGTCAAGCCATACGTATGTCTCCCTAACCCTAATACCTCTTGCATGTCCCCCCTTGGTTTTGTATCTCATGCCGTGTGTGCTCGCTTTACAGGTATGTGCTGGGAACACAAGATAAATCATCAGCTCCGAAAAGGGTGAGTGTTGGAGCTGTACCCCTTTGGGTGCTCTTTGGAACTAGGTCGTTTCCCTGATATTTGATAATTGATCTTTTTTTTTAACTTCTGTTAAATTTGGTGGCAGGTGGATCTGCTTAAGAATCAAAAGTCAGACAAGGTGGACGTCACCATCCAACCTGAGGAACTGGAAGCCATGGATGATGTTTTGGCAGCCAAGTAAGTATCACTTCGCCTGATGTCTTTGTTCAGTTGATATTGTTGGTTGCTTTTTTTTTTTCCTTCTTCCAATTCAAAACGTTAATGAATTATCCTCTTCCGATAATGCAACAGGTATGAAGAAGCGCGAGAGGAAGAGAAGCTTCGCAACCAAAAGGAGGACTTCAGTGACATGGTGGCGGAGGTATGTACTATTCTGTGACCCAGTGATTTCGTTTATGTTTTGATTTCAATAGCTAGCTGATTGATGAGTGGGCATCATGGACACATGACTCTTTGCAGAATGCTCACAAGAGGAAGCGGAAGCAAGAGAAGGAAGGCAAGTCGAAGAAGAAGGAATTCAAGTTTTAAGGGTGATATATAGATAGGTCTGCAGGGGTGGTTGTATGGTGTGTTGTATTAGTAGCCTGTTCGGTTGGCTGGTTCATATCGTTGCTGGTTCGTGAAGAAGTACTGCTGGCTGGTTTGCGTGAGAGAAAAAAACTGTTTCGGCTGGAAATTTACGAGGATCCTCGCGGCGATCTTGCGAGCCAACGTCACCTGGCTGTACTGTGAATTTTGTACGCTACTAGTACGTTAACATCTGTTCCCTTGACTCGGCTGGATTGTTGCTTGTTGGATTTGCTGCGGCTTGTATTTTTGCAGACATTTGAAGCACTGTGTAGCTGTTCCAAATATGGTTGTGCTATGATTTAGTTGTTGCGCTCTGACAGGTGGCCCTTCCGTTCCGTGTGTCTGACTGGCATCTCGACCTCTTTTGCTCCAACCAAGAGGTCGGGTTCATTCGTGACCTGCTTAGACAGCTCTTGCATTTTTGGTTCACACAGACGCAGCGCTCAAAGGGCATTGTCGCTTTAGAGTACTGTACGAGTTAATTTTCATTACTCTCTGTAAGATCTGTACGGTTTGGGAATGGGGTTGGGATAAGCTAGCCGGCTCAGTATATTTGATGATTGATTAACAATATTATTGAACTGTAACGATACCATTTTATCAAAATCTACTCGCTTAGCTTTTGAGTCTCACATAGAGGGCGCCAACGATTAACAATATATAACATTCTATGTGTAGGAAATACATATATGAGCTGTCAAGTTTCTTGCATTAGCCTGTAACTAGGTTTGCAAAAGGTGATGGAGCACGTAATAACGAACTATTCTGACATCTTTTGTCTCTATCCTTTAGTAGAAACGTGAGGTCCGGTCTATACAAACATGGAGGTGAGTATATATGCAACATAAGAGGGTCTTCACCGGATCTCGTATTCCTTTTTTGCTAGAACTAGTTATAGGAGATCTCTTAAAAGTAACTTTATATAGGATATAAGAGACCTTTGCTCTAGCAGATTGCTAAAATCTCATTCTAATTTAGGAGAGGGAGAGGTATCCCCTTTCTTTAGGACAAGTGGTGGATTTAGAAGATGGGACAAGAGATATGCTGAGTTATTACATTTCCTATTTAAGAGAGAAACGGTATAAGAGATTTGATGAAGATGCTCTAATATAACTAAACAAGACTTGTCGAACATCCAAGCACATCGATGGCGGTGAGCAAAATGGGGTGTGGATGATGAGTTCCTCACTCGTATCATCTACATTGCTATTTTTTTTAAAAGAGAGGGAGAGAGAATTGTGAGTTGGAAGGATAGGACCGTAGATCTCTATAAAAAAATTAGTAGCCTAATTTTTTTTCCCTTGTGCGGTTATGTCTAAAGAAGGTACTCGTACTAGCATGGATATATGGTAGTGGTAGGCAGTGATTGCTTTCCCTCTCCTTTTCCTCTGAATCTTCTGAATATAACAAGGAAAGAAATGATGACGCTGTTGTTAGGTACAGTGCGTACCACTAGTCTCGTTTGGGCACTTGTTTGGCAGTGGGGGGTGGGGTGGTGGTGTTATTTCACAGACCGACCGGCGGCCCGACAGCGCAAATTTGACGGACAGGAAAAAGAAAAAAAAAGTGGGGGTTGATGTGCTCCCTTCACCGTCTTCTTCCTCCTTGAGCGGAGCCGGAGCGCCGCCTTCCTCTTCCTTTCCTTCTAGAAAGAAGAAAGAACTAGAACCCTCCCTCCAGAACCTTCGAGCCCAGCCCTTGCCATCCTCGAAGCTCGTCCCGTCTCCGCCGCCGCGCTGGCCCCGGCCTTGGCGACATGAAGCACCAGCCGCCGCCGCCGACGCGCCGCTGGGGCGTCGTGGCGGCGGTCGTCGCGCTCGTCCTCCTCGCCTGCCTCCAGATCCAGTACCAGCACCTCAAGGTCGCGCGCCCTCCCTCCCTCCTCCGTCCCCGCCCGTCTTTCCATTTTTAGCTCTGTTCTCTCCCTCCCTCCCTCCCTTATTTCTTCTTCATTCACCCGCGGGCTGCTCTGTGGACGCTGCTCTCAACCCGGATACTCATGCTGCTCTATCTTATCTTCTTCAGGTGGATCTCGGCAAGGCCGGCTTTGCCTCTGCCACGCAAGAGAATAACGCGATCCCCAGCCGCAATCGCATTCGCTGGGGGGCCGCCAGGATCAGGAAGGCAGCCACCGGCGCCGACTCCTTGCCGCGCGGGATTGTCCAGCGCCACTCCGACATGTCCCTCCGCCCGCTCTGGGAGGACGATGCTGCTTCCACCCACAAGGTACTACTACAGCCTTTCGCTTTCTGGTTCTAGTTCCTCACTCGCTGCCAGCCTCTTCCCACTGCTGCAACCAGTTCATGCTCTGCTTGCTCGCGATGAATTATTATTGCTACTTGCAAAGCTGCTTCTTTTCTGCGATGTATGTATATACGTGTTATGGCTTTCACAGCACAAACTGTTCATGCCAGGAATCCCCATTTTTACTTACCCCTGCCCTTAGTTATTAGGCCACTTTTTTGGTGCTGATTGCTGTACCCCCTTTATTTACACGTGCATAACTGAATTGGCAACGGTAATGGTCTAGTCAATCCATCGCAAAATAAAGAATGGAAGACGATAGGGCACCGGTAGAAGCTGAAGCTGGTGGTTAAGTCACCACTATCGCCATTAACTACCTGATGCTGTCCAAACCATTCTCAACTAAAGATCCCGTCCATCCTTGTAGGTGCTGTATATAATATAATGTGCCGGTTACTCGTTGGACTATTAGCTGTTGTCACATCTTGTTATCTGTTCTGCCTATCAAGTTACTATCTCCTCCAAAACAAATTCAGCTACTTCATTTGCCATCATACTCCCCTTTACACGCAGAATAAAAATGGTGACCACAGTGCTCTCCTTGCCATGGCAGTAGGCATCTCCCAAATAAAAAACGTTGACACTATGGCTCGTAAGGTCTGTGCTTCTCTCAGGTTATCCTTTCCCTTACCCTTATCTGTCTGTGTTGTTGAGTAAAAGAGAAGAGAGTTTCACTTAATACGATCTGTCACCGTTTGCTTTCTTTAGTTTCTGAAGGACAACTATGCAGTCATGCTCTTCCATTATGATGGAAATGTAGATGGATGGCGTCATCTTGAGTGGAGTGATAAGGCCATACACATCCTTGCTCACAACCAAACAAAATGGTAGACTTTATGAAAGCACATTGTTCTGTTAGAGTATATAGTAGCTGCATCTTTGATAGTCCTTATGTTCAGCTGTTTGTCATCTCAGAAGAATGAACAAATATTCCTTGTGCAGGTGGTTTGCTAAGCGTTTTTTGCATCCTGATGTCATGGCTATCTATGATTTCATCTTTCTATGGGATGAAGACCTTGGAGTGGAGAACTTCAACCCAAGAAGGTATGAATGATGGGCATAATCCTTTTCCTCTAGTCAGCCACATTCCTCAGTGCTCACAGTGGAACCCAAACTTACCATATTGTCATCAGCCATTTCCAGAGCAGATCTATTAATTGATTCTAATACTCTTTTTTGCTATGGCCTGGTAGTCATCAAGCATTAGTCGGATAATATTTATTTGAATGGAGATGAACTTTAGTCACTTTGAGCCCTTTTTTGTGTTACTGTTTAGTGGGATTTATTCAGATGGAAATTGAGTAAGAACTTCGAGCAATAATATCTTCACTTCCTTTCGATTGTAGAAGCTTTCTGGGAATACATCTATGATTAATTTTGTTTTTTCTGTTCAAAGACGCTTCCTCATCTCTCGTGTTGTTTGGTCCTAGATATCTTGATATAATGGTTTCCGAAGGATTAGAAATAACACAACCTGCTCTTGACCCTGATCTATCAACCGATATCCACCATCGGATCACAATCCGCAATAAGATGACAAAAGTTCACAGGTGCTTCTGTCTTTCTAATTTTCAAAAAAAAAAACCTTTCTGTTTCTTTTTAAAATCTTTCTATTCTCTAAGAAGCACCTTTTCACTTTTTATGTAGGAGAATATATGACAATCGGCCTAGTATGAATTGTTCTGATGAGAGCAAAGGACCTCCTTGTACAGGGTATGGATCAAACCTTTATCCTTATGCAGTTGCTTTATTTGGAAGATACTCTAAAAATTATTGCTTCACATTGAGATAGTATATTCCTATTTATGTTAGTCCCAAAAGAGGACATTGTTGGATTATATGTTTTGGACATTTGATTTATATGAAGCAAAATCACATCGTGCAGCTGACTTATTCTTGACCCATTATCTTATGAACTATTCACCACACTCTTTGCATTCTTGAATAGGTGGGTAGAGGGCATGGCACCAGTTTTTTCTCACGCTGCTTGGAAATGTGTATGGCATCTAATTCAGGTGCAAATACTGTTCCTCTAGCCTGTTTTTTTTAAAGATTATTGTGATAATAAAGTGGTCAGTGCGAGTCATTGTCTGATTTTATTAAGTGTGAGTGGAAGGTCATGAATTTTAATAATCAATACACTTGTTTAATCTCTTGTGTTGCAGAACGATCTGATTCATGGATGGGGCCTTGACATGAAACTTGGCTATTGTGCTCAGGTACTCAAGATATGTTAACAATCTTAGGATATTTAATAGGATGTCTATTGACTATTGAGGCATGCTATTTCAGCTGCCATGTCCTTTGTTAAACAAGATGGAGCGTGGACATGATATTTCAGGGTGATTGACACAGTCACATGATATTTCAGGGTGATCGAACTGAGAAAGTTGGTGTGATTGACAGTGAGTATGTTGTTCATCAAGGGATACCATCTTTAGGAGGGCCATCGCTTAGCAGCAAGGTGCTTCTCGCAACAAACTTTTTTTTAAAAAAAAAAGAAATTTGGTGGAGTCCAGTAGGAACCAAGGACAGTGTACTGATTCCTGCCAGAGCATCCATTTTGCCTTGTGTTTTCCTTTTACCCTAGATGGCATGTACCTGCATGATAGTAACGTTAGTGTCATGCAGCCTGTTCGGTTGGCTGGTTCGTTTCGTTGCTGGTTCGTGAAGAAGTACTGCTGGCTGGTTTGTGTGAGAGAAAAATACTGTTTCAGCTGGAAATTTACGATCGTTTACGACAAGCCACAGCCAAACGAACAGGCTGATGATTGTGCAATAAAATTTACATGTGCCACTACTGACATCTTGTTGACGCAGACACCTCGAAGATCATTGGATTTGAGGACCCATGTGAGTATAATCTATGGCATTTTTGTCTTCCTGGATCAAAGGATTAAAAGTTGCCATTTTACTAAATGTTGCTTTAATAGATACGAAGACAATCATCGGCTGAGCTAGAGAAGTTCAAAGAGCGGTGGAACAGGGCTGTAAGGGAAGATGAAGGATGGAGGGATCCTTTCGATTCTTGATTACTTCGAGAGCAGAGTGTGACACATCTGATAACAAAGCTGGCCAGTGGCCAGTCACAGCAGTAGAGAAGCGTAGGCCATCTCATCTGAGAGCTACATGCGGCCCTGCTTCATGTCAAAAACAGTTGGTTTGTTATAGGATGATGAGATGGACGGTTGGTTATAGGATGATGAGTTACACACACCATAATTTTATCCTCATGAGACAAAAGAAGTAGCGGAAACATTATCGTCGATACAAGGAGGAGCTGATGAAGAAGGTGAAACTAACCAAGGACTTGAAACAGAGCTGTCCCTTGAAATATCTGTTCGGCTAGAGTTGTATAGTAACATGATATACGCACTTGTGCAGTTATTTAATGAGGAATCTTACATACATAGCCTAGAGCAGTTTACCATGTACTTCCTTGCCTAGCAGAATTCCATGAGTCAGAAAGAAATAGTATATGAGGTCTGTATTTTTTGTCAAATTAAGAGGATGACACGGCATATTTTTGTGTTACCGCGCTGTGGTTGCCGCTCTCATTATTTATCAATATAAAGGTTCTGTATATGTACATGAACAATGTTTTGAGTGTGTTTAGTTGGTGAGTTAAAAAAATTTTGTGTCACATCGGATGGGTCGGAAAGACGTCGGGAGGGGTTTTTGGATACTAATAAAAAAACAAATTACAGAACCCATCAGAAAACTGCGAGACGAATCTAATGATACTAATTAATTGGTCATTAGCACATGTGGGTTACTGTAGCACTTAAGGCTTTTCATGGACTAATTAGGCTTAAAGGATTCGTCTCGCGATTTCCAACCAAATTGTGTAATTAGTTTTTTTTTCGTCTATATTTAATGCTCCATGCATGTGTCGTAAGATTCGATGTGACATTTTGGGATGAAAATTTTTGGGAACAGGGCCTTACCGAGATTGTAGCTGTCTCTCTCTGAATTGGACAGAAGCAGGGTGTGTTTCTTGGGGACACAGGCTGTAGACTCCAGTCCACACACACTGTATTGGATGAAACTTTCACCTATCTCTCCCTGGGTGTAGTATCCAGTATGGCATTGGCTTGGCATACATGGTTCCCCTTCATATCGATTATTAATTGTCAAGATTGGATGTCTAGGTTTGTTTGGGCATGATGAACATCCCCTTCCCTTGTTGCCAAGCTTGTCCTGACACTGACAGTGTGTGTAAAAAGAAAAGGCTTGTCCTGACAGTACAAAAGCCCATTATGTATGTGGCCCGCCCCGGATTGACCGATAAAGCCCATTCGATATCCAGCCCGGCCTGCTGTAGAGGTCAGTTCAGGAGCAGGCTGAGGCGGAGAGCGGCGGCAGCAGCCAGCAGGAACGAGGCGAGGCGAGGGACGACAGCAGTAGCAGCTCCAGCATCTTCTAGCTCCTTCATTCATGGGATTCGGTCTCTACTAGGTTTTCGTCTCCCCTCGATTGGATCGGATTGGATTAGGGGTGCTTCATTTCATCCGATCCCCATCGACTTGACCTGGTTCTGATCTCGACGACGATGCGGAAGCGGGATCTGGGCATCCTGCTGCTCGCCGCCTTCGCCGTCTTCTTCTCCCTCCACCACGAGGGCGACTTCTCCTTCCGGGAGTCCTGGTACCACCTCACCGACGAGGACTTCCCTATCAAGTACGAGGCCGACCGCCTGCCCCCGCCGCTCGTCGCCGACCTCAACGGCGACGGCAAGCCCGAGGTCCTCCTCCCCACCCACGACGCGAAGATCCAGGTCCTCCAGCCGTCCCACGCCCGCCACCTCAGCGATGACTCCGCCTTCCACGAGGCCCGCGTCATGGCCGACATCTCCCTCCTCCCCGACAACGTCCGCCTCGCCTCGGGGAGGCGCCCCATCGCCATGGCCGTCGGCAACGTAGACCGCTCCTACAGGGCTGGCGAAGTCAGGAAGCAGGTCCTCGTCGTCGTCACCTCCGGTTGGTCCGTCATGTGCTTCGACCACAACCTCAAGAAGCTGTGGGAGCACAACCTCCAGGACGACTTCCCTCACGCCGCGCACCACCGCGAGGTCGCGATCTCCATAACCAACTACACTCTCAAGCATGGAGATGCAGGCCTTGTAATCGTTGGAGGAAGGATGGAGATGCAGCATCATGTATGTTCATGTTATTACCCTCTCTTTGCACTACTATCTACACCTGCCTATCTGTTTGCCTACATTACATATATGTTGCCAACAACTTGCCCTTGTAGTAATTCATTCGCTTATCAGTCAGCAGATCTCTTCGATGAATTTATGATACCAGAACACAACACGAATGACCACCGTAGAAGCGCCAATGAGAAACAGGTTATTATATTGCTGGGCTTTTAGCTTTTGATCCTGTTAGTTGATGTATTCTATCCTGCAAGCTCCTTGCATGTTTAACTGGTCAACACCTAACCCTGTGTTGGCGCTGCATGCAGGGCTCTGAGGCTGGCACTGCAGACCTGCGCCATTTTGCCCTTTATGCTTTTGCTGGACGCAGTGGCGACCGAAGATGGAGCCGGAAGGATGAGGTGCACTGGATTCAACTTTTCATTTATTTCATAACTTTTTTTTTTTTGCCTCCACTTTTGTAAAAGATGCTCATCTTTAGCATGGAAAACTCAAATTTTGCATGGCATTACTTAAAGATTACTGTCTACAAAGGCCTGCCTTATATATTCTTTCTATGTTTTCTCTTTTGGCATTGCAGAACATCCAGTCACAGCCATCAGATGCTTCTGTGATGTTACCACAGCACAATTACAAACTTGATGTTCATGCCCTCAATAGTCATCAACCTGGTCAGGTGAAGACTGTGTTCTCCAATCTTAATAGCAAATAACTAGGAGCAGTGCTTATCTTTGAGCAAGTCTTATGTCAATGTTTCCACATGCTCATTGTTGCTTGGTTTAAGTATCTGACTATTTTCTCAAGGGTCAGTCTTCTGACAAATTTTGTATCTACCTGAATTCTTCATTATGGTCAACAGGAAGTCTGGAATATATGTTGCCATCACTTTATTATTGCTTGGCAGCTATAGCTATCACAACCTGAATTTCTTACTTATCTGCACACTTCTTAATGGCAACATTGTTATAAACTAAAAGTGTGTTATGTTTGGACTCGAAAGGTAGCATTTCCTAATGAAGTTTGCTACCTATTTTTTGTTTGATTTGATAATATACATGCCAAATGTGCTGTTCTTAGCTTATTTTTTTGACCCAGGCAGATGCTAAGCAGTTAGTTCACACAGTGGCATTTTGGCTAATTGGAAACTAACCTATCACATGTTAATTTTCAGTTTGAATGTCGTGAATTCAGAGAATCAATTCTTAGCGTCATGCCTCATCATTGGGTAAGAATAGTACTTGTTTTCTTGTATTTAGCTTTCGTACTCTGTAACTGTTGAGCTCAGGTATGAGTACTCCTTTTCAGGATAGGAGAGAGGATACTACCCTACAACTTGCACATTTTAGGAAGCATAAAAGGAAACAAGTTAAGAAAACGCCTGGAAAGGCTGTTATTAATAGCGTGAACAAGCCCATTGAACACAATCCCCCTGGGAAGGATGCTTCCAATAGAATAGCTAGAGCGCTTGGGAAGGCTGCAGATATGGCTAGCTCAAATAAAGCCAGGAAGGTATGACACATAAGCATGACTGTTACATTTCAGATTTTGCCATGCCTTCTAGCAAAGATTACAGTCATCTCCCTGAAGCATCATGGATATCCTTGCATCCTTGCGGTGCACACATACTGCATGTTGTCTCTTTGTTGCACTTCTGCTGTTACTTGGTCCAAATAGATTACAATGCTCACACAGAATTAAGTCAAACACCCCATGGCTTTCTGCTGAGATGAAGCTTTTCTTTTACCGCAGGCACAGAGGATGCAGTACGTTCCAACAATCACTAATCATACTCAAGTTTGGTGGGTTCCTAATGTTGTTGTTGCACATGAAAAGGAAGGGATAGAGGCTGTCCATCTAGCTTCTGGACGTACAATATGCAAGGTCTACAGGATATATCCCTGTAACTTTATTTTACTTCAATTCGATGCAACCATACAGTATATCACCTCTGACTTGTTTTTCATTTTGAAATTATTCTCATTTCCAGCTTCATTTAACCGAAGGAGGCCTTCATGCAGATATTAATGGAGATGGAGTTCTAGACCATGTCCAGGTGTGTTAGGAGTGTATTTACACTGGAATTACTTTCCTTTACGTACCAACTTTTTCTTTGGTAGCTCTGGGCAGTTCAAATATGGATGTAATTCATAGTTTCTGTCTGTAAGTTTGAGAATAATTTGGGATGTCTGGATCCATTGAGTACTGCTCTCATAAGACTCTGTGGTGTGTGGTCTCCTGTAGATAGATGTTTATGCAACTATTAATCAAATGAGTTTGAGTGCTTTAGGGATTCAAATTAAATCCTTCTGGAAGGAGAAGTACTCCTCTGTCTATCCTTATAGTCTGATACGCTTTTATATCGTTTTATCCCAGTATGTCATAAAATGAGTTCAAATGATTTGTATTTCTTGGATGTGATTGTTATCTTGTATATCTCACGTGTAATGTGCATAAATTGTGCATGCATTAATATAATGTTAACTTGAGTGGTACAAGGGTTTCCTTAGCTAAAAAATAAAGTATCAGACATTTTGTTTACTGTTAATTTGATGTCTAAAACTTGATTTTGGAAATGACAGAATTAACGTGTGCTATTAGGGAGACAGACCCAACTTAGAGCCGTTCTAATATCTTTTACCTAATCGGTTCTTGTAACTTTTAAGTTGATCTTCTCTGCTGAGCTTGGCAAGCATTGGGCATTTGTTTCTCACTTTCTAGCTGCAACCTGCAACAATGTTTTGTTTACTGTTGGGGCATCCATTTGTAGAAGTAATGGCTGATAGTGATCTTTTGCTGTAGGTTGTTGGTGGAAATGGCATTAAAGAGCAGACTGTCGTGAGTGGATCAATGGAGGTGCTGAAACCCTGTTGGGCAGTTGCTACATCCGGTGTGCCAGTGCGGGAGCAACTTTTTAACGTCTCTATCTGCCATTACAACCATTTTAATATGTTCCATCATGGTGACTTCTCGAGAAGTTTTGGGAGGACATTTGATACAACTGGTTTAGAGGTTGCGACTCCTATCCTGGTTCAGACAGACGATGGCCATAAACACAGGAGAGGAAGCCACGGTGATATCATCTTTTTGACAAGCCGGGGAGAGGTCAGCATTTGTACACTGAGTGTTCCTTTTTACAAGTTGCTGTGGCTACTGATTTGTGGGGGTTTCTTTCATGTTGATGAAACCTTGATCCCTATATCTGCAAACATTGATGATGTGTTTGTGATTGTAGGTGACTTCGTACTCCCCTGGGCTGCTTGGCCACGATGCAGTATGGAGATGGCAAGTATCATCAGGGGCAACATGGTCCAACCTCCCGTCTCCATCGGGAATGATGGAGAACATAGTGGTGCCTACCTTGAAGGCTTTCTCCCTGCGTGCCTATGACCCAAAAGAGGTGATCATCGCCGGCGGCGATCAGGAAGCCGTGGTGCTCTCTCCTTCTGGTAGCATACTGGCCATGATCGAGCTCCCAGCGCCTCCCACTCACGCGCTGCTCCTGGAGGATTTCTCTGGTGACGGTCTCACTGACATCATTCTGGTAACGTCCGGTGGAATATATGGATTCGTGCAGACAAGGCAGCCTGGGGCTCTTTTTTTCAGCACGCTCGTGGGGTGCCTGATAGTTGCGATCGGCGTGATATTCGTGTCTCTGCACCTCAACTCGTCGAACGGCGGCAAACCCAGGGCTTCCTCGGCTGAATACAGATGATTTAGAGAAACGGTTTATGTGGTAGAAAACTTGTATGAGATGCCCAAAGTTTTGATATTATGCTAAGTAAGAGACTTTTGGTAATCCTATGCTATAGTCTATTAAACCAAATGAATTCGTGTTGTTGTATGATAGAAAAACTGTTCCTACCTATATATATCATAATAATACTGATAGCACAAGCTCGTTTTTTTTTTCGTTGTAATGTTGTATATTGTATAGTTATGAGTGGAAGGGCAGAAAAAACTAGGGTTGCAAGAGTAGGTTCAACAAAATTAGGTCCCAACTACATTTGTTATCGCAAGCGTTGGTGATGGTTTCCAAACTGGACGTGTTGACCTGCAGCTACCCTGGTTTTAGTTGTTGATGAAACCGGTGAAGGTTGATTTTTATTCATAAATATAGAAGAAACAAAAAAGCAATGCGGAGGTAGCTACACGAAGAGGCTTTTCCGTGTAAGAGTATGTAACCCTGAGTACCAACTGCAAGATTGAATTTAAAAAAATGAAATGTTGTTATTATATGTGTAGGTGGCTGACTACATGGACAGGACTCTTTCGGGGAAAGAACTCCTTGGTATCTATCGTCTTTCTTAAGTTGCCCACCGGTTTCCGTTCCATCTTACGTTAACGTCACAGATTCCAGAATCAAACGGCAGATACTTTAGCCCGACAGGCTCTTTTACATTCTCAGCCAAATTCTCTTAGCTTGGCGTGTTCTTGCTCTAATAGAGCGCATGTAATTCAGTGCCCGTTACAGGATGCACTTTCTTCTGTAGCCTTGAGCTCTGTAAGGCTTTTATCAGCTTCATGCTGTTGAATAAATGATGTTTGTTGTCAAAAAAAAATAGAGAAGGGAACGCTATGCTGTTCGGATCCGGTGACTAAAATTTAGGAGGTGTCGTGTGAGAGTGTCGCATATGATGTTTGGATACTAATAAAAAAATAAATTACAGAATCCGTCAGTACTCCACGAGACAAATTTATTAAACCTAATTAATCCATCATTAGTATATGTTTACTGTAGCACCACATTGTCAAATCATAGACTAATTAGGCTTAAAAGATTCGTCTCGTAAATTAGTCGTAAACTATGTAATTAGTTTCGTAATTAGTCTATATTTAATACTCCATACATATATCAAATATCCGATAAGACAACGACTAAAGTTTAGGAGAAGCAACCCAACGCCGCCTGGAATATTAAGGCCCCGTTTGGCAGGGCTTCACTTCACTAGGAAAGCCATTTTTTTGGCTTCAGCTCTACGAACAGTTCCACCGGTGGAGCTGAAGCGGTTTTGGTAAACTGTTTGACAAAATGGCTTCCATATGAGAGCATGTTTTTAGGGGCATGGAAGAGGAGCCGGGAGAAGCCACTTTTTTTTTGCTCCATCCCACCCCAAATTATTGTGAGAGCATGTTTTTAGGGGCTTCACCAGTAAAACTATTTCACTTTACCCCGTTTAACAGACAAACGGCTCCTGAAGCCGGTGGAGAAGCCCTGTCAAACGGGTGTTAGAGTTACCCTCTCCCGTGTTCGTTCGTCTGTCCGGTGGGTCCCGTCCAACCCACCCCGACCGGCGTCTTCAACTGCCTGCCGCTGCCGCTCAGGCTCAGCTGCTCGGCTCTTCTCCTTTGATTTGTTTTGTTCCCTTGCGTTTGGCTGCAGGCAGAGGCCGTCCGCCGAGGCCAACGCCGCCTGCCCCTGCCAGCTGCCGCGTCCTCCTCCTCCTCCTCCTCCTCCTCCTCCTTCGCATAACGACGCCGGCCATGCCAGTCAATAAGTAAATTCCGATTCCGTTCGTTTCCTGGAGGACGGCTAGACGTACGGGGGCCTTCCCGGCGACGCCGCACCGCATCCATGGCGATGGCCTTCCTGCTGCTGGGCCTGGGCTTCCTCCTCGGTATCCTCTCCCTGGCGATCGCGGAAGGCCTGGCGCTCCTCTGGGCCATCCGCAGCCTCACGCGCCGCTCATCGGCCTCACGTGCCACGCCGCCGCCGCCGCCACAACTCCCCGTCAACCCGACCCCGCCGCGGTCTGTGTCTCGCCACGGCCTCAACCGACAGGTGAGACCGGGAAGGTCGGCCATTCATATTCTCGATCGGTTCGGTTCATTCAGTTAATGTTAAGCAAAGCAAGCAAGCGCGCACGCCTGAGCCTTCTTCGGCTTGTTCATTCAATTCTCATCAAGGTTTGTCATACGTATTCTTATTTGGCCTTTCTTGGAGGACCTAGCTAACTCACAAACTCGTTCTAGTTTCCATCTTATTTCATCCATCCATTATTATGTATTGCAGTATATATTCCACATGTTCACGACTTGTACCTTAATTAATTGACATCTTCCCATTCTATATATCTATGAGTTAACAGGGCTTCTTGTGGATGCTGGAGCAACAAAAGACGCCCCCCGGCCCCAAAGACAGCATCAATCGCCCTTCGAATGGCGGTACCACGGGGATCAGGGACAAGAAGCTCATCGTCGAGGTTTTCCCTGTAAAAATGTCTGCCACACTTGAAGGACACTCGCTCACCTTGTCTGGACCTGATGATGCCTCGCAGCTAACCATTGACCTGCTCAGTTGCACAGTTGTTGCTGTTTCTGCATCCAATCTGCCCTCACGTAAATGGTTAGTGCAAATCGTAGCTAGCCTCTTAAAACATTCATCTCCTGTGACCTGTGGAGAGCCTCCAATAATAATAAATTCATTTTTCTTGTCATCAGCTAAAAAGCGTAACAACTTACTCAGTGTATGCATTATTATGCTTCTAGCAGCAGCAGTTATATGAATCCTTGACTTATGACAGAATAGCCAGATTTGCTATACTATAGATGCGCAATCAGAGTAGATGTTCATATCAAGTGACTGTAGTTTCTTTTCTCAGTTACTAATTATTGGTTTGAATTCTGCTGCCACTATATGATCGATTCACATGTCACATAAAGTTTGCCTAAAACCACCGCCAGTATGTATTTTCTTTCAGGGCCAAGAGGTATCCCATAAAACTGGAAAGCAAGGAATCTCATATTTGCAGGGGGAGCAAGGTATGCTATGTTTATGCAGACACCTCTTGGGAAAAGGAATCATGGTGTAAAGCACTCCGTCTTGCTTCTACTACGGACAAGGACAAACTCAAATTCCATGACATGCTGACTGGAGAGTTCCGCAGTTACATAGCCTCTTTGAAAGCTGGATACCCTTGCT
This sequence comes from Miscanthus lutarioriparius, assembly GCA_904845875.1. Classification (NCBI taxonomy): domain Eukaryota; kingdom Viridiplantae; phylum Streptophyta; class Magnoliopsida; order Poales; family Poaceae; genus Miscanthus; species Miscanthus lutarioriparius. Next base: position 283,148 of record CAJGYO010000019.1, read on the forward strand.
TTCTGGGACCCTCAACACTCTCTAGTCAGGAACATGTGCTTGTGGACAACACTGTGAAGACTGATGGATCTTCAAAACTAGGTTTTCTGAAACGGTTGGCAAAGAAGGCATCCGTGAAGGCTTCTCAGGAGAGCAAAACAGGTATGGTGCCATCTAAACAAGATATAAAACAACCCAGTACGCCTAGCTCCTCTATGAGTTTCAACAGCCAGCTACCTGATTCCCCCAATGCAAAGGTGGATGAAAAGCTTGCCAATGATGGTACGCTTTGTTGGAACCTCCTAATCTCTCGGTTGTTTTTTGATGCTAAAATGAATGATGAGATGAACAAGGCCATCAAAGCACGTATTCAGGTCAGATGATGCTGACATTTTCAAGTGAATTTATCCTTTGTCCATATCTTAATATTGATTGGTTCCTGTTGGTCAGCGAACATTGTCAAACACCAGAACTCCAGCCTACATTGGTGAAATTACGCTTACTGACCTCAATCTTGGCAAGCTTCCACCATATCTGCACAGAATGAGAGTCCTCCCACCGGATTTGAACGAATCGTGGGCTTTTGAAGTTGACTTTGAGTATTCAAGTGGAATACTGCTGCATATCGAAACAAGACTTGAGGTTCAGGCGCCAGAGTTGGAAAAGGACATACTGAAGATCAATATTAAAGACGATTCTAATGGGGATGTGGGTTCAGATTTCCTTGATAGTATTGAGCAATATGGTAACCAATTCAGGCCTTCAGAAGCTTTGGGTTCTGCAGCAGAGGTTAATGATGAAGCAGGTTTGTGACGCTTCTTTCATGTGTTTTCTTCATTTGCTTATTTGTTATTGGAATCATTATTTGCAATGTCCGTAAACGATCCAATAAATAGTATGTGATGTGAGAACTCCATCACTTAATCTGTTCTGAACATGATGGTCCTCTAGAAAGCCAAAAGCATCATAACTTGAGGCTATTGATGACCTTTTGTGATTATGGCAGATACCTTAAGGAAGTCAAAGAGCACTGGGTGGGCATCAACATATATGCCAAGGTGGAAACGTATCATGAATTCAATAGCGGACCAGGTTTCACAGGTTAGTTCTTCCTTGTTTTGCCTTCTTTTCATATATTACCTTATACACATTTTTTTTGCGGGGTCACATATACACATTACCAGATGGACAATTGGTTGTGTGCTAAGGTGCAATCATATGACCATTTTCCATATTTATATATTTATGTGTAGTGTTTTGCTTCTGTTTGAAATTTAGCCATGAAGTTCTGACCTGAACTGTGCTTTCTCACTTTCCTTGCTGAAACAAAGGTGCCATTATCATTGGCGATTAAAATATCATCTGTTCGTGGAACAATGCGCATACATCTAAAACCTCCTCCGAGTGATCGAGTTTGGTATGGGTTTACGTCCATGCCAGAGATAGAGTGGGAGTTGGAATCATCGGTTGGGGATAGGAAGATCAGCAGCAGCTACATCGCCTCACTTATCGGCAACAGGATCAAGGTGTTTTACTTGGCTTCCATGAGTCATGACTAAGTTGTTATTTTTGTGGTTAATTTGCGTGGTTGAATATGGAGCATTTGGCTGCTGTCCTACATTTATACAGGCTTCGGTTCGTCAGAGCTTGGTGATGCCCAACTGTGAAAGTTTTCCTATTTCCTGGATGATATCAGACACGGATGACTGGGTGCCCCGCAGAATCGCACCTTTTATATGGCTGAACCGTGAGCCCACTGAGACTAGCACAAGGCGTGCTGCAGACACAACTAGAGAGATGCCAGGGGAAGCTTTCGCATCCAAGGCCATTGCAAAGAACAAGTCAAGTCCGCTGCCGCCTTCAAGAAGAATCACCAATGGATCGTGGAATAAGACAAACATAGGTATTGATGGGCCAGAGCAAGCAGAAGCATCAACGAGCTGGCAGACTTGGCTGGTTTCAGCAAGCAGAGCTCCTCTGCAGTCAAATGATGATGCAACAAGGGAACAGCTGAGGATGCCACTGCTGAGCTGCAGCGGAGATGAGACAGCAGGACTTGTGGAGAAGACATCACCTTCTGCTGGTGAGGAGGGAGATGCAAAGAAGAGGAAACGCGGTGTTCGGCGTGCACGGGTGATGGATCTGGGGAGGAGGATGGGGGTCAAGCTGGAAGAGAAGGGCAAGCATTTCATCAGAAAGATGCGCGAGAATGCAAGGAACAACCACCTGCTATTGCCGGACTTGGAGCAGGCCACCACTCCTGCTCCTGCTCCTAGTTAGGCATTTAGGATGTTGAATTAACTGCTACTCTGTTACTCGACAAAATGAAAATTCCTCAGTTACAGCGCCTAGCAACAGCTCCTAACAAGTGCAATGATATGGGAGACTGTTTGCAGTTGTATGTAAAAAGAGCTTATGAGTTATGAATGTACCACACAGCTGGAGCCAGATAGATGTATGCATCTCTTATCTCCCCACTGAATTAACACAACAAGCAAGTCATATTCGTCCATTGCCTGAGAATATGAGTACAAGTATAAATTGTGGTGGGTAGACTGGGAATAACACACATTGGGGATGGCAAGTATGTCAAGAAACTCATGCACTGCTATTTTTTTTCCAGAGAGCCAAAATGTAAGGAAAAAAATGGACTCTGCTCAACACAACATGGTGTGCTTTGTATTCATTACGCTTTGTTTGGTCAGATCTACACAGAACAGGACTGCTACATCTCATGTTTCTTAAGTTGCTACAAACAAAACAAGACCTTGGTAGGTAACTGCATTCCACGTCCCAAACTCAATTCAGTACATTCCCAGATGGTAAGCATCCCAAGGTACACCAAGTCACCAAGCATCCCAAAGGTACATTACATATTACGACTTCTGCTTGAGAGACGAAACAGCATGTTTTCTATGAGCCACCGGTCACTTACACAGGTAGGTCAATCTTGAGATTCCTCCAAGGCTTCCTTCTCCCTCTGCTGCTCCACTGCAAACCAGAGCATGTAAATCGTCCAACCAAAAAAGAACTAGAACAGATGAAGCATCTGCCAATTAAACATATATGAACACTCACATGCAATCTCAGCCAATGCTTTCTGTGTGCGCCTTTCCAGTTTATCAATTCTCTTCTGCACATCACGTTTCAGATCCCAATTTGGATTCTTTGGAGCTATGTTTCCAAAAGGATTCTGCATGCACAATATAATGTTGAAGGATTAATTGACAGTTTGTCTCACCAAAAGTACAAGGAAGAGATCTCGAAGATGGGAACACCAAAATTGTACCTCCACTTCCTTTGGTTCTGCAGTTTCAGCACTAATTGGGTCTTCAAACTTAGGAAGAGACACTGGAGCCAGCTTGCCACCTCGGAGTTGCTCATCATGGGGAAGATAGTTTCTGAACTTCATGGCTGGAAGCTCACTGCATCAAAAAGAATGCACACTTGACACTTCTATAAAATTATTATCTCACACAGCATTAAGAAATAATTCAGACTACAAAACCACTAATGCCAAGCTGGAGACTCTTATTTTCACGTACACAGAATTTCACTGAATGAACAAACATAAACGATCATCATATATGGAGTCTACAATGCAAGTTATGAATAGGATAAAAAGTGCACTACCATATACTCGGTAAAAGCTTGTCAGCTTCATTGCCTTACCCATCATCTTCAACCTCCTCGGCCTCCTCAGTGGGGCTACCATCCTCTTTAGCAGCCTCGCCAGGCGCATCCTGAGGACCTGGTAATGCTGGCTCTTCTGCCATCTCATGGTTGCCATTTCTGATACAATCAATAAAAATAAGAATCAGTGCCGCATGTGAACATAGGCTATAGACAGCATTTGGATTTTATGTCCATACATTATCTACATTGTTTGCTTAACTAAGCTAGTAGAGTTTAAAAACAACAGTGCCTTGTAGGTCAAAGAATCCACAGTGAAACAACTAGTAGGCCTGCCAATCATTGCATTTACTCAATATAAACAGACTGAAATAAAGTCGTCAGTTTTAGTGACATTAATTAATTAAAAAAAATAACAAAGAAATTATTCTAGAGCATTGAACTTCTGTCTTAGTGATACATTCAGAATTTGGATAGCAGGAAGTATTTTCGATAAAGGATGTTCAGAGTGAAATTCAGAAATCACAGTGCCTTTATAACAGTTTATTGTACCAAATGAAATTACCCTTTAAATTAATATAGAGAATGAATATTGGGCAGTACTTCTGGACAGGGAGGCACAACATATTGTATCGTTTATTGCGGCAGAATAGTTGATAAGGTCAAACTCTAGCGAACATAGCTGAATTGTGGCAAAAAGGAAGAAGAAAAGAAAAAGGAAACCATACTAGTTAGCCTGTATGGAACAATTGAAGCATCTGATATCTCCACTATGCTACACACAAGAATGGATTACTCAGTTGAAGAGATCACAACGCAGCATATGTGTTGGATGGTGAAGGAGTTGCTAAAGCAAAAGGCAAAAAAGTGTGCCCCTAAGGTTTGTGAAAGTGGCCCCTGGTGTCCGCACAGAACTCATCTCGCCTTTTAACTTGACACCTTATGACGAAGCCTAAACCCATGACAACAAGCAGGAAAAAAGAGCATGCCTTGATTCTTAGAAGAAGGGGCCTCCATGGCGTGTGAATATATATTCTAAGTGAAGGCCCACAGGGAAATGCACTAGTAGTTGTCAGTTGTCACCAGTCCAAAATGACAATAGTGTTGGCACTAAACTTTTCAGAGCAAAATTAAGAAAAGGGTCCAAAGGAGCATAGGGATATCCTCGATAAACAGTCATCAATCAATGTGGCACTAGCCAGGGCCTAGGAGCGGCAACAACGAACTAAGTTCAATGTCATATAGAGTGTAGATCTGCAACCTTGAAAAGGTATTCCAATGACTGCCTGCTGGATTTACAATGTGTGCGAGAGCCACGCAAGTGCAGACAGTTATGATCATTTTACCTACTAGTAACTAACTAACATCACAGTTGACCTGCCGCTGCAATTATTTACGTGCGGAGTTATCTAGTGAAATAGGGGAGGGGAGAGGAGAGATTTTACTGATGTTCTCCGTCGGTGGCGGGGGTGGGGGCGCCGTCAGGGGTGGAGAGGAGCTCCTTGGCGGCGCGGAGGGCGCGGAGACGCTCGCGGCGTGCAGCGGCATCCATATCTTCCTCTTCCTAGCGTACGGGAAGGAGGCGAGGGGAGGCGCGGGGCAGTGGCTAGGCTAGGGTTTCGAGGGAAAGTTTCGCCTGTCTCGCGGGCATTTGAAGAGGACCAGAGGTAGAAGACGAAGGCTTTTGCTTGATGGGCCTTTGGGCTTGTTGGGCTCCGGAACGGGCTCCAATTTTGATCATGAACGCAAAATCACTTTTTTTTACCCCTTATCTATACTATACTTTAAGAGAGTGAAGGAGTTGAAAAATAGCTCTCACCCCCACCTTGCATCAGGACCCTTGGATTAGTTGATATATTTTAACCTAATGGTCTATTATTAATTCAAATGTGGGCCACGCCAAGTCTTACGGCTACCGTAAGATTTCTTACGCGTTCCTGCCATTCAGCCCAGGAGTCGACGCCCTCGTGCCAATTTTTTTCTCACCATCGACTTTCTTACCCGCTCTTGTACCCGCATATCGGCAAGCCGGTGCCTTATCTTGCTTTTTCGTTCCCCCCTTCAACCCTCCGGTCCCGATCCACGCAGCCGCCCCAACCCAGGCCCCCGAGCTCGCCCTCTGCTTCACCAGGCAACTCGCACCTGTCGTCGCCGGAGAGGGCGCCCCCAGCGTCGCCGTCGAACTCTCCTACCACCACATCGACCACGACCGAAACCCGCTCCCCCACGGCAAGCATCACGTCGCCGTCTTAGCCGACGTCTCCGTCGGCGACCCCGCCAGCCCCGAGCAGGTGCACCTCGCGTTCGCGGATGGTGTCGACGAGGTGCGGGTCCTGTTCGTGTGCGGAGACCACGGGGAGAGGGGCGTCAGGTACGGGCTGCAGAAGGAGGACGAGAAGGAGTGGAAGGAGGTGGGCACATATGTGAGCACGTACGAGCAGAAGCACATGTGCGATTGGCCGGCGAACAGCAGCGTCGCCTGGAAGGATCCGGGATTCGTCTTCGACGGCCTCATGAAGGGATTGGAGCCCGGAATGAGGTACTTTTACAAGGTACCGTGAATTATCCCCTACTATAACTTGGAATGGTTCAATTTTTCTGGTTTTAGGTTTGGCTCTGTATCATTTTTTTAAACAAAATCAGGATTTTGCTTATGTAAATTTTGTTCCAGAAACAAAAAGGTAGTAGGTCCTCAAGCCATATATGCAGCAGCCTAATGTTGCAGTTGGGTTACCTGAGGTGCACAAGGGTTGGAATTAACTGTGCTTTAGAGTTGTAACACCTCGGTGTTAAGCGTGCATTACCATTTCATCCCATGAGCATAATCATCATCACCTCATGCATAAGCATCATTCACGCATTCCATTTCGAAAGAAATAAAGTATCATTTCATGTGATGCTTAAGTTGATTGAAAATTTATTCATGTTTCAAACGATGTGAAATGCCATGCTCATGTTTGGATGTCATGGTTCTTGTTTTGATCACTAAGATAGCTTATGAATATTTAGGATACAATTTGGAGCCAAGTTCATATTTAAAGTTTGCCAAATTTTGCTTTTAAACAATTCTCCAAAAATTAGGGTTTTGAGTTAATATCGATTTTATTTTGTAATTCAAAATCTATCTGGAATTGGACTTTGGTCATAAAAGCAAAGTTGTAGATCTTGAAAAATGGAACAACTTTTATTTTTACACCAACTTTTGAAACTGTTTTGAAATAGTTCAAAATTTCGTTTGAATGAAAATGGAATTGAAAATAATTTGAAAAATCTCATTTTTCACCTTACTGGGTCGCCTCCTCCTTTTCGGCCTAGCTGCACAGGCCGGCCCGGCCTACCTCCACGCCGCCGTCCGCTCGCCCGCACCAGCGCCCCGACCGGCGTCAGGACGCGCTCGCTGCGTGGCGCCATGCGCCGGCGACGCACACCGTGCGGCAGCCCCGGCCTGCCTCGCCCTCCACGCGCTCGCCTCCATCTGCCGAGCAGCGTCCGCCTCCCCTCCTCCATCTCATTTTCGCTCTCGCTCGCTCAGCAGCAGCAACAGCCGCATCGCACGCCCGCCCTCGCCACCGCGCGTCGTGCCTCGCCGGAACTCGCTCGCGCGGCCGTCCTAGCTCACCGTTGAACCCTCCATCTCGCCCGCAGCTCCGCCTCCTCCTCGCGCACCTCGTGCTCGCCTCGGTAAGCCGTGAGAAGCTCCCTCTCCCTGGGAATCTCTCACCGGAGTTGTGGCCGACCTCACCGGAGCACTCCGCTCCGTGGACCTCGCCCCTCCGTCCTCCTTCTCGCTCTCCCTTCACGCGCACGAACACCGCACGAGCTCGGTGAAGCTCCCACACCACCTCTCGCGCCCCCTTCTCGGCCGGAGATGGCCGGCCGTCGGTGAGCCGCGCCTCCGACCCGCCATGCGCGCCGCCGAGCTTCCTTCCGAGCTTCTCCCGTGCCCGTTCTTGGCGCATCGGGTCCACCTTGTCGCGGAGAGCCCCTGGTGGTGACCTCACCGCCAGCAAGCTCACCGGCGGCGAGAGCCGGCCGGTCAACGACGGCCCTGCCTCGGCTCCGGCTGACGCGTGGGTCCGGCTTGACTGCGGGTCCCGCCTGGCAGCCCCTCTGGGTGCACTGCACCGGGTGCACCTAGCGGTTTTGGGTCGGTGGCATTTCAGTATTAAAGAAAATGATTTCAGAAATTGATTTACAAAGCTTGTAAAATGTATATCTCCAGTTATATTGCTCCAAAAATGGTGAAACATATTTTGTTGTGCTTCTTGTCACCAGATCTACATGATAAAAATATTGCATGTCGTTCTTGAGATACTTTTCTGTGGATTTTTATTTAATCATTGAAATTGTTGTTTTCTTGAGAAAGTCATAATAAATCATAGAAAGATCAAAAAAATATGATTCCAAGTTTGTTACTCTTCTTGTGTAATGTACTTCCTGTGAAAAATATATTCCATACATGTCCTATAGAAAGAGTATGAGGTGTAGTTCAAGTGCCTTTAATGGCTGATTTTTGTTATTTTTGCTAGAGAGCAAAATTTGTATAAAACATGCACGTGATAATTTTTGTACAGTGATTATTTGCTGTGTAGAACATAGGAAAAATATTATATCTGTTGTTTGACACTTTTCATAGTACAAAGTATTTTCATGTTCATAATTATGCCATAGCTTATCATTTTTGTGTAGGCTATTTCACTTATCCAAATACCATAAAAATCTGATGATAGACTACTTAGGGCAGTACTGTGCTATGGTATTTTTCTAAGATTTTTCTAAGCTATAAAAATAGATGTTGTTATTCAAACCTATTATTAATTTGGGTTTAATGAAATGTTGCCTTATGTGTGATTAAGAAATTAGTGAAGCTTTGGTGTATCTTTGAAGCATTTAATGAGATGTGTTGACTCAGCATATTAGTAGTAGAAGAGAATGCAGTAGATGACATGTGCTTGTAGTATATGTTCTTGGATGATGTTGACTACCTTGCATTTAAGCATATCCATTGTGTTCATTTCATCCGATGCACTTTTGCATAAGCACTTACGCACCTGCATCATACAGGATCGCAAACCGAGAGCTCAGTCGTCATACCCGAGGAGCCCGAGGAGCAGCTCGAGGTGCAGCCGCAGGAAGTGACCGAAGCAGACGAGGAGGACGTTGAGGAACTTCCGGAGTGCCCCGATCACCGCCCGAGCTCCTTCGAGAGAGGCAAGCCCCAGAGCATTTTTCTCCCCGGTTTGCAATTATTAATTAAATGCTTTTCTTTAATTGATGCATTACGTTCAGGAGTTGTTTGCAACCGTTGCTGCATTATACCTTGTCTATCTTTGTTATACTGTATCCTTGTTACCCTGGTATCCGCAGTTGAGTCAATGCTTAGCTGGCTTAGACCGGTAGAAGTCGGGTGATTTCCTGTCACCTGCGAGCTATAGGTGGTTACCTGGATCTGCTTGGAGAACTATGTAGTCATGGTATAACTAAGTGTTAAATAAAGTTGAGACCGGACGGAGACTTACAGAGTTTTGGACTGTAGTGCTTTCCGTCTGTGTCGATTAAGGACCGACCGTTGTTGGGCCTCAGGTCATGTTGAATGTATGCCTTACATTTAGCTGGCCGAATAAAGTACCTTTTGACCGTGAAACTGGGAGATTATTCGGGCCGAGTAGATTGCTCGCAGCGCACTGTGCCGGAGCAGGTGTGGTAGGATACGGGGGCGCGAAGATAAGACCAAAGAGCAGTCGGTCGGCCCCCGGGTACATGTGGTTCCTGGCAAACTCGAGATTCCTAGATAGTTGACTCGGTGACCGATACCTCACTTTAGCGGGTGAGTGAGGTTTGTGTAAGGAATAAATCATCAGCTGGTTAGGAATCGATTCGAATCGCCATTGCTCCTGGATAGTGAGCACTTGACTTGAGTGACTTCATCGTAGTAATGTTGATGGAACACTTGGATAGTTATAATGAATATGACCTTATGAAAGTTGTTAATGATCATTATTATTTGTTTAATCACATGTTTGCTCTAGTATAGGTGCAAATGTAGTCGACAGGTTAATAATAATTAACTTGACAATAATGCTTTTGGAAAGGTTCTTGAAATACTAAAAATGTCGTTTTTTGCAAATGAGTCAGCTACCCTACTATAAAGCCCTTCATAATTCTTGGTGTCACTTTATTTTCGGTTATGTCGGGTAAGTCTAGCTGAGTACCTTCTCGTACTCAGGATTTTATTCCCACTTGTTTCAGATGGACAGATGTATTACGGCTACTGTATCAACTGCCTTTATCCTGCGATGGGTGATGCTTAGGACTATGGGCATGGTCATTCCTTATGTCTCGTCTGATGCTTTTGTTGGAGATGATCACTAGCTGACACTGTATTTGAACTCCGTGTGAGTGTGTGTGGTTTTGAATAAATGGCTTCCGCTATTTCTATTTGAACTCGTTTTGTAATAACTATGTTTAAACTCTGATGTATCTGAGATGCGAACTTTTATGTAATATGTGATGGTGACCGCTAAACTTATTACGATCTTGGCTGGTATGTGAGTTGGTTTGAAATCCTTCGTGATTTCACGGACTACCGGGTTATACGGGCTTAAGTTTGCTAAATCGTCTGCTCTGGCGGATGATTTTCTTACTTAATTTCGTATAATTAGTCGATTCTGTTATAAGAGTGTGCTGGATGGATCATTGTGTTCCTAAGATTAAATTGTGTTGATTCAGAATTGGCAGCATAGTGAGATTTGTTGATTCAACATTGGCAGTGTAGTAAGATTTGTTATCTATGCAGATGCAAATTGATAGCCCTTACTGTATTTTGCAAGCTTGAGGAAAGACGAGCTGTCCAAATTAAGCTGACATCGTTTGTCGCTAATTTATTTTTAGGCATGGAAAATCTCAGCTGTTCTCAATTACTGAGAGAGATCGAACAGCTATGGCCGAGGAGGCTTAGGAGCAGTAAGGTCAAACCTCATGTATTTACGTGTGTTATCGTTTGCTAATTTTAAAGGCAGCTAGCTAGCTAGATACTCCACGAAGCCTCGGGTGTGAGCGTTTAGCTGAATTTTAGAGACATCACTGAATTTGATGTGAACATTACGTCCTCGGAATCCATGCAGGGGATCAAGGAATTTCTATTTGAAATCCTTCTCAACTCTCATCTCGGTTCTCCATTGGTCACCATCTTCTCTACAACGATGAATCTCTTGTGTCATTCTCATGTACAACACTTTTTAGAGCAAAGACCGCCGCCACCCCCGAGCTCTGTGGTGCTTGCCTCAAATGACCGAAGCCAACGACCTCTCAGACGGGTCCGTGTCATCGCCCGGGATAGCGATTTGCAATTAATTACTTTGATTACGGGTGAATGGCGAGGATCGTGCAAATGGTAGGTGGCCCACGGTGGATTGATATGGAGCGTTAGATTTAAAGATACTTGATTATCTAAGGGTCTATATTAAAGATGGGTAAGAAAGTTTAGGTGAAAAGGTATTCTCAATTCCTTACAATGACGATCGTGATAAGAAACCTTGTTGTTTTCGCTTTAAATTTAGAAAATCTTTCTTTTGATGACATGATTGGATTGGGTCGTGTTTGCTTATAGTGCTTATATTTGCTGCTGCTTGATGATGCGATTACTAAGGATGACATTAAGGTCTTCGCGACGGTGCCGTCGAAGTCGATTAATCGAAGTTTCCTAATCTTGCCATTTGGTACGAGACCATCTCGCGGTTGTAGCCTCAAGGTTCGATTTATTTCACTGGTTGCAAATTTTTAAGTGTAGTAGGTTGATGTCTTTCACTGGTTGCAGGTTCAGGTTTGATTTATTTCACTGTTTGCAAATTGCAAATATGTAAGTGTCGTACATTGATGTCCTTCATTGGTTGCAGATTCCCTGATAAGACAGTTGGTCATGCTGCTGAGATTCCCTGATAAGACAGTTGGTCATGCTGCTGAGGTTTGTTCTCCCCATCCTAAGCCATACTGTCCCATTTTCTTTGTTTATATCCATCTGTCTTATTGGTCAAGCAATGAGAAATAGAAGAAAGCAAAACTGTTCTTTTCGATAGTTAGTCAATGCTTTTGCTTTGGTGTTCCTGCAGGTCGCAAAGGAAGTTGGGTTTGAGCTACAGCCACCAGGCGAGTATAAAGGGCAGACCCAGTGTCCCACATGAGTGGGGTCTGGGGAAGGAAAAAACCGAGGTAAGCCTTCAAATCACATTATACCATAACCTTCAAAGAATAATTTTGTAACGTAATCCTTCTCTACTTTGTTTCTTGACAATAGGTGCTAGGAACATAGGGTGGCTTAGGACTATATAATATGATTTGGAGTCTTTGCAGGGTACAAGCTACCCCACTCATTATCATGTTGTTTGGGGCTACAACAATTTGCTGCTGATGGTGACAATTTATACTGTATTTTGTTAAAAGGTTACATTTTTAAATGGATGTAATCTCCTTAATTTTTAGTTGAATAATTTGTTTATTCCTTTGCACTATCTCAGAGTATGGTTGCAGTTACTTGGCTATAGATCAAATACAATTTTTTAAATAATCTGTGCATCGAATATGGATGTGTTTTGAAATAAACATGGTGACTTGATTTTCACTTTGCTAGCTTTTTTACATTATGTAACGGGGGAGGACAATGATGAAGAAGAGTCGTAAAAAATGACATTATTGTTCCTATGATGTTTATGAATTTTTTAATAGACACGTGCATGTCGCTGTGCACGTTTGAAATAAATATGGTGACTTGATTTTCACTCTACTAGCTTCTTTACATTATGTAATGGGGGAGGACAATGATGATGAAGAGTTGTGAAAAAATGACATTATTGATGTTTATGAATTTTTTTAATAGACACATGCGTGTCGCAAGTGCATGGCCACTAGTAACTCTTATAAGGCCCCTTTGAAATACATGAATTTTATAGAAATTGTTTAAAAATTTCACAGAATTCAGTTCATTTTTAGAAAAACACATAAACAAAAAAAAAGCCCTGCCTTCCGAAGGGGGCCTAAACCATTTGTCTCCTCTCTCTTCGATAATTTGGATGGCAATTTTGCTGATATAACACTAGGTCAGAGAGGATAAATCACACTAAATTAAAAGGTTAAGGAGATAAATTGGACTACAAAAATATAAGAGATAAATTGACTAGAAATATTAATTTTAAAACATCTAAAAGTTCATAAAATAAAATTTTAAAAATCTATACAAATGTTCAAATCAAATCAAAATCCAGAAAGCATACACGGAACGTGGATAGCGAGCTGTGCGGGGCGGTTTGTTAGAGGGAGCAAATCTTAGCCGGACGCAAGCAAGCAAAAAATAATAATAAAGGGTGGCGATGCTCCGGCTGGCCGGCTCCTACCCTCGCCTGCCCCCTCCCGTGCTTCTCCCCCGCGCGCATCGCTCCTTCTCCCCAGCCCTCGCCGCGTCCCCGCTCTCGCGCCGCCGCGCTCTCCTCCTCCTCCTCTCCTCCTTCGGCATCGGGCCCCTCTCCTGTTACCGCGGCCCTTCCTTCGCAGCGATGGCGGCGGCGGCGGCGCCGCCGGTGGCCAAGAAGGTGCCGCGGCAGCTCGTCGAGCACGGCGACGTCCGCGTCGACAACTACTACTGGCTCCGCGACGACTCCCGATCCGACCCGGACGTCCTCGCGCACCTCCGCGCCGAGAACGACTACACCGCCGCCGTCATGTCTGGTCAGTCGGGGGCTTGTTGGAGCTTTATGCCTTCCTTTTCCATCGTGTGCTTGGCTTGCCGCGCGGGTCAGGTCAACCAAAGGTGCCCTTAGCGTGCTATCAGGCATTAGCTAGGGATCCATTGTTTTGACATGACAATCACTTGCCAGTCCTTCCAACTTATACCAGGTTAATCTGTGCTGTTGTTATTATCACTTGGAATGTAGTTGTATATCGTCTGTTCAGACTTCAGAGTGGCTTTCTAGCTCTCTAGTCTGGAATGTAGTTGTATTACACTACACGAGATGTTTCCTAGTAGAGTGGTACTACGGATCATTGTGCAGTTATTATTTCAGTCATCTTCTGCTAACCCTGGTAACTCTCATCTAGATGTCAAGCAACTTGAGGACGAAATATATGCTCAAATCAGAGGAAGAATCAAGGAAGACGATATAGATGCGCCTCTTCACAAAGGGCAGTACTACTACTATGAGAGGACATTGACTGGCAAGGAGTATGCGCAACACTGTAGGCGTCCCGTACCGACTGATGCTCCTATTACAGTCCACGATGTGATGCCATCAGGACCTGATGCCCCTGAGGAGCATATTATCCTGGATGAGAATGTTAAGGCTCAGGGCCATGACTACTACAGCATCGGAGCTTTCAAGGTGTAATTTTGGCCCACCTACTCCTTCTGTCAGTTTCTATGGTTCTGTTCCTCGTGCCTGTGCCTCTCAGATATCTCTTATATGTATCTAACATAATTTAAATTTGAATGCTTGCTTCAGGTCAGTCCCAACAACAAGCTAGTTGCTTACGCAGAAGACACTAAAGGTGATGAAATCTACACGGTCTATGTCATTGATGCAGAGAGTGGAGTATATGTTGGCCAACCACTTAAAGGAATTACTTCTGACATTGAGTGGGCTGGTGACGACCACCTTGTTTACATTACAATGGATAGCATACTTCGGCCAGATAAAGTAGGTTGCTCGTTCCTCCGCTTCTTCTAACTCCTACATGGCATGCCTCTTGAGTTCAGTTGAAACTTCTGGTGACCTTTTTAAGTTTGTTTAGTTATGATTGTTGTAGCCTACCCCAACTTGCTTGGGACTAAAAGGCTTGTTGTTGTTGTTAGTTATGATTGTTGTGCCTGTAGGTGCTATGTTATCAGATCTTTTTTTTTGGTAGTGTTTTTTATTATTACATTTATCTTACCTTTGTAATGGCTTTTGCAGGTATGGCTACATAAGTTAGGGTCTGATCAATCAAGTGATGCTTGTCTGTATCATGAGAAAGATGACACATTTTCTCTAGGCCTTCAAGCTTCTGAAAGCAAGAGATATTTATTTGTTGAATCTGGAAGCAAAAATACAAGCTTTATATTCTACCTGGACATATCCAAACAGAACAAGGAACTTGCTGTTTTGACACCTCGTGTGTATGGCATTGATACAACAGCTAGCCATCGTGGAAATCATTTCTTTATTAAGAGGCGAAGTGATGAGTTCTACAATTCTGAATTGGTTGCTTGCCCACTGGATAATGTAGTTGAGACCACTATACTGCTACCACATAGAGAAAGGTACTTACATTATTGCCATACAAGTTTCAGAAGACATTTTTGTGGTTGATATGTAATGTACACAGTATCACACTTTTTAGGGAACAGATTTAGACTAACTGATTTAATTTGTATGATGTTATCTTTGCTAACTTGCTCTTAATTAATGAGGAATAATCTGTAAAAGTTTACAACAACAACAACAACAACAAAGCCTTTAAGTCCCAAACAAGTTGGGGTAGGCTAGAGTTGAAACCCAGCAGAAGCTGCCGACCCGGCCCTTGCCCATTTAACACCATACCCGGGTTCCGATATGGCGCGTCGCTAAGAGGGTTACGCCCCAACGGTTTTCTTTCGGGTTTCATCTCCATTAGAATGGCTAGATTTAACGTTGGCTCGCCACGCCTATCACAACCCTCCTCCTTTTCCAGGGCTTGGGACCTGCTATGTTGACACAACATAGGCGGAGTTAATCTGTAAAAGTTTGCATAACCATTTTATAGTGCAAGTCTCGGTTTTCTTCTTGGATATTAATTGTGTTTTCTGAATGAATACTGGAACCCTAGGGGATACTTTGCTGCTGCAGCATAGACGTTTCTTTTTTAAAGTTCTTTGACATATGAGAAAAGCAGGAAAGGGATGCATTCTTGTATTAGCATTGCTTGTTACTGATTGGTACTATTTGTATTGCCAGCTTTCAAACTTGTGGGTTCCAACTTCCAACCAGTTACTATTTGATTGCTTCACTGTATTTCCAAAATTTTATTGCATCAGTTGTAAGATTATGAAGGAATGGGAGCAAAGCAATTTGCATTTAGTTTGACTTTACCATACCAACCTTAGCTTTTGGAATATGGTTCATTCTATATCAATATTGGATCTTCGATAGGATGGTAATCAAAGGTTTTGATTACCACTGCTTCCTCGGTTTTGTTGAGTTAGGCTCTATGTAAGAGGCTTGATGCTCTGGCAGTGATATACCAGGGTTCAAGGAAACTGCAGCTAATAGAAATTTGCATGAAGCTACTAATTAAGTGATTCATCCTGCACTATTACATGTTTATTACAAATTTTGTTATTTATGTTTTGCTCTTCTTAGCAATGGATGCATTGTTTGTTAAAAATGCATTGTCAGTTGACAACAAAAGTACATAACACCTCACAATTGCATCAAACTCAAACTCCCTTCAGTGTGAAAATACAGGACTTCCAGCTCTTTGACAACCATGTTGCTGTATATGAGCGTGAGAATGGCCTTCCCAAAGTAACTGTATATCGGCTACCTGCTATTGGAGAGTCAATTGGACAACTTCAGGGAGGTCGAGTGCTTGATTTTATTGATCCAACATATTCTGTGGACCCTGAGGAGTCTCAGTTTCATTCATCTGTTCTTCGATTTCATTATAGTTCAATGAGGACCCCGCCCTCTGTTTACGACTATGATATGGATTCAGGGGTGTCTGTTCTGAAGAAGATCCATACTGTAAGCTAGAGTTGCACTATTATTTATTTATTTATTTTCCGGACAGTTATTGATTTATTTTTATTTATTTTTACAAACCCATGGCGATCTGATCTTCTCGATATTCTTTAGGTTTTAGGCGGATTTGATGCATCAAATTATGTAACAGAAAGAAAATGGGCTACTGCTGCTGATGGCACTCAGATCCCCATGTCCATTCTATACAGAAAAGATCTTGTGAAGCTTGATGGCTCAGACCCTATGCTACTATATGGCTATGGCTCCTACGAGGTACATTCTGTTTGTTTATTTTCCTTTTTAATATTTCGTAAACTGTAATAAGGGAAGTCTTTCTGCAATATTTAATGCCTTGAACATATTTCAAGATTGGCACATACGCTGTGCTCGCTGTGGCTGTGCTGCAGTTCTAAACACTTGCTTCAACTGTAGCAGTGGCTTGCGGCAGCTGCAGCCGCAGCAAGCACTGCTGAGCAGGCTGATAGTTTATGTCAACTTCCTTTGGTCATCTTGGGATCCAAATGATTCATTTGAAAGTTTATGTGTTCTTTTTTATATGTGCAGCATGTACAGACTGTACTTGCTTTTTTGCTAATGTGTCATCATGCATTCATTTGCTATTATTCATCGTTAATTTCAAGTGACAACAATTCTTTAGCATTCAATTACTTTTGTGTTTCCTTGCTGAATGATATACTTTAAGTTTTGATACCAGAAAGATTCCTTGTCAGGACCCAGTAAGGCCTAGCTAGTAGCAACTGTATGTGGCGACTTGGCATCAAGACTATCAGATGGTTCTAGGTTTCAGCAATAGTAAATATAACAGAAGTTATTGTAATAACCGTGCTCTTATTTTCTCTGTTCTTTTGGCTACAGATATGCATAGATCCGAGTTTCAGAGGGTCAAGATTCTCTCTGGTAGATAGGGGCTTTATATATGTGATAGCTCATATCCGCGGTGGTGGTGAAATGGGCCGGAAGTGGTACGAGGATGGGAAACTATTGAAGAAGAAAAACACTTTCACGGATTTCATTGATTGTGCTGAGTACTTGATAAAAAACAAGTATTGTTCCAAGGAAAAGCTTTGCATCAATGGCAGAAGTGCAGGTGGCTTATTGATGGGTGCTGTCCTAAATATGAGGCCTGACTTATTCAGGGCAGCTGTTGCTGGAGTGCCTTTTGTTGATGTTGTCACAACTATGCTTGATCCAACTATCCCATTGACAACGGCTGAATGGGAGGTATCCATTTCGTCAATTGTGTTATTTTTTATTTCCATGTTTCAGTGTCATATTGCAATTTTTATTATTAGCAAGAATAAGAAATAGAGATATGGGCCCTTTTTAGAAATGTTCTTTGGTGCCCTTTTGTCCGTTGCCTCTTTGCTATTGATGAAATATATGGATGTACCACCCCAGTAAATTAATGCCAATTGTTGTTCACCCAAACACTAAAGGAATGCAACCTTTTGAATACCCTGTCCATATGGAAGTCAGGCTTGAGCTTCAGTTGGGTTGGGCCATATTAGTCCTGACTGGGATTAGACTTAGGCAAAAGATACGTACATTGTCCTTGAGCAGGTATCAGGGCTAGGATATGATGATTCCTTGCTATAATATCTATAAATATTCGTTTATAATTTTAACACTATGTTTTTGAATTATCTATTTATTTCATTATGCCTTGTGTCTGGAAATCGGAATGGAATATTTACCACTTGCACGATAGGGATGTTTTGCAAGCTGTACCATGACAATTGCAAATCAACATGCTTTATACGAGCTGCGTGCTTGCCCCTTATTCGAGTTATCTACTTGTTGCCAGTTCTTATCAATCCACGTGTTGTTGTCCTTGGTTTAGGAGTGGGGTGATCCAAGAAAAGAAGAATACTATTATTACATGAAATCATATTCTCCTGTTGACAATGTAAGTGCTGATCTTTATATCTCTGTTCAAATATGTACTAGGGTATGAAGCTAGGATGATGCTTATTTCTGGTGAATGAATATAATCAAATAGTGCTGGAGGAGTATATTAGTGACACTGCCTATTTTTTCCCTGTTATTTATTGGTGAAGACCTGTGAATGCATGAATATGTAGTGTTGTTCTGGAATGTGATAATTTGCACTGTTGAAAGAGGTGAAAAAGCTAGGAATTGTTGATGATCTTTGGTATTTTTGGTTCCATTAATATTAATATAATAAAGAAGAATACTATTATTACATGAAGTCATATTCTCCCACCAGCATGAACTTCAAATCGACCACAAATGTGCATTGCCCTGTGTTATCTGTTTGTCCATGCCACAGGTGACGGCACAAGAGTATCCCAACATTCTTGTAACCGCTGGCTTAAATGGTAGGTGCCTCCTTGATACATTCCAAGTTGCTATTTAGCATTTCTAGTTGGTCTGTGATAGCTAGCTCGGTATCTGACTTGTGCGGATGGTGGTAACGAACCAGATCCGCGCGTGATGTACTCTGAGCCTGCTAAATATGTGGCGAAGCTGAGGGAGCTGAAAAGAGATGACAACCTTCTGCTGTTCAAGTGCGAGCTAGGAGCTGGACACAACTCCAAATCGGGAAGGTAAACCGATGGTTCTTTGTTGGTTTTGCTAGAGCTAGTGTACAATATTAGACGCTGAATCAAAGTAAGGAGTAGTAATTTGGCTGGGGTTATGATTGCAGGTTCGAGAAGTTGCAGGAGGACGCGTTTACTTATGCGTTCATCCTCAAGGCGCTGGGCATGACTCGGAAGCTGGCTTCGCTATGAATTTGATGGATGTGAGCCTGGAGGAATTCAACTGAATTTGATCGAATATGCATGGAATCGAATTCGGAAAGTACTATTTATCACTTTTAAATTTGAATAGAGATATGGATATTATTAGGCGTGGATACAGAAGGAATGGTTTGAATTCTGATTTGCATTCGGATATCTGTTTGATTTTGGAGATAGCAGTGTGTACTTGCTTTATCAATTGTTTTTAGTAGAACAAAACCATTATGTACGCAGGGGTTTGAAACATGAGTACATGACAGAAAGACAATTCATAGAAAAAATAGCAATACTCCTTGTTACTAGTAGTAAATATGCAGCCTGTTCGGGAGGCCGTATCGTATCGTGTATTATTTACTGCTGGCTGGTTTGGTGTGAGAGAAAAACACTGTTTCGGGCTGGAAATTTACGATCATTTACGAGCAAGCGAACAGGCTGATGAATGCCCCGTTCATTTCGCTGAAATTGGTGGCTGCTGATGCTGATTTGTTATGAGAGGAAAATACGGTTCTTTCGATGAAAAATACTGCTGATGTAGTGTTGAAAAACAGAGTGAATAAATAAATACTCCCTCCTATCTAAAAAACATGTAATTCTAGGGTTCAAATCTTGTTTAAAAAAACATGTAATTATAAGTTGTGGTCGTCTTTTTTAGTGAGCCCCACCGAATAAAAAAAAACACGTCAGAAACCCATGGCCGACTGCTGTTGGCTGTTGCAGTGTTGCTGCTGCCGCCGACGATACGACAGGCACTGCGTCTGCGCTGCAGTCCAGTGGCAGTAGCCCTCTCCACTCAACACCACCGTACGGGGGCTCCTTTTCCTTTCCGTCGCCGCACAGGCGCACATGCCCGTCGTGGGCTACTTCACGTGACGGACATTATATAGCAGCAGGGCGCCCAGGGCAGGACCGCGAGTCACTCCACCAACCCTGATGCGACCGCCAATACCGTCGTTTCGTTAGGCCATGGCCATCCACAGTGTCTACAGCATGAAGCACCATGAAGGGAAGGCATGTTTGATCAGATTTTAAAACTCGATTTTTCGATAAAAAAAATATATACGATGTTTCTTCAAGTAGAATCTTCTATAATCCTAAGGTGTTTGGACGGGATTCTAGGATTTTGAGTTTTCTTTAATCTGAATTCTTAGAATCCTTATGGATCCAAACGGTACCTAAATTAAGATAGGCCCTGCAGCAAAATCGCAAAGTTCTAAACTAAGTGAAGGAAGTGTAAAACGATTCTGATCTGATTCTCAGCGCTGATATCCCGTTTGGAACTGTTTTCCCAAATCTCTCAATAAACCAAAACGGGTTCTCTCAACCAAACGGGACCTAGATTAAGCTTCTTTTTATTTTATGTAAGTTTATTTAACTATGCTATTATCATTTAAATTTAGATAAATCATGAAAAGTGATATAACGGTCTGTTTTGCCTGGCCAAGCAAGGAATCGGACACCGCTAGCTGTTTGGTTCATGTGCTTGAATTGCCTTGATTTCTGTGCCGGTAAGAAAAACCTTGCTGCCCCGAGAGAGCCAAAATGGCTCACTTGTCTGGCAAGCGTCTCATGGCGCGCCCTATCTAGGCGAGGCGAGGTGAGCCAAACCAGCAAAGCTTTCAAGCACGCTCAACGTTAATTTGGTGTCGTAAAAGTTAGTGTATTTTTTATATGGTTCAGATCATAGAAATTTGATTCACTATAAAGTTAAAATAAACTATAATTTGAACAGATGGAGTGATAACCAACAAAATAAAAAGAAAAATCTAGCCTACATGATCCATCAACCTTTTTTGCGAAGGGAAGAGGGATTATACTAAAGCTCGGCCTTTTTTGCAAAGGGAAGGATGATTATATTAAAGCTCGGCATAGTACATCCTCAAATTACACATGAAAAAATCTAAAATAAAGAATACATAATATGCTATCTAGCTTATTTGGTCGTCGTCTTCACCAATAGCTTCTCTTGAACGCCGGAGTTAAAGTGCAGTCCTTATACCGAATCCAACGACCAACCCCAAAACATTAGACATGGCCTATGTATTCTTCTTTCTCGTTCCCCTCTTCAATGCTACTGCCTCAACCCTTTAGGTTTTCTCATGAGTGATTCCTCTAGCGCACATCTGCGCATGTCTTTTGACCATGGCCCTCTCTTCACCGATCGTACAAGGATCCCTACACCTAGCCCCCACCCTGTTCGCTTGATCGTATCAGCCATGTGTCGGAGTTTCGGAACCGGGGGTCCTTAACCGACTAGTGAATTTGTGCTGCGTGCTCCCAATTCCGGATGGAGATGCAAAGAGACACAAGGTTTATACTGGTTCGGGCAATGGATGCCCTACGTCCAGTCTGAGAAGGTGTTCTTGTATTCCTTGCACCGGGGTGCTCGTAGTAGGGGGTTACAAGCTAGGCGAGAGAGGGAGTTCGTCCCGGATCTCTCGTGAGGGAGGTGATATCAAATTCTGAGCGAGGCATGTTGTTCGATGCGAGTATCTGTGATTCTATCCGTAAATCTGAAGCGGTCTGGTTGCCTCCTTTTATTATAGCGAGGAGGAAACCAGGAGTACATAAGAGAACTACGTGGAGCAAGGACTATTCGATGGCGTATCTACTCTGGAAGCGGCATGGCGTTGTCGTGGGAGTTCCATAGATGTCAATCGGTATGGTCTTCCTTTGTAAGTAACATCTTTGCGCATTTATTGACTTGGTGGATTTGCGAGAGGCTCGGCGGCCTTCGTGGCCGGTCGTGCCGAGGAACTGTCGTGCGAGGGCTGTTGTTGTGCCGAGGGCTGCCGTGCCGAGGGCTGTGTTGTCGAGAGGGATGGTCGAAAAAGGTGATCGACCGTTGTCCGTCGCTGTTGCGGCGCCCTTGCCGATTGTGGCTTACGTAGTGGGTGCGGCCGAGCGCGTGTCGGATGTGATGACTGCCGGAGAGACTTTTGAGGCGGAGGCGACGAGGTTGTGGAACGAGCCCGGCTTGAGCGGCGGCGAGGCGGACGATTCATCCGAGGCCCTTCCGAGGGGTCTCGGCAGGCAGGCGACGGGCGAGGCGGCGTAGTAAGATCGGTGAATCCGAGGCCCTGTCGGGGGGCTTGGGCTAGACAGAGTGGTCGGTCCAGCGATTCCGAGGCTCTGAGAACCCGTTCGACTCCCCCGTTGCGATGTCCTTGGTGCGGGAGTTAAGCGGCCACGGTGGTGGTAACCCCTCTGTCATGCCGTCTCGGATGGCGGGGGGTTAGCGCTTGACGGCGTGTAGCCGGTCACCGCCGTTCTGTGCCATCGTCGTCTGCCGGAGTGGTTGGGCGCTGGATGTGACGTTCGGTCGAGAAGTTTGGTCAAAAAAGGCGGTCATGGGGTTGGTGCTTGAGCCGGCCCTCGCGAATCGGAGAATCGGCACTTCTTCCGAGGCCCCGGACGAGGAGGCCTCGACGAGGGGGCCTCAACGCGGGGGCCTCGGCGAGGCGGTCTCGGGCGAGTCGGAGAACCGTTTGCTTCCGCTGGGGCTCGGCGACGGGGTCTCGGGCGAATCGGAGATTTCGGCCGAGACCTCGTTCATTTATTCCGTTGGTTACATTTTTAGGGTCCAGCGGTTTCTCGATCTTTGCTTGGGGTACCCCATTTTACGGTATCAAGCAGTAGCCCCGAGCCTCGGGCGGGGTGTGTGGATACTCTCCCGAGTTTTTGAGACTTTTGTTTCTCGGTGGCTTTTTGTCGGGTTTGTTTTATACTCATGATTACGGTGGGTGCTGTGGAAGCGCCTCCATGATGTCTTGAGCCCTAGAGGGTGAGTTTACTCCTTTAGGGGCTTTTTCTTCGTTGAGTAAGGCGCTCTATCGCATTTGCTTGACCCATGAGAGCGAGCTCGGGTCGCTTGTTTGGGGTGCGGGAGGAGCACCCAGAGCTGCTGCCGAGCCCTTGCGTGCGATCCTAGGTCATTTGGGTCTCGGCAAGGTTTGCTTGGGAAGACCCCCGAGCCTCCGCATGGAGCGAGAGGCGGTCAGAGTTCTTCGGTTTTTATGCGACCCTCGCGCATCCTTTTCGTTCGGAAGGAGGGTTGTTTGCGAGCCCTTGGCGTGCGAGCCTAGGCCATTGGGTCTCGTCAAGTTTTGGGAAGAGCCCCCGAGCCTCCAGCGTGGAGCGAGAGAAGCGTCGGGGAGTTCCCCGGCTTTTATGCGACCCTCGCGCTTCCTTTTCGCTCGGAAGGAGGGTGGAACATGCTAGGCTACTCTCGGTGGGAAGCGGCGATGACATTTCCGGTGAGCTTTTTATCGGGTAAGTCCGAGTGGAGGCCCGTGCCCCATTCGATAGGGGTCGGCTAGTGGTCCAGAGATGCGCTCCAAAAAAGTACCAGAAGGCTTCTCTAGCGGGTGTGGGGGCGTTCGATTGGCCCTAGGGGCTCGGTGCCTCCCTACGGTGGGATCCCCTTTAGAGAACTCCTGCTTTGGTCTCGGACATGACTCGGGGCATCCCAAGCAATCGCTTTCCCTAGGCCTCGGCCATGTGCAGGCTCGCCCATAGTTGTCCCACGACTCTGTGAGGCGCATAAAGGCGGTGTCGAGACCATAAATGGCCCTGACCTTGAACCTCTGGACCGTAAGGGCTCGGTGCCCTTTTTCGTCGTGTTTTCCGATCCTCGGGGTGTACTTCTCGGCAAGGTTTGCAGGAAGAGCCCCGAGCCTCCCTGCACGCAGCGAGAGGGCGTCGGGAGGTCCCCCGGCTTTTATGCGACCCTCGCGCATCCCTTTCGCTCGGAAGGAGGGTTGCTTTTTGCCGAGCCCTTTGCGTGTTTGAGCCTAGGCGAGCCCGCTGGGTCTCGGCAAGGTTGCGGGAAGAGCCCCGAGCCTCCAGCAGCGGAGCGAGAGGCGATCGGGAGTTCCCAGCTTTTTGTGCGACCCTCACGCTTCCTTTTTCGCTCGGAAGGAGGGTGGAACATGCCGAGCTACCATCGGTGGGCGTGGCGGTGACATTTCTGGTGAGCTTTTATCGGGTAAGTCCAGTGGAGGCCCGTGCCCCATTCGATAGAAATTCGGCTAGTGGTCCAGAGACGCGCTCCAAAAAAGTATCGGAAGGCTTCTCTAGCGGGTGCCAGGGCCGTTCGATTGGCCCTAGGGGCTCGGTGCCTCCCTACGGTGGGATCCCCTTTAGAGAACTCCTGCTGGTCTCGGACACGACTTAGGGCATCCCAAGCAATCGCTTGCCTGGGCCTCGGCCATGTACGGGCTCGCCCATAGTTGTCCCTGACTCTGTCGTCTTGAGGCGGCTGTCGAGACCATAAATGGCCCAGCCTTCGAACCTCTGGACCGTAGCGGGCTCGGTGCCCGGTTCCTTAGCTCGGAAGGAATCGGCTGGGGGGTATTTCCCTTCCATCGGCTAACGACGCCCGGCGCGTCTTTTGAGGCGGTCTTCTCGGGAGCTGCCGTTGCTGCGCGATGTGGTGTCAGTGGATGGGACATAACCGTCTGTGCGATTAAATATGGAGAAGGTGGGCACATGGGCGGAGATATCGGATCTAGATTATATGCACCGGATCTGAGGGAAACTTCCCCGATTTCGTCGCCCAGCGGTTTCATCTTACCCCTGCATAAATACGTAAAGAGCCTCGCCTCTCCCCTCCTTACCTTGCCTGCATTTGTTTTCGCCGCTTCCAAACCGTTGCTGAGAGCATAAAGCGTCGGGGAGAAGAAGGGCGAGAGAGATCGATTGAAAGAGAGAGAGAGAGAGATTTACCGCCGTAGCAGCGTCCTCCACCGCGCAATGGCTGGCGGTCTGTCATTCTCCGGCGGATCTGGGGAGCGGTGCGGCGTCATCGTGGAGAAAGCTGCGATCATTTGGTGGACGCGGTCTCCTCCGCCCGATCACCGATTCTCGGCGAGCCGGAGTGGATTGCTCGGGGAATGAGTCGAGCCGAGGCCACGTGATGGCTACGTGGTGAGCTTCGTCGTGTTCCTGGCGAGGCCTCGGCTTGCCGTGGCGGACCGATTTATCTGGCGCTCCGCACTACTACTGGCGTGGAGCTCCACAACTTCAGCCCCAACTCCATCGCACAGCGCCATCTTCGTCGCGCCGTTTGTGAGAGGGTACTGGGATCGCTCCCCAGGGGCTGTGGCTCCATTTGTTTGGGCGGTTTTTTCCACCAAGTCGGCGAGAAGCGAAGGGGGGCTCGAAAGCGGCGAGGGCGGGCGTGGTTGCACCCGCCAGTGCGCCAAGACCGGCAACACCTCTACATCCCGGCCAGTGGCATCATCAACCGTCGTTGGTATGGCGGTGGTTCTACCTTCATAACGACGATGACGGGCTTCCCCCCTTACGGGCGGGTTGTGGAGAGTCAACAGGAGAAGTGGGAAGTCTGGCGTCATCAAGCCCGATCAGCCCAGTGGAACCGCTCTGAGGGCCACAGGGGAAGCTGCGTGATTGCAGCTGACCTTACGGCGGCCCGTGGTCGTGGCGGCTTTTCACCGCCGGAGGATGTTACCGCATTGATGGCTCGGCGGCGGCGCCTGTTCGAGATGACCCCGCGCGATTCGATTGAAGGCATCAAGATGTCCGCCTTCGCCCTGCGATGATGAGGAGATCCTCGTCGGGTAAGGGAGGCGGTGGATGGGAAACCGAAGATTGATGGCTTCTTTGCCGTTTCGATCGCGCCCGTCGCGGGGTACATTCCACAGTAAGTTGGGTGTTGCCGAGGCCTTCTGGCCTTCTTGCTTATTGCTTTTTTTCACCCGTTGCCTTATTTCATCGTGTCTGCGGGGATAAGGGGCGTCTGAAGCTCCCCCGCCGCCCGTTCTAAGGGCGCCATGACGTGAGCCGTGAATAGAGGCGTCGCCGAGGAAGCAGCAGAAGAAGAAAGACGCCAAGGTGGCAAGGCACGAAGAGGATCCTTGAGCTTGGTTGGGCGCTTACGCCGCGGCAAGAGAGGCTCGACGGTCTCCGTTGAGTCGTCTCCCTCGATATCGGTGTCGGGTTCCTCCGGCGACGTTAAGCGTGATCGAGGAAGGAAGGGTACCTGGACCACCTCCTCGGCGTTACGGAGGTGGCGCCGGGTGTCTCTGGTAGACACCCGTCTCGTTGTCGAGGACGACACGCCCGAGAGGCAGCGTGTTGTCGGCCGGTGGGCTCGGCGGAGGAGGTGGAGCAAGCGACACGGGGCGCTCAATCATCTTTTGCAGACGATGAGAGGGTGCGAGTGTCGGCGGAGACCAGCCCGATACCGGCGGATCTGGCCGTGCTACCACCGCCCGCCGCCGTTGAGAGGAGGGGCGCTATCTGAAGCGATTGCTTCCTCGTTCATGATAAGTCTATTTTTTGCGGAGTTTGTAGTATTTCTGCTTGCCCCTAAGTAAGTCGCAATGACCTTTAGGAGGCGCCGCCGTTTTCGGCCGAAGCGCGGGTGGAGGAACTGCCTTGGCGCCCATATAAGGCGCTCAAGGTGAGCACCAGCTCCACCGCTCATCGGGTGGCGGGCGTGGTGGCGTCTTGACATGGCGTGTGCGTCAGGCGAGGCGGCCGGAGGAGGCAGGCTTTGCTCAAGGAAAGGGCGCCGAGGTAGCCCACGGAACAAGCGGGGAGGGCGAGTCCATGCCCAGCGAGGTTGTGGGTCTTGAGGCGAATGAGGCCGAGGCGGCCACCCTTCTTTGGGGCCATCGGGGATGAGGCGAGCCCCAAGGCTTCGAGGCGAGGCGGTGGATGCCGCCACCGAGGTAGAGATGGCAGAGGCGAGCCCCGGGCCGTTGAGGCCGAGGCGGTTGGGAGACGAGGCGGGCGGGCTCCGGCACCGCCCTGGTTGAGACGATCTCGTCGAGATTCTTCGGGGAAGGAGGCGGCGGACGCCAGGCGGCGGCCCGACTCCATGAGCGGCCGGTCCCGACTCCGCCGAGGGGGTTCGGTCCTTGTCCGGTCCGACAGAGCCCCATGGGTGGAATCACCCACGTGTTGCATGGGGAAACCGGGCCAACCCGAGGGGGAGCCTGTGTTTGCCCTTGAGGACATGCTTAGAAGTATTTGGGACACCCTCGAGCAATACCGCTCAGCTGGCGGTGCGATCGATCTGAGACAATGATATACATTATGCAAAGGACTGCCGGTGTTACCCAGTCGCACTTCCCTTTCTCGTGTCGCATTGTTTTTCTCCGAGCCCCCCTTGCGGTGTTTGGCGTCGTCTTTGCACTGTCTCGGGAGCTCGAGACTCGGTCCCTTGGGAAATCGTTGTTCCTCTGAAGGAGATGGGAGTCTGGGAGCAGCTCCGTGACAAAAGGGCACTGCTTGCCGGCGCCCAGGAGCTATTGTCGGTGTGGAGTCTTTGAAGTGGAGGACCTCCACCTTCATGTGTGTCGACTGAAAGGGTGTGAGGTGGCCATGGCTAAGGAAGCGGTCTGCCGCCTTTGGTGGCGAAGATCAAGGAGGCTGGAGGAGGGCGGGATTCCCTCAAGTCCGGGCCCAGAAGCAATGGCCTCTGCCAAGGTCACCGCCGGCCGGTGGGCCTGAGCGAGTGAACATCGGTGACGAAAGTCGCTTTGGCGAGAGAGGCTACCAAAGGCGGCCGAGGCCTCTCGAGTCGAGGCTTTAGCCTGGACGAACAAAGCCGAGGTAAGTTCATTGAACCGCGCTCCTTGTTTCGTTTGCTCTGGTTTCGTTCGACCCTTGACTCTTTGTCGTGGTGTAGGTCTGGAGAAAGAGGCCTCCTAGGCGGTGGTGAGGCCTCCGTCGCGGTATAAGCGGCGTTGGACGTTGAAGTCGAGAGCACGAGGCTCTGCAGTAGCACCGCCGTGCATCACGCCTACAAGGCTCTAGAGGTCGAGGGGGTCCAATCGGCCAGACTCCTTAGGAGCCACACGATTCGTTAATGGCCGTGTCCACGAGAGGCTCGGGGCGTTACACGGGTGTCAAAGCGCATACGGCCGTCGTTTCCTCGCACTCACGCCGTCAACCTCGGTCATTAGCGATGGCTCGTCTTCTTGGGAAGATGACGAGGAGGCCGATGCGAGAGGGTGAAGGCGATGGAAGGCGGTGGGCGCTGGCACTGTGTGGCCAGCGACCTATTTGAAGAAGAGGTGGTCCCTCGCGCCCGACCACCGATCCCGAATTTTGACTGGGCGGTAGGGGGCCATGTAAGCGGATTGGTTTAATTGTCATACCATGACGTTTTGTGGCCGTCGAGGCCTTTTAAAATACTGCGTATGTGCGTTTTTTACGCTTTCTTATTCCATTTCGAGACTGTGCCCTTTGTCTCGTTCTTGGATACCCGCGAGAGAACTTCCTCGGAGCCTAAGCCGTCCCTTGGCGAAGGGTGGCGAGGAGTTATCGTAGCTTCGGGGGCGTGGGCTACATTCTCATGGCTCGACCGGCCCTTTGGCCTTAGGACACGCTTTTGGTCCTTAGGTTTCTTCTGACGGTCCTGCCAGAGCGAGAAGAGTTTTGGCGTGGAAATTTTGAAGAGCGGTTAAGAAAGCGGCGTTCGGGACTTAGGGGTTCCCCCTTTTTAGCCCCAGAGGAGGCTCGGCTCTGTGAGAAGCGAGCGAGTCTCTCTCTCAGAAGCGTTATTGTGACGTCGAGCCCCTATCGATAGACAAGCTCTTTGCAAAGAACTTCCTCGGAGCCTAAAGCATCTCTTGGGCGATAAGGTGGCGAGGAGGGCTGCCGTAGCCAAAGGCGTGGAGGTCGTTCTCACTGACTCGGTAGGTCTCTTGCCCTTTGAGGCGAACTTTTGGTCCTTAGGTTCCATACAATCAAGTTGCCTATTAAGGGGGCCTCGAAAGATTGTAACAACTTAAAAACGCTTCTTTATTGTATTTCAAGAAATAATGTAAACAACGTTTGGAAACTTAAGGGTAGAAAGCAGCGTAGTTGTTCTATGTTCCAAGCGTTGGTGAAGATTTCGCCCTTCTCGTTAGCCGACTTGTAGGTTACGGGCTTTAGTACTTGGCGACGATGTACGACCCTTCCATGGCGGGGTCGACTTGTGGCGGCCCTTCTTTGCTCTGCCTCGACCTCGGCACCGGTCGCCCACCTTGAGGTCTCGGCTCGAAATGTGCGGGCTTGGTAGCGTCGTAGGGCTTGTTGGTATTTGGCGAGTGTAGCGGGAACAGCGTCTCGGGCTTCCTCAAGTTGGTCGAGGGTGTCCTCATGAGGCGGTCTTGGTTGCTTTGCTCGTTGTAGGCACTGTAGTCTCGGGGAGCCATACTCCAAGTCGGTGGGGAGGATGGCCTCGGCCCCATAGACCGGGAAGAGCGGTGTGAATCCCGTGGCTCGGCTCGGTGTATTCCTCGGGCTCCAAATGACCGAGGGGAGTTCGGCAAGCCATCTCTTGCCAAACTTTTTCATCCGGTTGTAGATTCTTGGCTTGAGGCCTTGTAGGATCATGCCATTGGCATGTTCTACTTGGCCGTTTGTCCTAGGGTGTCCTACGGCCGACCAGACCACATGGATGTGGTGGTTGTCATGAGAATGTCAAGAACTTGTGGCGGTGAATTGCGTCCCGTTGTCGGTGATGATGGTATTTGGGATTCGAGAACTGTGGATGATATCCGTAAGAAACGACCTTTGTTTGCTCGGATTTGATTTGGGTGATTGGACGAGCCTCGATCCATTTTGAGAATTTGTCGATGGCTCTGGCGGATGGGTATAGCCTCGGGTGCCTTCTGCAGAGGCCCAACCATATCCGGCCCCACACGGCGAATGGCCATGTGATAGGGATGGTTTGGAGGGCTTCGGGCGGGAGGTGTGCGTCGTCGGCGGCGTAATCTTGGCATCGCCAGCGAGGCGTACTAGCCCGTGGCATCGACCATCATTGTTGGCGATAGAATCCTTGGCGAAGGCGTTTCCCACTAAGCGCGCGGCGGCTGCGTGGTGCCCGCGAGCTCCGCATGCAAGTCGAGTAGTGATTAGCTAGCCTCGGTGGTGATGCACCATTGGAGAATACCAGACAGGCTACGCCTATACAACTTCGCCGTTGTAGAGGGCGTACGTCTTGGCTCAAATCCGCATAAGCCGTCGGGCCTTGGTCTGTCCGCGGAAGCTCTCCTCGCATGAGGCGATCAAGAAAAGGACTCGCCGATCGGTTCCTTGGTCGGCCTCGGGAGGCCTGTGTCAGTGCCATGGACTGGGGGCTCGGCGATGAGGTCTCGGTGGCAAAGGGGGCCTTGGGACCTGTGGGGGGCTCGGCCGATGGGCCCTCTACCTTCGCCGAGTCATAATCGACGGATGGCTTGTGGAGGTCTCTGGCAAAGATGTTTGGGGGGACCGGGGTCCGTGCCGACGCCATCTTTGCCAGTTCATCCGCGGCCTCGTTGAACTTTCGTGAGATGTGATTGAGTTCGAGGCCATCGAACTTGTCCTCTAGGCGGCGTACCATCATGCAGTACACCTCCATCTTGAGGTCATGGCAGTTTGATTCTTTCATCACTTGGTTGATGACAAGCTGTGAATCGCCTCGAACGTCGAGACACCATACCCCAAGTTCAATGGTGATCTGCAGGCCGTTGACGAGGGCCTCGTATTCGGCCACATTGTTGGAGGCGGCGAAGTGTAGTCGGATTACGTAGCGCATATGGACTCCAAGGGGTGAGATGAAGAGCAGACCCGCGCCTGCTCTGGTCTTCATCAGAGACCCGTCGAAGTACATGGTCTAGTACTCCGCCTGGACTTGAATAGGTGGTAGTTGGGTATCGGTCCATTACGCCACAAAATCGGCCAAGACACGAGACTTAATGGCTTTTCGGGTGCGAAAGGCGGGGCTTCCCCATGAGTTCCACGGCCCATTTGGAAATCCTTCCCAAGGCCTCCCGGTTATGGATTATCTCTCCCAAGGGAAAGATGACACCACAGTCCTTTGGGTGGGACTCAAGTAGTGACTGACTTGCGTCGAGCCAAGATTATGGCGTAGATTAGTTTACGGATGTGGGGTGGTAGCGTCTTGGTATCGGAAAGCACCTACCGATGAAGTAGTAGCAGTCGTTGGGACGGGTAGGCGTGCCCTTCTTCCGCCTCTCGACCACTACGGCCATGGTGACCACTTGGGTCGTTGCGGTGGCGTAAATAAGAGGGCCTCGTCTTCGATCGGTGGTACGAGCAGGGGGGTTAGAGAAGCGGTGCTTTGAGTTTGGTGAATGCTTCCTCGGCCTCGGGGTCCGGGAAAAGCGCTTAGATTTTCTCAAGAGAGGCAGTGTGAGGTAAGCTTTTTTTCGCCGAGGTATGAGATGAAGCGGCTCGGGGCCGCTAGACATCCCATAACATCTGTACTCCCTTGAGGTCTCGGATCGGCCCCATATTGGTCATGGCGAGAGACCTTTTCGGGTTGGCCTCGATCTGCGCTACGAGACTATGAATCCCGAGGAGCATGCCTTGGGGACCCCGAAGACACACTTTTCGGGGTTGAGCTTGGCGCCCTTCTCCACGAGGCATTTGAAGGCTACCTCTAGGTCATTGAGCGAGGTCATTGGCCGCTTGGATTTGACAACGGCGTCGTCCACGTGAGGCCTCATCGTTGTCCGTCAGATGTGCTTGCCAAAGACACTGGGTCATACACCGTTGATACGTAGCCCCGCGTTTACGAGCGAAAGCGGCATAGTCATTATAGCGATATAGGCCAAATGGGGTGATGAAAGAAGTTGCGAGCTGGTCGGACTCCTTCATTTTGATTTGATGGTAGCGGAATAGGCATCAAGGAAGGACAGGGTCTCGCATCCTTGATGGAGTCAACGATTTGATCGATTCGAGGTAATGGAAGCAGGACTTTTGGGCATGCTTTGTTCGGACCGGTGTAGTCCACACACATTCTCCATTTTCCATTTTTCTTCTTAACTAATCTGGGATTAGCTAACCACCCTCCGGATGTGACACTTCCTTGCGAATCGGCCGCCAAAAGCTTCTGCACCTCTCCCGATGGCCCTCGCTTCTCCTCGTCGAATCGGCGTGGCGTTGCTTCACTGGTGCAGGAGCCGACACGGATGTCGGCGTGCTCGGCGACTTCCCTCGGTATGCCGGCATGTCCGAGGGACTCCATCTTGAATATGTCGGCGTTCGCGCGAAGAAAGTCAACGAGCACGACCCCCTATTTTCTGCCGAGGGTCGCTGACCCTTAGCACTTTCGGTTGTTTGAGCAAGTGGGTCGGCCGGGGACGAGCTTGACGGCCTCGGCCGGCTCGAGCGTACCAAAGACGACGCTTGAATCGGGTACCTCATTTGCCGAAATTTGGTTGAGGTTGGTGATGAGGGCCTCGGACTCCACTATAGCCTCGGCGTACTCGATGCACTCGGCGTCGCGATCGTCGTATGCATGCTCGTACGTGGAGTCAATAGTGATGACACCGTTGGGGCTCGGCATCTTGAGCTTGAGGTAGGTGTAGTTCGGGACCGCCATGAACTTGGCGTATACGCGGCCGTCGAGGATGGCGTGATAAGTCCCCTTGAACCCCACCACCTCGAAGGTGAGGGTCTCCTTGCGGTAGTTGGAGGGGGTGCCGAAGCAGACGGGTAAGTCTATGCGCCCGAGGGGTCGTGCGCGTATCCCTGGCATGATCTTCGTGGAAGTGGAAAGCGCGGCGTCGCCTCGGAGTTGTGACCGGTCGAGCCCTAGGAGCTCTAGCGTGTTGGCATATAGGATGTTGAGGCCGCTGCCTCCGTCCATCAACACCTTGGTGAGTCGGGTGTTCCCGATGATCGGGTCAACGACGAGCGGGTACTGGCCGGGGTTTGGGACTTGATCGGGGTGGTCATCCCGATTGAAGGTGATCGCCTCCCGAGACCAATCGAGGTACCAGGGAGTGGCCACCTTAACCAAGAAGACCTCTCGGCGTTCCCTTTTTCGCTATCGTGCCGTGAGGCACGTCGAGGGCCCATCGAAGATCATGAAGGCATTGTGTACCTCGGGGAACCCGTCGCCCTTGTCGTTGTCTCCGTCGTCCTAGCCCCTCTTCTTAGCATCGTCGTTGGGGAGCCCGAGCTTGGCGTAGTATCGCCGGAGCATGGTGCACTCCTCGAGGGTGTGCTTTACCGGGCCCTGATGGTATGGGCAGGGTCTTTTAAGCATGTTGTCGAAGAGCCCTAGGCCTCGGGGATTCTTGCGGTCTGTGGCCGCGACGAGCCCGGCCTCGAGAACCTCCTGTTTCCCCTGGCGTCCCTTCTTTTTACGGGGGCGAGGCGTCGAGGCCAGGGGTCTCCTCCGCCTCTTCCCCTTGGAGTCGTTGTTAGGGAAGATGGCCCGACGGCCTCTTCGCAGAGGCGAAAGCTGGTGGCGATGTCGAGGAGTGCGGATGCCAAGTGGTCGATGCGCTCCGGCCTAATTCTCGGACCAGTCTCGGCGGTGGTGCTTGGGAGAGGAATGCTGGATGATTTACGAGTCACCGATCTTTGGGCAACTCGGTGCATTGCTTGGAGAAATGTCGGATGAAGTCTCGGAGACTTCGTCCGATCTCTGGTGGTAGCTCTTGAGGTCAGGAGTTCCGGGCGCGTGTAGGTGCCCGGAAATTTCCGACGAAGACCTTTACCAAGTCACGCCCGATCGTGGATTTGCATAGGGGAAGGTGTTGAGCCAAGCTCATGTTGAGTCAGCGAGGAATAGGGGAGGTTGCGGATGATGAGCGGTCATCGTCCGCACCGCTAGTCGACGACAAGCAGACGGTAGTCGTCCAACCATAGCTTTCGGGGTTGGTCTCGCCATTTGTGCCGAGAGATTCGTTGGTTGACGAAACCGGGCGGGAAGCGAAGCGCGCGGACGGCCTTCTTGAAAACTCTAGGGCGGCGGCTCGGGAGAAGGCTGCGGTCCTCCCCCAGCATCATAGCGACCGCCTCGGTGCACTCGGTAGCCCCGGGCGGTCCCATCGTGGTAAATGGGCGCCGTAAATGCCGCCCATGTGGTGGCCGTTTTGCGCCTCGCGTTGGTCGTCGGCGATGCGTGCATCGAGGCGGCCCCGAGGCGATCGTGCACCGAGGGGCCCCTGAGGCGATCGTGCATCGAGGGCTATTTCGAGGCGTCCCGTGTCGTCGAGACGCGGAACTTTTGGCTTTCTTTGCCATGGCGATCTCGAAAAACCCGAAGTTCACCGTGGACTCGTCGCCCCTCCATGGTAGAGGCTCGGGCATCGCTTCGGACGAAGATTGCGCCGCGGCTGACGTTACAGCTAAGCGCGATTGAAGGCAGGGGGTTGCTTGCCCCCTTCATCATCGTTAATGCGACGGTTGACGTCGCGAGCCCCCAGCCGGGCCGTTCCGCCATTGCCGCGCCCCCGCTGCTCTTGCTCGAGGGTGGCTCGGAGTTGCTGCAGGAGGAGTCAATCTTGCTCGACCTTGGCTTGAAGCTCACGAGCTGCTCTAGAGTCTATCGTCGTCGAAGTTGCTCGAGGTGGGGATACTACCGCGTGGCGGGACCCGATGCATGGTGGTGTGGCGTTGGCTGCCCTTCCTCCATCGTTGCCGTGCTCGGTATTCCGAGTCCGGCGTGGAAACACTCACGAGTCGGGTCGTAAGTGTCCTCGCCGTCGAATCGAGAATGGCGGCGATGGTCGCTTCGTGATCATAAAGCGGCGCATCACCTCGAGGTCGTGAATCCGGAGAAATGCTGCTCCAACCGCCTCGTCCTCCTCCAGGAGTCGAGTGGGGGTGGATTGGAGTTGTGACTATGGGGTTATGGGCATGGCGTTGATGAATGGAGGCGAGGCGGTGGCGTGGGAGGGCGGCAACATTGGTCGACCGAAGAAAGTGCAGGGGATGGCGCCGTCGCCATGCTCTGCTCCGTCAAAGCTGGCTTTCGGGAGGAGGCGGGACGAGCTTGATGATGGGGTGTCATTTGTGTGCCATGCGTGCCTTTTCCCTCAGCCGAGGCTTAAGCCGGACAGGTCCCGTCTTGAGGACTCTGTGCGCCGGCGGGGTATGGGATTCGGTGGAGCACATATCGGCGTTCAGTACTTGCGTGGTGTTAGGGTGGACTCGCTCGCGGGCTCGATGAGCTTGACGGGGTGGCGGCGGGCGCCGTCGTCCATGCGTCAAATTGCTGCCGGTGCAAGACATCGTCGTCGGTCGATGGCGCTCTGGGTGAGAGGAGTACCATGTCGTACTCATGCCCTAGAGACATGAATTCTAGGCTCCGAACAGACGATCGTCCCGAGGCATAGCGATCGCCACAGGATCGCCATCAGGAATCTGGTGGGATGACTAAGGCGACACGCAGAGGCCCCTACAGTGCAGGCGCTAGCCGTCGAGTTTGGAACCAAGGGTCCTTAACCGACTAGTGATTTTGTCTTTGCGTGCTCCCAATTCGGATGGAGATACAAAGAGACACAAGGTTTATCTTGGTTTGGGCAATGGATGCCCTCGTCCGGTCCCGAGAAGGTGTTCTTGTATTCCTTGCACCAGGGGTGCTCGTAGTAGGGGTTACAAGCTAGGCGAGAGAGGAGTTCGTCCCGGATCTACGTGAGGGAGGTGATATCAAATTACGAAGCGAGGCGTGTTGTTCGATGCGTATATCGTGATTCTATCCGTAAAATCTGAAGCGGTCCCTGGCTGCCTCCTTTTATAGCATGAGGAGGAAACCAGGAGTACATAAAGAGAGCTACACGTGGAGCAAGGACTATTCGATGGCGTATCTACTCACGGAGCGACATGGCGTTGTCGTGGGAGTTCCGTAGATGTCAATCGGTATGGTCTTCTTTGCAAGTAACATCTCTGCGCATTTATTGACTTGGTGGATTGCGAGAGGCTCGGTGGCCTTCGCGTTCTTTGCGGTCGTGCGAAAACTGTCGTCGAGGGCCTGCCGTGCGAAGGCCCTGTGTTGTCGATAGGGATGGTAAAAAGGTGATCTAACCGTTGTCCGTCGCTCTGTTGCGGCGCCACTTGCCGATCGTGTAACTACGTAGTGGGTGCGGCCGGCGCGTGTCGGATGTGACCTTTGCGCGGAGAGACTTTTTGAGGCGGAGGCGGCGAGGTTGTGGAACGAGCCCGGCCGGGCGAGGCGAGCTTGCCACCAATTCGTCGAGGCCCTTCCGAGGGGGTCTCGGGCGAGGCGGCGGGCGCGGCGTAGTAAGATCGATGAATCGAGGCCTGTCGGGGGCTCGGGCTAGACGCGAGTGGTCGGTCCCGCGATTACGAGGCTCTGAGGAACCCGTTCGACTCCCCACGTTGCGATGTCCTTAGTGCGAGAGTTAGGCGGCCACGGTGGTGGTAACCCCGCTGCATGCCGTCTCAGATGGCAGGGGGTTGACGCGACCGGCGTGTAGCCGGTCACTTCGTTGTTCCGTGCCATCGTGCGTCTGTCGGAGTGGTTGGGCGCCTGGATGTGACGTTCGGTCAGAGCAGTTTGGTCAAAAAGGCGGTCACGGGGTTGGTGCTTGAAAGGCGGGCCCTCGCGAATCGGAGAATCGGCACTTCTTCCGAGGAGGCCGGACGAGGGGCCTCGACGCAGGGGGCCTCGGTGAGGCGGTCTCGGCGAGTCGGAGAACCGTTTGCTTCCATTTGGGGCTCGGCTGACGGGGGTCTCGGGGACGAATCGGATATTTCGGCCGAGACCTCGTTTGTTTATTCCGTTGGTTCTGTTTTTAGGGTCTAAGCAGTTTCTCGATCTTTGCTTGGGGTACCCCATTTTCTGGTATCCGACACCATGCTTATCAGCTATGATACATTATTTTTCTCTCACAACAAAACAGCATCAGCCGGCTTATAAGCCACAGAAACGATCAAGCGAACAAGGTGAATCACTGATGCATCTTGTGTGAGGATTGTAATGGTAGTCTATTGTTTTTGTAGTTCTCGTGCGTAGCTCTTGGTGGTGGACGTCCTCCAAGATCAAGTGTTTTTTTCTTGTAGTTGTTTGACGCAGCAAAGGTTGTTGTTGTCGTATTAGCTCTAGTCATGGTTCATTTTGATCGTTCACGTGCAGTGAGGCTCTTCATCCCCCGACCATCACTGGCAGCTCCTGATCGTGGCCCCATCTTCCTAATAGTCTCCACAAGAGCGTATTTTATTGACGTGTGTACCGTTGGGTTCGAGACATTGTTGTCAAGAATTGGTGTGGGAGAGAGATGAGAGAGTAATCATTTTGTTTAATCCTCGAGATGCTCTCTTGGAAGTAGAGCCATCACATGGTATATGTTACTTGGTGGTTCTACAATGTCTACGATCCGGTATTGTGACTACATTTACTTCCACTTTTGGAGAACCTTACAAATGTAATGGCATTTATATACCTATATAAAAATTTCAAAACGATGACATCTTATTCATTCAATTCCATTGTTACATGCCATAGCACCATGTTATCATGGGGACGGGACCTTATAAATAGAGTTTCAAGCCCAATGTGGACCCACAAGTTTGGGCTTTCGGTCTATCTGCATCAAACCGATCGGTTATTTGGTTGTTTTAGGACTCAGGACGATACCCAGCAAGTTTGGTTCAGTCTCAGCCATGACCGAATTAATTGGACTAGACTACCGACCACAAAATAGCATAATTTTGTAGCAAATTCCAACAATATTTATTTTTATGTATTTGAAGGCAAAAATGTTAGGACAAAGCAAACTAACAGGAGTGATAGCTGATACAAATATTACATCACTAGTCCACAGAATAACAGCGCAAAGTAGTATAGCTTACTATTGTTACTTTGGCCTTGGTTTTGTTTGGGGAAAAAAAGAAAAAGAAAAAGAAGCCCAAGCCCAAGCCCAAGCCCAAGCCCAAGCTGGTGGACGGGAGGGGAGGAATAGGAAGGGCGGAACAGGCGACGGAGTGACCTCGTCATCAGGTGTCCCGTGCCGTCTTCTCTTCCCCCCCTCACGTTCTCGTCTCCGTCGCCGTCTCTCTCTTCTGTGTGTGTCCCCGCGAGGAAGCGGAACACCCAACCCAACACGCCTGCCTTCCTCCCTCCTTCCCCCCCTCCAGATCCAGCCTCCCCCTTCCCCTTCCCCTTCCTCCCTCCGTCGCCCTCCTCCTCTGCTGCGTTCCTCTTCCTCCGTGGAGTCCGCACCCGCCGCCCCCAATTCGGCCGGGACCCTTCGATTCGCTTCGACCTCCCTCGTGTTTGGTTGGTAAGAAACCCTAACCTAACTTAACCTAGCTTTATCATGTTTTTTCCCCCTTCTATCTATTTCCGTTCCTCGTCTCCGGCGGCACATCCTCTTCCTCTCTGCTTGCGACGCCTCTAGCCTTCCCTGCATGCTGCAAATTTTTTTCTGCGTAGAGGAGAGGTCGCCTCGCCCCCGGTTCTAGCTCAATCCCCATGCCTCACGCACGTTCTCGATCCATTCAATTTTCCATTCCCTAGATGTATGTACCGTGTATCATTTTTTTTAACCCATCCATCCAAATGGAACGCCTCTCTTTTCTCTCGGCGCCGCACAAACCACATGTTTATTTCTACACCCTTGTTTCTTCTCTCCACGCATTTCATTTCGCCGCCTACATCTCATTTTGTTTCTCCGAAATCATGCAACCCTTAGTTAGGGTCACCCACCGGCCACAGATATAGTATGTATTTACTTACTCTCAAAATTAGCAAGCGACCAAAGCCTCTTTTTTGTTTCGAGTCTTAATTGCCCTAAAAAAACACTGCAGGACATTGCTCAGTTTGTGCTGCTACTTTCTATTGCGCAGGGAAACCTCAACGCTGGCGAGTCGGTCATCACTGTTGAAGGCCATGATATCACTCTGCCAGGGCACCACAGGTATTCCAACCTCTTACCATCCTGTCCTGCTCCAGTTTTTCGTTACTTGCTCTATATAATTTACATACATATATAATAATAAAATCAGTATTTGCCCATCATTATTATTATCCAATATCCATGTCATTCTTATAGACAGATTATTCTTTTCTCACGCTCGCTCTGCCCGTATTATTACCTGTTACTCACTCAACTCCTTTGCTCCGTTCAGGAAATTTTGGCAAAACTGAATGAATGAGTTTTGGTCAGCTTGGGACCCAACACAGAATAATACAATTCGGTCCCAGGGTGAAGTAGCAGAACGGTGACAAAGATTGCTCAGCGCACCATGCTTGAGGATTTCTTCACTCTTACTGAGATGAAGGATGGCATCTCCACGGTCGCAAGGATCGCAGAGCTCATATCTGAGATGCACAAGCTGGAAGACTCCGCCGACATCAACACGTCTGACGTGATAAGGCAGTGCTCCACAGCTGCCAACACACTAGCATCCACCAAAAACGAAGAGTGTCTTCAGCATTTCGTTCAGCTAAACGGTGTTTCCTTTCTCAACCGTTGGCTTCAGGATGCTCAAAAATGTGTTGGGGACGTCAGCAGTTCAGCGGAGGATCTTATAGTTGCCATATTGACTGCGTTGGAGTGTCTTCCAATCAGCAATGAGCAGTCAGCCTCCTGTAGAGTTATGCCTACTGTTGATCACCTGCTTGCTCACGGGAATGCCATGATCAACCAAAAGGCGAGAGCACTCCGTCACAAGTGGAGCGCTGTACCAAAACATGGTACAAATGGAGAGCATTTTCATGCAGAGGAGGCATGCCGGACTGATCAGCTTAAGTCTCCAGAACCTAGCCACAAGACAGAAACTAAGAAACAGAGTGTAGCGGATCAAGATGGAGAGCCTGCTGAAGAATCAAAACCTGAGGCGACAACTTGCTCAGATGCACCTTTGTCCGATCCTTCTCTGACTAATGACAATACAGATGCAACAAAGCAACCACCGGGGCTAACATCACCGAATTCATCAAATGGAAACACAGAATTAGGGGATGTGAAAAACTTGGTCACATCCCCTACATCTGCAGGTCATGTGGGTTTACAAGATGGGCAGTCCACCACCAAGGGAACTTCTTCCAATGATGCAGAACTGCCCACTAATGGCATACTCCGGTCAAACTCTATTAATGCAAAGAGTGATACTGGACAAGATGCACCGGTGGACTCGACTCCAGCAGCCATGTCTGTAGACCATAATAAACCTGACAAGCTATTTGCTAGTAGCAAAACAGGTCTGGAGGATAGTATTGTTTCAGCTAGCTCGGGTATCAAAGAGTCTGAGCCATTTGCAGCTGGTAGGTTACATTTGGAGAAGGATACAACTGAAACTTTGAACCAACTTGCAGCTGTAACCCGTGATTTGCAAGATCTGTCCGAGGAAAGTACAGGCAAAGAAGATGAACCTACATCATCATCTAGTACAGATGATATGGACATGAGCAGTGACTATATATTGCAAAGATGTATGTCAAGCTTTGGGGACTCCTCCAAGGCAACAGACACAAAATCCACTGCCTTGAAAGGGGAGAAATCAACACGACTGACAGATTACGATGATACAGATGCACTAGAAGTAGCACGTCTGGTAGCTATTGAGGTGGAGCGGGAGGTTATTGACTACAGAGGACCCTTTTGTAGTTCTCCTGATACTAATTCCAGGAATGCTGACAGTCCTGACCTGGAAGCACCGCGGCAGCCTGTAGCTGTTGCCAGTGAACTGAATGATAATAAATCTTCTTGTACAGAGGCTAAGTCAGGAAGTTCCTCATCTCATAAGGAGGATGGATCAGGCATCACAGATGGCAGCGGTCCGTTGAGTAGAAAACATACACGGGGTGTGGATCTGGGGAACTTAGACCTTAATGAAAATCAGTGTGCCGAGGAAACTGACTGTAATCCAAAGTCCGTCCTTAGTAATTCTGTCAATTTGTCAATGCCTATAGCTGTGGCTGCTTCAAGAGGCTCATCTGTGTTTCCAGCTCGGCTCCACTTTGAAGGTGGACTTGGGTGGAAAGGCTCTGCCGCAACCAGTGCCTTTCGACCAGCTTCACCTCGGAGGACTCCTGATGCAGAGAAGTCGCTTTCAGCTTCTTCACATAAAACAAGCAACATGCTATTTGATTTAAATGTAGCTGACAGCGATAGTGCTACTTCTGGTGAACCACTCTCAACAGCAATCCTGCCTACTTCTTGTGACCTACCTTCCAAGGGTGCTTCCAAAGCAGTTGGTATGAGCGGAGGACTGAAACTTGACCTTAATTTCTCATGTGGTGATGAGGAAGATGCTGTCACTGCAAGCAATGTGCCGCCATTGTGGAATCGCCAACAATTTAATGGCAACTGGAGTCAGCCTTCTTCCTCCTCATCTTCAAGGCAACCTGCAGTCAGAAACTTTGACTTGAATGACATGTCAATCGCTGATGGTTCTGTGCGAGGAATGGATGGGTCTTCTGTCAAGACTCCTTCAAGGGATATGTCGAACCATTCTGCCGTCACAATTATGGGTAAGAGGATAGTTGTAGGGCAGAAAGATCATGGGCAGCAATACCAGCATAACTTTCTGGGACCAAGTGCTGAATCAAGAGTTCCTCCAAGACCTACTCAGTCTTTTGCACATACTCCTGATTATAGTGTTTTCAGTTATCCATCTCAACCTGCTATGCCTTTTCCCCCAGCCTTCTTTGCCCCTGGGGGCAGTCCATACTTGGTTGATGCAAAGGGTGCACCAGTCATACCACCGCTGTCAGGTCTAAGCCTCGGCATTTCTCATCCATCTTTCAGCCCCAGAGCAACACCACCCTCATCTAATGAATTGAGTTACTTTCATCCTAGCATGGATTTCAATTATGGAGTGCCATCTGAAGGCGCACGGAGGGAGGCAGGGAGCTACTGGCCCGTGTCCTACCAGGGCCAGACAATGTTTGTGGATGAACGCATGAGGAATGTGTCACAGGGTGGTAGTTCTGGGTTGGTGCTGAAACGAAAAGAGCCAGAGTCAGGTTGGGATATGTACTCGCGTCGTTGAGCCTGAAGGTTTGTTGCAGCCATAATCGATTTTGTCCCGCTTTCTTAAAAATGGTATGTTCAATGTTCCGTTTATGGCGGCACCTTGGACATTGTATTCTAGGATATTTCTTTGGCACCTGAAAATGGGTCCAGTTCTATTAGGTCTGAAGACATACACGGAGAACTGAATAAGAGATCAGCTACTGGTAGATTTGAGAGATGTTGACATGGCAAGGACATTGTTAGCTTCTGGAAACCACCTTGTGTAGATCTGGTTCTTTGTGAATGTATTAGCTTTGTTTTAGTTGACATAATATATAGCCAAATTGCTCTCTACGGAGAGCTGAAATTATGTAAATCATCATCGTATAACTCATAGATGAAATGCATCCCTTTTTATCCATCTTCCTTTTTTTCCCAGGGTTGGTGCAAGTTGTACTATGATCAACTATATTGTATATATCATTGTTTGAAGCTGCGCATTCAGGTTTTGTGTCATGTTGCATGCAGATTGAGCTTTAGAAAGTGGGCGTGCATCGGCTGTTAATGTCGGAAC
The DNA here is from genome assembly GCA_904845875.1 of Miscanthus lutarioriparius. Classification (NCBI taxonomy): domain Eukaryota; kingdom Viridiplantae; phylum Streptophyta; class Magnoliopsida; order Poales; family Poaceae; genus Miscanthus; species Miscanthus lutarioriparius. The sequence continues at coordinate 325,545 of CAJGYO010000019.1, forward strand.
CAGTTCTTTGGTTGGTATATGCTACATATATATTAATATAATAGTTGATGTTGCAATCGGCAGTTTCATTGCATGCGGTAGACGATTTTTTTGGATGCGTGGGCTTTGTACCTGCCTGAGATGGAAAAAAAAAGGGTTCTGGGCTTCTGGCTGCGATTGGCGACATGTGCTTGAGATGGAATCAAAATCAAAGGTACTCCATACACATGTTTTAGTCAATGTAGGATCGAAAATGAAAAATGACGGAATTACAACCAAACGAATTTCAGGGCTCACCATTCAATCTGAACCAACTGCACAAGAAACGTATATCAGAACAGGATCAAGATTGGGCATCAACCACAAACAGTGCATGTAAATCATTATCATCATCGATCGGTGAAGCTAAACCTATCGGTGATGCGGCGGCCTGACGCTACATGTTGAGATGATGACTGGCACCGAAGAGGAGGCTTCTTCAGTGACCACTTGGCCAGGCTTCTTCAGTAGAGATATATATCTACTCTTTCCGTCCCTAAATAACTGTCGCTGTTGGTGTACTTACCATAAGTTTGACTTGATTTGTAGAAAATACACACAACATTTGTATCTTTAAATAAATTTATTAAAAAACTAGATTCAAAGATCTTTCAAATGATATTGATTATGTACCATAAATATTAATATTTTTTAATATATATCTAGTCAAAGTTGTTTCTCGGAAAACAAAAACGACATATATTTAGGGACAGACAAGTAGGGCTTCTACTTGGTCAGCAATAGCATCGGCCTTGTAAATCCTCAGAGGTCAGGCCAGGTCACTCCTGTCTTGTTTTTTTGTCTCTTTGGACTTTAGGCACCCTCTGCATCCCACCAGCATTTGAATGCCAACATATGAGATCATAATCATCTCAGCGCCAACTGAACTGAATTGCTGGGGCGGGGTTTAGTGAGCATATGTATACTAGCCACTGAATTTTGGTGACATAGCATGCAGTGCTTGTGCACTCAAACACTACAAAGGAGAAGTTGGAGAATCATCTTATCTAGCAGTGATTATTATGCAGATTTGCGTGATGGTCTTGCTACCCCCCTAATCAAACAGAGATTTTGTTTATTATCTAATCTATGTAACAACACAGAGAATACAAGCAGCAGCAGCAGGCCAGCAGCAGCGATCATTATACATGCTTACCCATCCTGCACCTGCCTTTGCTTTCGTTTCTTGTGGATACCATTTGGCACTGGCATCTGGTGATCTTGGCTGGGCCTGACTGCCTCAGCCTCAGGATCATTTAGCAACGCAAGCCTGTCCAGCACGTTTGCATTAGCTGAGCTTAGCCTGAGCCGCTCTTTCAACTCTTCCACCAAAACAATCCCTGTACAGCATCCATAAGTATAAGGTCAGGTCAGGTGTCAGCAATGCAAAATTCACAACTGTATTTTTTTTCCCTAATCCTAATCCATATCAAGGTAGGATTAAAAAGGGATAGCAGGCAAAACAATCTCTTGCAGCATTGCAAAACAATCTCTATCTCTCTGCTGCTGCTGCTGCAGCAGCAGCAGCAGCAATAGCAATAGCAGGCAAAACAAATTGGGCAGCAGCACGAGAGAAAATGGCAAATGAATTAAAAAGGGAACATTTATAACATATAATATACAGTAAGATATACCGAGAGCCCGCAGCGCGCGGAGATGGAAGACGGTGTCGGCGAGGGCAGGATGGCCGGCGTTGGTGGCCCGCGTGACGGCCAGCTCCCTCAGGCTCACCAACACATCCTGAACAAAAGGATAACCTCCATTTGGTTACTCGCTAGCTACTCTAGTAGGTAGATTCAGAGTGGGATCGGAACTGCTGCAATCGGCCGGGAATCCATCAGAAATTCACAAGAGCGGTGGTGCGTGGAGTTGCCTTACGAGCTCGGGCTCGGAGAGGGTTTGGAGCCACATCGCGTCTGCTACAGCTTGCGGCAGCTTGCCCTCCGACTCTGCTGCCTCTGGCCTGGCGGCGGCAGGATCAGGAGGAATTGACCCGCCGGCGGCGCGCGGTGGCGGCATCAACCAAGGGAAGGAAAGGGTCAGAGGAGGAGACGAAGGGGGAGGCGGCTGGGCTGGGTCCCGCCCTACAAACACAACGGGCAGGTTTGTACTTTATTTATGTGGTAGTAATTATTAGCGAGTTTAGGCCTTTAGGGTGCTAAAAACGTATTTCAAGTGTACTATCTAGTACTAGATGAGATCATTGGACAAATTTAAGGAGGGTTGGATAAAAAATAGTTATCAGTCCTACGTGTCATCCCATATATGTAGGCCCTGATCGGCTCGCTGAAATTTGAATGTTGTTGCTGTTGTTGATTTGTTCCTTCGCCGCCGAAAAAGTACCGCCGATAAGTTCAAGCGAGTACATGCCATACGAGTAGTTTAGTTAAAGTTTTAATGAATTCAGCTTCATAATATGGTACGATTTGACTCTAGTCTTCTGCATAAAAAAAATTACAATTGACGGCTCAGTAAAATGGGTATCCAAGCAAGAAAAAGAAATGCAGAGTCATTCACAGCAAAATTTCACTTTAACGTTCATTTCATACTTTATTCCTGTTCGTTTCAAAAGAAGAAGAGAGATATGGATCCTGTTGGTTGTGCAGCAAGCACCACAAATAATCAGAATTTGTTGACCATATCAACCACACCACAAATATGAGCAGACAACCGTGCACATCAATCAATCAAATCCATACAGGTCGAGTAAAATAATCAGAATGCAATTCAGCCTGTCAGTCAATCGATAAAAAAGATTTTCCTCTCATTTCTTTTGGTTATTGCTCCTCAACGTTTTTACAGTTGTGCGCCTAAACTCAACCCACAAAGACAGTTAAAACAAGAAGAGACGAAATAAAAAGGTCACCCACAAAGACAGTTAAAACAAAGAAGACAGGGAAAAAAAGGTCAGGATTTTTCTTGTGTAACCCACGTATATCAGTGTCCCTGGTGCATTTCAATTCAAGACCAGGGACAAATAAAGAGAAACAACTGCTCGTTTTGTATAATCATGATGCGCAAGCACCCTCACAGCGCTTGGCAAGCACACATTCCTCTAAGAAGTTGCCCAGCTGAGAAGTATACAGCCCAGGATTGCTCCGGTAATGGTCCACATGGGGCGATGACACAAAGTCGCAAGCCCTCACCTCGTGCCCGGCTTTCCGCTGACCCTCGATGAATGCCTCCACTGATTTCGCTGGGATCACCCTGTCGGCGGAGCTGTATATGTACAATTGGGGGCACTTTGGTTGCTTCGAAGACAAAAGCTCCATCACGTCAGATAACCTCCTATTAAAAAGGACACCAACATGCTGAGTTCAACAGTTGTCACCACTTTATAAGGTCATCTTGTTGCCTTGTGAACCACACGCATGTACTCACTCCGTCCACAGAAGAATGCTATTATAGGAAACGTGCTAGTCAATCTAGTTCAACTTTGAATAAGTTTATAGCAAATAATATTAGCATTTATGTCTCCAACTAAACTTATTATGAAAATATATTATATAACTAATCTAATGGTACTTATTTTGTTTCATGAGTAGTATACTTTACTCTTGATGCAATGTCAACTACCACAGAGATATGTCATGGTATGGTGGACGATGACGTGACTGTACAGCCATTCAGAAATTTAATTATTTAACTTTCATGAGGTGAGCAGTTAGTTAGAGGTCACAGATGTCCCCATCCCGCTTAAAGGGCTACACAATTGAAGAGGGCTTAAAGATAAGACTGAAACCCAATGGTTTGCTGCAGACGTGGGCAAGATGTGTACCTGTTGATCTTTGGATAGTTCAAAACAACATCAAAGAAACTCTCCAGCGCTGACAGTAGAACCGCCTCTGTTGCTCCCAGCTTGGGCTCCTTGTTAGACTCCACAACTAGGACATCAGACCTTGAATCGTCTGATCCTAGTCCCTTTGTGGTGACACTACGTTTTTTCATGAGGGCAGCCGAGAAGCCCAAAGCCCAAACCTGAATTCAGAAAACAGCACAAACAGATTTGTTAATCTACAGCAAACATGATAAAAGAAGCAAATGGCTAAATACTAGCACGAGTCAAAGAAGGGGAAAAAAAAGAATGATGGAACTTTTGTCTGCCATACAAATGCAATTCAGATGGGAACTGAAGAATGCAGATGACAAGTTGTAAATAACAGCTCCAAGAACTAGCAAAGAGCTAAATGAGTCTAGCTAAACTTTGTACCTGAGGATCAGGTGCAGCAACAGGTGCTGAGTCTACTACACAAGCTTTAATTTTGTCCACTGCTGAAGGATCCTGCTGATGCAAGTTCTCTAGAATTACGCCATAGCTGCAATGTTTAAACAATGAAGAAATTAAGCATTAAAAACCATGATGAGAGATCATTATTGATGAATGATGAAAGAAATCCAGGAGAACGAGTATTGTACCAAAGCCAACCAGTATTACTGAAGGTGTGGAAAATAATCTTCTTCCCACTCTCCTCCCTGACCCAGTCAGCAAGATGTTCAGATAGCATCTCAACATTCTTCTCAGCCTTCCCTCCAAGGTTATAACTGACAATGTCAGACATCGGGAGGGTGAAGGTGACGACATGGAAGCCCCTGGAGGTGTACCAATCGGCATATCTCTTGAGATGCTTCTGCCTTGAGCCCAGCCACCCAAGAAGGACCACGACCGTCTGAGACTTGTCAGGAAGTCGGCACAGACCCTGGGGTCTGGCAGGTGCCAGCGGTACAGCACATCGGACGGCGAGGAAGGAATCGCAGGCATCGCATCAGCCTGTCCCGAGGTCTTGGGAAAGTTTGCATACTGATAAAAGTTTGCATACTGATAAACCGTCTGCATGACCGGCAGAGACGCCGAAGGGCGCCTCCAAAAGACGCAAGCTGTGGAGGTCGCGTGGCAGCAGCTGCGTGCCAGAAAGGGCAGAGGCCAAGGCGCCGCTGCTGCTAGACCATCTGCCCTGGTCGACGGAAGCGACCCTAAGCGCGTCGGCGCTCGTGCTCGCATCAGAAAGCCTGTGGTGGGACAACTTGTCGGGAAGCTCGTGGGAGGAGACGGCGGCAAAGGCGGCCACGGCCATGGCGGAGAGGGGGCGGTGGAGGTGTCCCGAGAAGGAAGCCATCGTGGGGCGCGTGGAGCCGAACCTCTCAGCAGGAATGATACTCTTGTATTGTGACAGGCCAAGGAGGAAACCTGTGCACGTTATTTATGTCTCCGCAGCCTGCCCTGCTTGAAAGGAGGAAGAAACAACAAGGCTTAGCTGCTGCCTGTCCTAACACGCGGTTTGCATAAATTGAATTGAATTGATTCGATTTTTCTTTCTTTTTTTTTTTTGAAGGAAAGAAGAAGAATCATGTGTAGTGTAGCCAAGTGGGACTTGGAACAAGTCTGTCTGCCACGTTATTTATGTGTTGCACATTTGACCCCGAGAAGGGGACCGAAGAATCATCTGTGGTGTGGTGGAGACGTCTTTGTCATGGTCAACAAACAATACGGCAGAACTGAAAAAAAAGATACATATATACTGTAGGAAGTAACAGGAAGGGGAGATGATGATTTACCTCCTCCCTGTTGCTGTTGTAGATGATTTATTTATCACCGGTGGAGTTGGAATTGGACACGGGCTGGCTGAATTTGACAGCCGAGCCCGGTAGTTGGCAGCAACTCCAAGTGGTGTCAGCTTCTTCCTGAATTTATTAGGAGGAGAAAAAGCATTGAGCAAGCCATTAGAATTTAGAAAGGGGGAAAAAAGCATCGAGCAAGTCATCAGAGGTAAAGAAAACAAAATCAGGTTACGCATACGAGAGTTGGCGATTTGCAGAGGTGTAGGAGGAGGAAGAGGAAAAGAAAAGGAAAGAAAAAACGAGAGTCGGCACGGGGGGGATCGAAAGCGAGGGCGGCGGAAAAGGACGACGCTGTCTTTCTCTTTTGCTTTCGTCTCCCTCCACAATCGCCGGGAGACGAGCCGGGGAAGGAACGAGTTACTTGTTCCAGGAAAGCAGGAACCCAACCCCCACCGCCTCCCTCACGGGAGGGGAGGGAGATTGCAGAGGGGGCCGGGAAGAGATTGGATTGGTTGAATGAAAACGCGTGGGGTTGGGTACGGATGTGGAAATCTGGGCTGGGGGGAGAGAGCGAGAGAGACTTGATTTGATTCATTCATGGTGGTGCGTGCAAGCAAGGAAGCAAGAAACGAGGGGGGATGAGAGAGAGAGAGGAGGGATACGTACCAGGGCAGGGCAGCGGGGAGGAAGAAGACGGAGGAAATCTAGCTAATGCTATATAGTCAGTCTATGAACGCAAGGGGAGGGAGGAGAGGACCGAAATAGGGAAGGGGGTGGTGAGGAAGGGGAGAAGGAAGGAGAGAGCCTCCACGCATCCCACGAGGCCTGGCCGGTGGTGACGGCGCCCCAGCCCCAGCCCCACCCAAGGCAAGGCTACTCCGACCGAATCTCCGCGGAATCTCCTCCTCCTCTCGCCTCTCTGATGATGGTGACGACCGCAAGATGTGGGCCCGTCTTCCCCCCGGATGGGAATGTGGGATGGGCTGGACCGGGCCGGAACCAATCGAATATCCATTTAGAAATCCACCCATCATATCCTGAGATGAGAATGGAATGGTTCCTCCTCCTCTGGGAAGGGAATCTAGGATATTCCCCTCCCCTAGTCCCCTTCCTTGGTGATTTTTTTAACCTTTTTTCTAAACAAATTTTAAAATTAACACAGTTGTTTTTTTTTTACTTCCAACCCGTTTGGCCACGCATACTGCCCTGACGCGGTCAAACTGAGCTCCCGCGCTGGACGCATGGCAGGCTGGATAACGAGCTGGCTCGGCTCGTTTGGGCTCGGCTCGTTCTGGCTCGTTAAGATAACGAGCTAGCTCGGCTCGGCTCGTTATCCTAACGAGCCAGAAAGCCAGCTCGGCTCGGCTTGTTAGAAGCTCGAGCTGGCTCGTTAAGCTCGCGAGCCAGGTATAAAAAATACACAAAATATAATATTTGCATTTATCTAAAGTTTGAGAATAATAATAATACAAAAGAAATGCATCTAAACCAGTTACCAGTCAATTTATAGGGTCTAAACCAGTTACCAGTCAATTATAAAGTGTAAGACATGAAGTAATACAAAAACTAATACAAGTTTTGATACTTTTTTTTTCTGAAAGCTTGGCTCGTTTAGCTCGCGAGCGGCTCGCGAGCTGGCTCGAGTTGGCTCGTTATAGCTAACGAGCTAAAATCTTGGCTCGGCTCGGCTCGTTATGATAACGAGCCGAGCCGAGCCGAGTCGAGCCAGCCACGAGCCGAGCGAGCTAACGAGCTTCGAGTTTTTGGTCCAGCCTACGTCACGGCTGCAATCGTGGGCGTCGGCGCCCGACAGACTTTTGCTCTGTTCGCTTGGCTGATAAGCCATGGCTGAAAGTACTGTTGGCTGATTTATTGTGAGAGAAAAATATTATTCGTTGACTGAAAAAAGTACGGATTATAAGCCAAGCGAACATGGCGTTTATGACGTGCCTAACATATGCCTGAGTTGCCAAAGTTGGAGGTTGTCATAGCCTATTTAATTTAAGATGCTTTCCTTTCTTGGAGAAGCTCACGATCAAGGTGCATTCCTGTTGCAAGCCATTCTTTTTTACTGCCAGATTTAATTTAATTATATTCATTCATGAGTAAAATGCATGCACCATATAGTCCTTGAACATCTCCAAATGTAGGATCATGAATGAACTTCTGTGTTTGCATAAGTGGTTCGCTAGAGGCCCAAATCTTCTTAAGCAACATTGATTCACCTGCATGGTATACATGGTCAATATCCCATGTAGCCCGTTTCAAGGGATGTTTGGACCTCAACCGATCCATTTAGCAAGTTTAGGGATACATATATACATTAATAGTTCAGGGACCTAAGTGACACCTCGGAACAAGTTTGAGTTACTCTTAATTCACCACCCACTGCTGGCTTGTATAATATGTTGGTGTTATTTTCAGTTCTACTGTTACACTAGCTGGAAGACGACCGGTCCGAAAGACGCTGTGCACTGTGACCCGTCTGCTTCGCTTGGCTGATAAGCCATGCTGAAAAGTATCGTTCGCTGATTTGTTGTGAGAGAAAAACAATGTTTGTTTGCTGAAAAAATACGGCTCATAAGACAAACGAACAGAGGAGGGAAGCCACAGGTTGATTTCGCAAAGTTCTTTGTTGAGAGAGCCAGGTTCCTTGAGGTCATGAAGTTCTGTGTCAATGGATGTTGCACTCCAGAATGGCTTGAAGACCATTGCAGGCAGCTCAATATTGAGAACAGAGCCTCAAGATGTGCTCTGTTTCCTTTCGTGCTCCAGCACGAGTTGCCCCGTATATTTTGGACGGATGATGGTGTCCTCTCTAGAGAAGACCCCTTCGTAGACTGTACGACCTGATGACGTTCTTGTTCTCGCGTGATGATGGTGTCTCGTTCTCGTCGCCAGTTCCATACTCCATCATACAACTAGAAGGAATGTACAGCCAGCTCCAACGATGTCGTTGTTTTGTTTAATTCTTGCCCGCTGCTGCTCCAAACAAGCCTGACAGCCTACACGAAGCCAACATTCCACTTCGATGGCCCACCTTCCCAGATTACCAAGATGCACTAAAACGGGGCTGGAGCTGTCCTGACTCGGTGCATGATCTGATCGTAAGGTTGGACATCATGTTCAAGGAGCTGGCCAAGGAACTGCGAAGCTGGGCTGCGCACAGGATTGGGTTGGTGCGCGAGCAGAGCGATCATACTGAAACTAGATCAAATCTCTGAAGAGAGAGCACTGTCGGATTCAGAGACGGAGCTGCGTGCCAAGCTCAAACACAAATGCCTCGGCCTATCCTCACTGGACCAAACGATAGCAAGGCAGAGGGCCAGAGTACGCTATTTATCAGACGGAGATGCAAATACCAAATATTTTCACTTGTTGGCAAGAGGTAGAAGAAGGCGGAACATCGTTACCAGGTTGAAGGTAGGTGACACCTTCACATCGGACCACGACACCATGGCGGTATGAGTACCGACCACTTCATGGCGGTGTTCGGTGTCGTGACCGATCTGGACAGGGTAGTCGACTTTGAGCAGCTCGGTATCTCGCAGGCTGACCTATCGCACTTGGAGCAGCCACTGACTGAAGAGGAAACCTAGGCTGCGATTTAGACGCTGCCTCCTGACAGAGCACCCGCCCTCGACGGGTTTCACAGGGCGTTCTACAAGTCTGCGTGGCACGTAATCAAGGACCAGGTAGTCGCTGGGATCAATGTGGGTATTTGTTTGGAGATGCAGGGGCATTTGGCGTCGAATGAGCGGTGCTTCGATCGTCCCATTGCCGAAGGCAATGACGCCAACAAGCCGTCCCAATTCAGGCCGATAACAATGATACCTGAGCTTGGCAAAATTGGTGTCCAAAATTCTTGCTCTCGGGCTAGCGCCCGGGATGAACGACCGATCTCACCCAATCAAAATGCCTTCATCCGAGGAAGGTCCCATACCGACAATTTCAGAAATGCGTGCGAGGGAGGCGGCGATTGCTCTGCGCAAGAAAAAGATACCCAAGATCCTTCTCAAACTGGACGTGGCAAAGGTCTTCGACACTATCGAGTGGCCATTTATGCTTGCTGTGCTCCAGGCGATGGGGTTTGGCCCGTGCTGGAGGCGTTGGATAACCACCCTACTTTCGTCGGCAACCTCCAACATCCTACTAAACGGCCCGGCCAGGAAGCCGTCGATCGGACATGTGGGACATCGGACGGGGTGCGGCAAGGTGACTCACTACTCGCCATTGCTATTCATCATAGCCATGGAAGTGCTCGGAAGATTGTTCAAAGACGGCGAGAGAGCGGGGCATACAGAAGATGAGCACGGATGGAATCAAGTTCCAATGCAGCATCTATGCCGATGATGTCATACTGTTCGCGCACCCGGACGCCAACGAGGCCCTGGCCATCAAGGGGATTATGCAAATCTTCGCGGACACCTCAGGGCTAAAGACCAACATGGCCAAATGCTCGATTACCAACATACATGGGGCAGAGGACGCCATCGAACATGTCCGACAGGTGCTTGGTCGCCAAGTGACGCCTTTCCCCATCCGCTATCTCTTGCCGCCCTAAGCACAACCAAGCCGCCCAAAGAACACGTCCGGAAGGCGGTGGACGCCGTCTCATGGAGATCACTGCATGCCACGCCCCCTCATGGCGAAGTGGGAGGTCGATATGGGTAAAATCGGTCTTGACGCAATAATCCGTCTCTTGCATGATAGGCGATGGAGTGCGCCTCCATGGGCACGGCGCAGAGATCGACTCAATCAGAGGCGATTCCTATCATGGACCGAAATAGTGGCGATGTCGAGGGTAAATGCATGGTGGCACGGAAGACATGCACACGGCCAAAAAAAGCTCGGGGTGCGGGAATCACGGACATGAAACTCTAGGCAATGGCATTCGAAGCAAAGTGGCTGTGTGGCTTTAGAAGATCGACGCCGATGGCTTTAGAAAGGCAGCGCCGATGGGGCCGCTTGGACATCGCTGCAATCTAATGAAGCGAGTCCTTCTTCCAAGCATCAACTTACACAATCATCGACAATGGCCGGAATACTCTGTTATGGCAAGACAGCTGGGTTCATGGGGTGTCAATCAGAGCAATGGCGCCCACCTTGATGCACTTTGTCCCAAAGCAGTCATCTGAAAGCTAACGGTGGCGGAAGCACTCACGAGGCAGGCATTGAGTGCGCACCATATCCGGCCGAGTAACGCGCCAAGCAGCGGAATACTTAGTGTCCGGCACGCGCGATTGAGACATCGTCCTCACGGACGCTTACCGGACCGCCTCGTCTGGCGATGGGAGAGTCGGCGAAGCTTCTCGGTCCGATCGGCTTATCGGACATTACATCTCGGTTCTCACCCCATTCCGGGCTGCGTCGCGGATTTGGGAGGTGGGCGCCGCTCAAGGTCAAAGGCAATTTTCTGGTGGCGGTTCGCCGCCGACAATGGATAGCGGATGACGACGGAAGCATGGGCTCGATGCACACGACACCTGCTTCTGTGCGATCGAACCGGAACCATTGATCACATCATCGTCGAATGTTCTTCGCAGAGCGGTTGTGGTTCGAGGCAGCCACGGCGCTTGGGGGCAACTCTGACCGAGAAACAACCAGCCGGCGCCATTGTCGACCGGTGGCGGAACGAGAGCTCTTTGGCCGGCGTCATTTGCAAAGAGGCGCAGACTCCATGTTCGCTAATAATCGCTTGGGAAATCTAGAAAGAACGTAATGCGCGTTGTTTCATGAGCAGCCACACGATTCCGGCGATCAAGGCAACCATCAAACTTCAGGTAGAGCTATGGGTCCAGGCCGGTGCGAAGCACCTAGGTTGTTTTATTCAGCGAGTAATAGGTTAGAGAAGAAGCTGAGCAGGGTGGGTGCGCTCAGTGTTAATCTTGTAAACCACCCGAGATGTAACAAACTATTCTTCTACTTAATACAAAAACGCGCAAATCTTTACGTGATTGAGAAAAATCTTTATTTAAGTGTTGCTACCAGCGGATCGGCAACGGCAATTATTGTATCAACATCTTTTGTTGCTTTACCGATTGTGAACTAGTGAAATCAGTGTTGTGCTGTGCAAATACTCTTTGCACCATGTGTGCTTACCTGATTCTGTTTTATTGCCCCCTCTGTACACTTATCTCTGGTCAAGAATACTGTCGTTTTTCATTTTTGTACTGTTTGAGCTGCTATTGACCATGTTCTATCAGAATATAATTATGGATATGTTAAAGTTTGAAAAATACTAGAAGTGGTTTTCCAGACATATTTGACTTTATTTCTTACGTTTCACGTTAAATTATTTATAGTTTATAATTCATTTTCAAAAGAAGTTCTAAAGTTTTGACTATAATCAAAGTTCAATTTTTTTTACAGGTCTTGTCCAGAACGTGTCAATTGTCTGTCAATTATTTGTGACATACTAAAGTAGTTGATTAACATTGAAACGGAGTTTGAATTGGTGTTTGCCTTATTCTGGTCTTATCTCCAGATTTACCCTTGCAAAAATAAACTGTTCTCGAATATTTGCTTTCGCGTCCTCTTTTCAGCGACTTCAACTAATGCAGTGCAACTAAAGTGACTCGCCACAAACATGTTACGAGTATTGTCATGGTAATTTGCCTAATCCATCAGCTTCATATTCATTAATCTTTCATGTACCCTTAAAAAAACAATTAATCTCTCGTGTTCTTGCCACTGAATCAATCAGCCACACAAAAGAACAGTGTACAGACAGATGAATGAGAATGGCTAGTTCAGGTGTGCAACCCCATCACCACCTCGAATTGGTCGTGTATGTGTGTGTTCCGACTACAAACAAGTCAGACACTGACTAACTAATGTAATCAAACGTTTCATAAACTCAGCTTGACGACAGATCAGGGTATCGGGTATCCACATTCTATATCAGTCATCAGACACCAATCAGTCGATGAAAACAGCAGCTTCTGTGCCATCCTCCCAATCCATCCTTCTGTTCAACTGCACATCAATTACGCATTCTTTGCCAACCCATCCTTCTGTACCCATGCTGCCATGCATGAGATGTGATTCATCTACAAGGGCATTACTCGGCCCAGTCCTCGTCACTATCATCATCTGCGGCATTATCCTGTACCATTTGTAATTACATAGGTAAGTATGCATAGCCTTTGTGCTCAAAATATTAGGTATACGTGATGTAGTGAAATACACAGTTTCTTGTAAGGAAACTCGCTGCTAAAATGCTACATGTAACAAATAACATGATGCAAATTTCAGTTCAGCTGATGCAAGCTAGCAATAAACCTGGGAGGAACTTGAGAGCTCTTTGATTTCATCTTCTTCCACCTGTAACACAATGAAATGGCCAAAGGTCCTCAATCAAATATGCATTTATATTATATAGAGAAAGCAAACAATGACCAACACTTGAAATTCATCTACCAAGGGCAAGCAACATAGAATTCCATTAAATGGTACCTTTGGTTTCTTCTTTCCCCGTGTTCCGCTAGCTGCATTCAGAAAACACACTGGTTAGTGTCCCCAGCCTATATATATCAAACTGAAAGCTTATCTCGCGACAACCCTAGAGGTCTTCACTTGTACTAGCACACATCTTCCCAAGTGAAACTGAGAAAATGCCTTTGGATGCTTACATCAAATGCTAGCACACTAATGTCAGTAGATGTCTACTACAGAAGATGCTTGTCACAACAGTGAACCTACCCTTCTTGATCCCTGCTGGCTGTTTTGCCATTGGACTTGCTCGCTGCTTCTTAGCAGCAGCACCTAAAGATAAGTGGCAATTACAAATTTAGTTTTAAAAAAAGCTTCCTTTCAGAATGCATTTATCGATAAGGAACATAGAGAGGTGATAAAACACAGAACCTTTGGTTGCAGGGGACCCTTTAGGACTCTTTATAGATCTCTGAAACAGGAATAAGTATGTGATAATGAGTTCAATTTCTTGACAACAAATGTAAATAGACACATTTAACATGGAAACATCCTTGTAGAATGTGGTGTTGCTTCAGTGCAATCGAGTTTGGTTAAAGCTATGGACATATAGTTATTAAAAAAAAGCTATGGACATACTGGTTGTCTGTTAGTGATAGATAGCGGGGAAACTATGAATAACTCTAGTGTGAATCTTCCCTCGCAAGAATGCATATCTAGGTGGTTTCGCACTCTCACCTTTTTTTCTTCTGCCTTTTTGAACATGCTAGACAAAGTAGCCTGAACAAGAGGCTCCTTCTTACTAGAGAGGCGCACTGTTGAAGAATCTGCAGGTTTGATGTCTTCGTTTTCACTCTCATCCTTAACTTCTGGACTCTCCATCTCCTTTATGCATAGCAAGCAAAATAAGCCGCAGTGTGACAAAATTTTGACATTAAAAATCTTGAACCTATATATAGAAAAGTAAAATTTCAGATGGTATCATCCAAGTCCTCAGGTACCTCAGCAGTTTCATCATCATTGTCAGATGAATCACCTCCAGAAGATAAGTCTGTGTACCTATAAAGACAGCAAGGAGGAGTTTGTTAATTACTTGACTTCACAGGCCAATGAGTAAACCAATTAACGTACGAAGCTGTCAGCAGCCAAAGAGAGTGTAAGGGTCTTACCTTTTCAAGGTTTTCCCTGCATTCCTAGCAGACTGTCTAACTGGTGTTCCACTCATAGTCTGTGTGTTATTCTCATCCTTATGATCTGAACCCTCAGAAGCATCATCATCATCAGATGCAAACTTCAGGGAACGAGGTTCTGCGATTTCCTTTCCAGCTTTGCTTCCAGTTGCTTCATCGATGGCAGCACCTGCACCACCTCTGAAATCACAGTCTGCTGCTGTGCCATCCTATCAGTTGAAAATGGAGAGGCATATATGATAGGCGCATAGAGAACTGAAAGCAGAAGACAACAAATGGGCTGGTTTGAAAAGAGCACAAACATTTTGGAATTCTTTTGGAAACTCAAGCTTGAGCTCTTCCGGATTATCTTCCTTTGTTCCAACCCAGCAGGCTTCAGAAAACACAATCTGCATTTCCGATGACCAGGTAGCATATCTGGTGAGATTTCAGTGGCTTGAAGCGAATTTGGCAGCATAGGAATTGCATTAATTGACAATTATACATGTAAATCCAATCTAGGCAGTAAAAAGATGCGAGTTTTGCACAGCTGCATCCAGCAATTGAAGATGATCGTGAAATGAGCAATTGCACATAACTGAGAGCTGAAGTAACGCAGACAACACTGACCAGGCTCTCGAAGACGTCCTCACAGACGACGCCCTTGGCTGACCTGGTCATCTGCAGCGTGAGGTACTTGTTCTTGGGGTAAACGTGCGTCCCGAAGAGCTTCATCCTTCCCTGCAGGTGCAATGCAACCACCACTCATCCTCCTCGGAAAGGGAAAAAGATTCACATGTTCATCACATTTCCAGGTCATGTCAGGTGGCCTGAATCCCCGAACTGGAAAGGTGGAAGCTTGGCGAGTCCCGACCCAACCCGACCCGATCCGTTACCTGTGGGAACTCGAGGTACAGCACGGGGTTCTTGGTGCCGAGGTCGGCGAGCTCCCCGATCCGGCCGCCCGAGGCTGCTGGCGCGAGGAGGCCAGGGAAGGAGAAGAGGTAGCGGCTCTTCCGCTGGCCGCCCCGGCGCACGACGTCGCGGCCCTGCAGGCGCGTGACGGCACCCGACGGCGCGAGCGGCGCCCGCGGTGCTGCCCGGTCGCCTCGATGGAGCAGGCCGTTGGAGAAGGCGAGCGAGCGGAGGCGGCGGCGCTCGTCGGCCTCGGCGTCTGCGGGCGCGGTGGTTGAGGCCTTCTTGACCATCCCTCCTCCGGTGTAGGGTTTTGGGCGGGGTTAGAAGTTTGAGCTGGGGATGATTGCTGATTGGGGGAGGAGACCGAGATGGGAAGATGGGAGAAGATCGGAGCCGGGGTCGGAGCAAAGTTCGATTCGGGGGGATTTCGGGGTCGCGTTCGCGTGCCTGGGCTGGGACGAGACGAAGACGAAGACGGGCCACGGCAAGCGGATTCATCCGAAGCCGCCTTCGGCGCTGGAAAAACGGCATCTCGTCTCATCTCTCATCTCTGAGTGTTTTACGGCGGCGAGGTGGCTAATGATTGATTAAAGTATACTCTCGTGCAAGAACAAATGCGATTAGTAGCCAATTAACTGAACATGCATAGACATAGCAGAGGCAAATACTTGTAAGTGGAAAAGAAATCTGACACAATACATTACATGGGCAACCTTTTTTCTATTATAGCTCCAATATTATAGCTTGGTAATTATGAACATTTAATAATTTACAAGATGATGAACAACACCTGTAAATAATAGAACAGTTAACAAAGAGGCAAAAATGAAGCTCCGTCCTTTGCATCTACATCTACTAAAAGGAACTCGCTCGCCGTCCTTGTCCTAAGCTACTACTAATCCATCCCGATCGACACATGTCATACGTGTACTGCAATTCTGGGCATCATGCTCAATTTTAGTACACTGCTTCGTCTTGAGGTTGAGGATCCCAAAAGAAAGGAAAGGTCTTGTCTTGACTCTTGAGAGGGTTCAGTTCAGATCCTCAGGGCCGCGCCGGCAGTGCGGAGGTGGTGGTCTGGCTCGGGCTCTGGCTCTGGCCGCCGAAAGAGGGGACGTCGGAAGGGGCAGAGTCGACGCCGCCGTCTGTCTCCTCGGCGATGGGGTCGAGGCAGAGCGCGGCGGCGCGGCGCAGGAGCTGGCGCTGCCGGCGCACCACGTCCAGCGTCTCCGGCGGCGCGGGCTCGTCCGCCAAGGCGAACGCGAAGGCGGTGCGGGAGGAGGCGGTGCAGGCGGCGATCCTAGCGGCGGCCATGGCCCTTCCGAACCTCTGGAGGGACTGGATGGATTGATTGGTGTTGGATCGAGTGGCACACACAGCCTGAGCCTGTGACGGCTTCGCAGTTCCAGCGGCCGGCTGCCCCTCTGGCTGAATTGCACACCACTTGATGATGTCTGCCTGCCCTCTGCACCGAATCTAGCGGCCGGAGCCCTTTTATTTATAGAAGAGGAATAGAAGAAGACAGAGGAGAGGAGAGCAGCAACAAGGCAAGGCCAAGGAAAACGAGTTGGAGAAGCAAGGAAGGAGAAAGGAAACTTCCCAGGGATGTCGTGTCGCGCCATTTTGGGTTCACACCACACACCCCCCTTGCTTTACTGCGTTTTCGTCAGCAGCCCAGCTCTCTCCTCTTCCAGAAGATCTTCTTCAGGTTTCCCTTTCCCTCGTTGTTGCTTGGTGTCTGTCAACTGTCAGGTGCCATGTGTTGGCTTGCTGCTAAAGGCCAGTCATCCAGTGATAGATACATATATAATATATATGGACAGCGGAGGCCGTTGAAGCTACTATCTAGCTACTTGTTGCGCATGTGTTGTCATTGCACACCACACGCTAGCTTGAGCTTCAACGTCACCACGAGTCTTTCGTGTGTGGTTAATATTAATCCCTTTTTTTTTTGTCTTCTTCGGTTCATGTTATTACCATCTTATACATATCTCCACACCACATAACACATATATACGCACTCATCGGCAACATGTGATCGTTGTGCTCAAGATAGCTGGCGTACCTGATGACAAAACACAATGTGCCAAAAAGTCTAGATACACGGCCTAATAATACGGACAACCAATCAAACTCTCAGTGGTTGTGAATAGCCCTGGGCAAATTTAACCGAGAACTGAAAACCGAACCGAAAGAATCGGAACCGAAACCGAAAGAACCGAAACCGAAAAATTCGGTTCCTTATTTGGTTCCTGATATTGAGGAACCAAAATAACCGAAGAAAATTCGGTTCCTACTCTTGGTTAATCGAATTAACCGAAAGAACCGAATTACATGAATTATACTTTACTTACTTGTATTTTGTAGGATTATGTTTGGTTTATGTGTAGTGTTTTATATTTGAACTGCTATATATTTGTGTTACTATATTGCTATTATTTTCTTATACATTATTATTATTAAAAATGAACACAGTGTTGCATAAATTTGCCTTAGAACACATATTTATTGTTGTCTTTAGGTCTTCTGAAAAAATCGGTTAGAACCGGAACCGAACCGAAATAACCGAGAACCGAAATGTTCGGTTTCTAAAATTTTTTGGAACCGATCGGTTCCCGTTTTTAGGAACCGAATTTCATCAATAACCAAGAGAACCGAAAAAGAAACCGAACCGAGAACCGAACGTCCATCCTGAGTTGTGAAGACTTAGGGCGTGCTCGGAAGATTTGCTTAGCTAGTGTCGGTGTTTCGAGTTACCACCGACGAGTAAATTTCTAGTATTGTGCGTTTGGATCGGATGGTGTGCTTAGAAGACACGAGATTTATACTGGTTCGGACAGAAAGTCCCTACGTCCAGTTCGTCGTTGCTGCTCGTGTTACTAGCACTAAAAGTTTGTAGTATGGGGTACAAACATGCGAGAGGAAAATGATCCCAAGTCTCTGGTGGAAGGAGTGAACGGGTGCTAAGAGCTCGATCGCTGCTCAGCCGTGTGTTCGTGTCGTATTCTTGTGTGTTTATCTCGTGTTCTGATCTCGTGCGGATCTGGCTTGATCGGGCCCCCCTTTTCATGGGGCGCCCTGCTTTTCCTTTTATAGGCTAAGGCAAAGCGCGGGTTACAGCGGAGGAAAAGGAGAAGAACGAGAGAGAGGAAGGCTTCCAGGACCACCGGGTCTTTCTTCTCCTTCATGCGGGCCCCGCCGACCCTGTAGATGTCAACAGGGGCGGCTCCACGTCGTGGCCCTGTCCGTCACTGGAGCCATGCACAGGCGTCATCTGCCGGTCATGGCGCTCCATTTCGTCCTAGAGGACGTTGTGGTGAACAGACGCGCCTGTCAGCGTTCGTACGAGGGTTAGGTAGAACAACACCGGTATGCCCGACGCTGTTTTTGATGTGAATCCTCAGATATGGCCCGTCTTGGCCACGGGTTACATCGAGTCGTGCTAGTCTCTTCCCTGGTGTCAGGATTTTGATCCAGGCCCATACGCCTGGCCCTGGAGTGGTTGGCGGCGGTATGGGACCCCATCAGGCGACACGGAGCCCGCACCCAAAGGGTCGGACGAGACGGAGCCCACGACCTTGAGGTCAGGCGAGACGGAGCCCGCGACCTTGGGGTCGGGCGAGGCGGAGCCCACGCATCTATGGTCGGTTGGAGTTATAGTCGCGCTTTTGACTGCTCGGATGAATCAATGTTGATGGCCATTAGCTCCTCCTCTTCGGGTACCCTAGTATTGGTCTTCGACAGTAGCCCCCGAGCATGCGGAGGAGTAGAATACTCCTTCGGAGGGTTTTCCGAACGGGAGGACTCTGAGGGCCTTGGCCTTCTTTTGTCGCCCACGGTGTGTCCTAGGGACGGCGATTCCCTTTCATCGTGATCGGACCCCTCGGGGGTATAGCCGTGAGATTTAGTGGGTCGAAAAAGGTCTTTCCGGATTCCGACCCCTACGGGGGTCTGTCGTTCTGCGACCGCACGTTCGGTCTCCTTACGAGTCCAACTTTTCTCGAGCCCCCGCCCATAGCAGGGGTCCGATCGAGGATCGGCTCGTCTTTGCGATCGTCTTCGCGATCGTCTTCCCTCAAGCGTTTTTTTATAAAAACGGACGAGCTGAGCCGTGCTTTGATTTTTCTCTATGGATGAATCATGGTGCTCGGTGAGCTGTTAACGGGCTAGTCCGAGTGGGGCCCCGGCATCCCATTCGCGGGGGGCCGGCTTGGGTCAGCTTGGTGACCGACTCCAGATTCTCAGTGATCAATCCATATATTTCACGGACCCGTTCGACCGGTCCCAAGGGCTCTCTGTCTTTCTTCGAGGAAAAACCATAGATCATATCTGGCCGAGACTCGAACATGGGCCGGGATGCCCACGACGCTCATGCGCCCGGGTACTGGCTGCTAGCAGGCCCATCCCTTTCCACCCCTCACTCTAAAGGTGCCCAGAGTGGTTGTCGAACTCGTCGGTGGGTCAACCTTCGAACTCCTAGGCCTAGACGGGTCGTAGGAGCGTTTTCAGCTCTGTATCCCTCTTACCTGTGACGGGTCGTGGCCCATTCAGGGAGGCAAAATGTCCGGCCTGTTTTCCAAGGGGACGGCCATAGGTTGCGTGCGCACGCCCCGCGACGAGATGTGGTGACAGGTCGTGGCAGGCGCGGAGATGTAGGCGGGCGGTTGGTTTCCTCGCACCCGTCGCCCCTATAAAACCAAAGGGTTAGCCCTCCGTGTTTCATACGAGCGCCTGCATCCTTACCTCCGCAGCCACGCCGCCGCCGCCAACGCTTAGGTTTCCTGCTTCCGCATCTCCGCCGCCGTTGAGCTCGCATCCATCCGCCCCCACCTCCAATGGATCCGTGGTGCCGTTCCGACAGTTAGGCTCACCTTGCCTCGCCTAGACGCCCGGGCGCCACGAGACACTTGCCAGACTGGGCAAGCTATTTTGGCCCTCTCAAGGCAGAGAGGTTTTCCTTGGCGGCGCAGAAATCGAGGCAAGCAAAGCACGGGAACCAAACAGCTAGTAGTGCCCTTAGCTCGTAGGCCTTGGTGATTGAATGAAGCAAATTTGGACTTGAACTTGTGGTGATTAAGGAGAAATTGAAATTCTATGTTTGTTTGGAAGCTTGCCGTTCCATAGATGGGAGTGACACTAGACAGTAAACATTTGAGTCCTAGTGGTTGCGGTGAAAATTATAAGAGTTTGTTTGATAGAGCTTTATTCCGTAATTCTCTTATGGAGGTAGAGAATTGGAGTAGGGTGGATAGCACTTGGAAAGTGATTCTTAATGGGAATTACATATGGAGGTGAAAAACGTTTTTTTTAGTTTCCATCTGTCATTATTATAAACTGAAAAGTGAGTCTCGTCTGAATTTTACTATTTAGATGAGGAAAAGTGATTCTCAAGGAGAAATTGCTCTAAGGATTGCTGCCAAACAGGCAAACAGCCCATAGGTAATAAGTCTGCAGTATGTTTGTATGAAATCCTGAGAAAATGAAGGGGGCGACTGAAAACGTTTGGTATACGGTATACGGACGCGGAAATTAAATCGGGGAGCGACGGCGCCGGCCGCCGGCCAGCTGGATTTGCCGCGTTTTGCTTTGTGGCTTGTGGGGGCGGCTACGCGTACCTGCACGTGACGTAAGAAGTGGCAACGTGGCACCATATGTATGTATATGCGTCTTCCAACCATACATATAAAGATGTATACATTTCCATATCTTATATTAAAGTAAAACCTCACGAGCTATTTATCTGAATATGTAAGTTGTCTAACTAGGAAATACACTATCACATACGATTAAAATTCACTAGCACATGCAACTGTTGTGTCCATGTTAATCAGACACATAAGTATTTTATTGTCCACATCATCATACCACACAATCCACTAATCTGCAATTCCCGCGGTAAGGCGCGATGTATGCTTCTAGTTTATTTATAAGTTGGTCGGTTGCTTTTTGATTTTTTTTGACATGTGGTTGGCTCCTGGACATCGTCGCCGTCCCCGATCGCATTGCCCTTGCATTGCACGGCACCGCACGGTAGCGCTAACCGCCTAAACAAACATGTGTGCTTTTGTTTATCTGTGCTCATGACCCCGGTGTGCTTCTTTTTTAAGGGAAACGAAAAATTATATCAAAATTCAACAAAATACATCTTCAAATTACGCACAAAAAAATCTAAACTAAAAATAATATAATATTCTATTTAGATTTTTCACCGTCCTCTTCTCTGATGCCTTTCTAGATGCTCTAGATGAGCTAACACCAAATACAGCCAGAGGTGCAGCCTATGTGTTGAATCCAAACATCAAACTCAAAGTGTTGTCTGATTGACCATAGGTACATGTGTACGTATATACTTGTACTTCCTCCATGCTCGTGAAGAAAGTCATTTTGAGGTTGTCTTAAGCCAAGTAAAGTCTCTTCGTTTGGCTATGGCTTGTCGTAAACGATCGTAAATTTTCAGTCGAAACATTATTTTTCTCTCATACAAATCAGCCAGCAGTACTTCTTCACGAACCAGCAACGATACGAACCAGCCAACCGAACAGGCTGTTTAAACTTTGACTACAAATAAATTTTTTCGGGTCGAGTTTGAAAATATAAAAGTAATGTAAGTGGACTCATCTTGAAATATAGTTTATTATGAAATAGATGACATGACCGTTACATAAATCTCGAGGTCGTAAGTCGTTTAAGTGAAAGCGCAACAAGATGTATGTTTTTTTTTTTTTGGATCGGAACAAGATGTATGTTTTCGTTGTAACCAGAGGCGCACGGTCACGTTTTGCATACATGCATTGCATGTTATAGAACCGTACGTACGTGCTCTAAATAAATGTATATAACTGTAACAAATCGACTCGATCGATCGGACGTCTGTTACGCTACGAATCATCCTCAGAGAGGATGGCCGGCGGCGTGCGAGGCATGTCCTTGCCGGCGAGGAAATGCGCGAGCAGTTGGCGCGCCTGGACGGGCTTGACGGTGGGCACCATGTGGCCGGCGCCGCGGACGGTGACGAAGGTGAGGCTGTGGTAGGCGACGGTGTAGCCGCCGACCTGGTCGCTGGTGAACCACTCCCTCCAGGGCTCCACGGTGGCGAGCCCGAGCTTTCGCAGCGCGTAGCGTGTGGACGTGACGGGCACGCGTGCGTCCGTGTCGCCGCTGTACACCCACACGCGGAGCCCTGCGTCGGCCAGCCTCCGGATCGCCGGCAAGGTGGACGCCGGCGAGTCCTGCCATTGCTGGAACAGCGCGTCGCTGCAGGGCGCCCAGCTGTAGGGGATGCTGCCCGTCACGTTGGCGTGCAGCGCCCTCTGCACGTCACCGCGGTTCAGGTAGGAGATGGCGTACTGGTCCAGGCACGGGTCGTAGTCGCCGTACACGTACCGCCGGCGGCGGCGGCGACGCTTGTTCTTGGCCATGGCGGCCGCCCTTCGGCCCTGCGGGAGAACGACGACGACGACGACGAGTTGGTGCAGACGGGGGTGTAGAGGCTGTAGATGTCGATGTCGTTGAAGGCTTCGTAGAAGGCGTCCATGGCTTGGTCGCAGGCGTCGCTCTGCTGGCTGGCCGCGGCGTCGCTGGAGAAGTCGCTAGCGGCGTCGTTCCTGGAGAAGTCGCAGTACGTGGCGATGGCGGAGTGGAGCTCGTCGGAGATGACGGCGTGGTCCCAGGCGTACTCCACCATGCCGGGGTCGTCAGAGGCGTCGTCGATCGCGGCGTTCCCGATCATGAATCCCCTGAGGTAGATGTGGCGGCTCTTGTGGACCTTCCTGTTCATCTCCAAGATCTTCTCGGCGAGCTGGGGCACGTAGTGTCCTGCACGTACAAATTAAACACATTGTATTGTGCATGCAGATTAAGATTATTGTGTGCAGTCTAGCAAAAGCAATGGAAACCAGATAGATTAGAGGACTAGTATACTACCTGCGTAGCTCTCCCCGGTGATGTAGAAATCATGGCCCTTGAACTGCGGGAACCTCTTGAACCACTCCACCAGGAAGGTGTAGGCGTCATGGGCGGTGAGCTCGTCGCCAAACTCTTGGAGATCCGAGGTGGTGTTGGTGTAAGAGAAGCCAACACCGGCAGGGGATTCCAAGAAGAGCAGATTCGCCTCTCTGTTCCATGATTCAGGGTTGAGCCGGAGCTCATGGCGATTTGTTCCAGGGTTTTGGATCAGGAAGGGTCCCAGCTCCTGGATTGCACCGGTGCCCAGCGACGAGCAGCCGGGCCCGCCGTTGAGCCACAGCACCACCGGTTTCTTTTGCACGTTGTGGGTGGCCTCCAGGAACCAGTAGAAGAGCGCGCGGCCGTGCGTCTGGTTCACCGTTACGTACCCGGAGAAGTGCCGGAACCCCACCTCCGACGGCTGCCCCGGAAGGGCCTCCACACGGTCAGCCTCCTGCCGCTCGAACACCGCCTCGTAGTCGTCGGTGTAGTGGTGATGATGCCGCCTCGCCGCCGCCGTCCTAGACGTAGAGGCGCCGCCTGAGAGGACCACGATGGCGACGAGGAGGAAGGCTGCTGTCACCATGGTTGTCATCGTTGCTGCGCAGATTGCTTTTACTTTATTTTCGTTTCGTCCTCTCTATATCTTTTGTATATATACACATATACAAGAGAGTTTTTTTTTTAATTCTGTTAGTTTCTCTTATATTGGAGTGTATTAATATAATATAATACCCACCGACGTTTGCCAGATGGTTAAAATTAACAAATATCCTGCAAATAACTCAATTCCCGGCCGTGTGAATGAACAAATATATATATATATATATATATATATATATATATATATATATATATATAGAGAGAGAGAGAGAGAGAGAGAGAGAGAGAGAGAGAGAGAGAGAGAGAGAGAGAGAGAGAGAGAGAGAGAATAAATGACCAGGTATAGTCGATCGTTGCAATCAGATCAGCACCGTGCTACCATCAATGTTACTGCACCGTGCCATATATAAGTCCACATTCACCAGACATGGCATATGGTACAATAATAACGAAAATCAGTGAAAAACATTCATTTGATTCAGAGACTAACTGAAACCAAATCCACTCCATCACACAGCAAACGTACTGATGAAAAGCAAAAATATCTCTTATGTATTAATTAATGTGTAGCTCTGCCTGGGATGGGATACATTCATTCCATCAACACATGCATGCATGCTGTATACAATACATCTAGCTAGGCTCCATTGTATTGCTGCGTACCTACTGTTTTGTAGGAGTACAAGTCAACTGATTGTGCAAACACCAGGGCTACAGACAGAGCAAGGTAAAAGAAAAATAAATAAATAAAATGATGGATGGATCATATACTGGAGCTAAGCCGTCGCTTCCCTGGCACTGACGGTTGAGTAGTGTGATGTACACTTTTACACCGTGATCTGAATTGTAACCATCGCCCTGGCACGGTTCCAGCATATGCTCTGCCAAGTCACCTCTTCCATTGCCACCCATTATCCACTAGTCGCGGCACGCTTCATCATTATCATTCATCAAAGCTGGATCAGTGTAGCAAGCAACCATGGCACCCAAACCTGTACGCAGTACTCTACTGACTTTCATTCAGTTCAGTCCAACGCAGTTTTGGTCCTCCGAGCTGACGCTGGTTTGGGCAGGCCATCAAGTAACGGTCGGGTGAAGGAGTCATGGTTGAAGGTCCACTTCGAACTTGACCACATAGAGACCCCATTCTCTGCATCTGCAAAGTTCGGTGCGCTTGGCGACTTCCTCACAGTCACAGATTTGAACCCGCTAAGAAACGACATGCTGCTCTTCTGGCTGGAATCTGGGTTGCATGTATCCATGTTTAGACGGATGCTGGAAATCGGCCGTGGCAACAGACTCTTGATCGCCTTAATTGGATCTGCTAGAAAATCATCCTGGGCGTCCGCTCTGTTAGGCTCCGCTTCCACTTTCTGTCGCCGCCGCACCGAACTGTCTTGTTTTGGTTTGGGTGCCCCATTGCCATTGGCCCCGTTGGCAGCGTTCGTTGCTGAAAAGCCATTAGCTGGGGCATCAAAATCCCAATTTCTGTCGATACCCTTCGTGCCTGGGGCTGTGGAAGGATTGAGCAATGTTTCGCTGAGGTTAATATGGAAGCCGCCGCCCTTATGGTACGTAGACATTTCAGTGCTGAGATCCATGGTATTTCCTTTCTGAGATGTCAGGCCATAGTATCTCTGCAGGGTGCTCATTGCAGGTGACGCCCCTGCTGACCAGACTTGGATGAATCTAGTGAATCAAGAGCATCTCTGTTTTGACGATGGTTTGGAGGCCGTGCTCTGCAGAAACCACAAAAAGTTAAGTTCAAAGTGCACAAGTGTATCACTTGTCAACTGAAAATTTTCATAAAGATGTCACCACAAAGATTTTTCACATTTATGTTTGTCTTTGCAGAGGATTATATGTATTTATGTTTCATCTACTGACAATGATTCAAAATGCAGTTGTAATGATATCGGTGGAGCTTAAGCAATGGCAGATAAACCGGGAGCAAGCTGAGTATATGGTAATAGACAGTTGAGTGTCAACACTGAGTTCTAAGGGGGGAAAAACGTTATGCTTTCTCTGCAACTAATTCAAAACTAGTAGCAAAATTTAAATTAATTAAGAGGTTCTGGGCATGGTGTAGAAGATGGAGTAGGAAAAACACACGAGGGAGGGGAGATGTACCTTTTCGTTCTTTGACCAGAACTATTCAGTTTGACAGAGGATGGCATGGGCATTCCTGGAAGAGGTATGAGCAACGTTTTGTGTGCAAACATCTGGCTGTCAGTGACCAAACTGTTTGCCCTCTTAATGTCAGATATCTACAAGTAATAAAAGAAGTAGTAGATCTATAAGACAGCAACTCAAAGGCTCATAATGTTAAATTCACAAAAAGAGACGTGTAGTGTACCGAAAAAACCAGGATTTTAGAAGCGAAGTAAAGAAGCTGTAAATAAAAGAATCTATAAAAGGTAAATGCTTAGCCCTTGGTGTCGCTGTTAATACCAAGTCCCTGGAAAAAAAAATCAGTTGTTGACGTAATATAACAGGTGTCAACGTTACGTTTACTACGGATTTATAAGAAACTAAAACAGATGACGCGAAGATCATTCATCACTCTGAAGGTCAGCTATGAGCATTACAAACACGGTAAAGTTTTTTTGGATCTTGCCAGTAGACGAAGACGAAGCAGAGGAACGGAGATTCTTTTGAGATATCATTCCCTTCCTTTGCGTGTAGAAAGAAATGAAGAAAAGTTGAAGTTTTGGTGAACAGCACGAGACCTCTTCCATCTCGCGAGCGGGGTATAGAGGCTTTTACCCACCACCACCAGCAACCAAAGCCATCATGAAAAAAAATAAAATAGAAAGGGGAGGCGACTAATCGGTGGATGAATGAATGATGAATACCTCGACGCCGTACTTGATGGCGATGCCGGCGAGCGTGTCCATCCGAGTAACCTCGTGCTCCAGGAGGTGGCGGTGGGCGAGCGGCGACGAGGGAGGCGTCGTCTGCGGCGAGAGGACGGCGCCGCGGAGGGCGTCGTACTCGTCGGAGAGAGGGTGAGAGATCCCCATGGCGACTCGCGACTAAGTCAGAGCGGGGCGGCGCTGGATGGTGGGCAGGCAGATCTCGGCGCGCAGAGCAGAGCAGAGCTGAGCAGAGCGAGATTTTGGGATGGGAAAATCCGCGTGGAGGAGGAGAAGGAGAAGGAGGATGAAGGTTGGGTGCAGGTGAGGCGTCGCCGTCGGTGGAAGGAGGAGACGAGAAAAGGCGCGCCTTTTCTTGTGTAGGAGGGGAGCCGAAATGAAATGGAATTTTTTTGGAAGGAAAAGCAAGGCTTGGAAGAAGGCGACCAAGCAAAGCCTCCATTCGCTCCTTCTCTCTCTCTTTTGTTTCTCATTTCTTCCGCCTTGGTTAGATTGGGTTAGGAATTAGTATTTAAAGACTCGTGAAAGATTTTTATTTCAGATTGATAATTATTGTTCAATTATGGCTACTTAACCAGCCAAAAGATTCGCCTCGTAATTTACAATCAAACCAGTATAATTAGTTATTTTTATATCTACATTTAATACTCCATACATGTGTCCAAAAATTTAATGTGATGGAGAGAAAGTGAAAAAACTTGCAATCTAAACCAGCCCTTCCATACCATAGTACGCGCGGTTCCTGAAATCCTGAGCTTATTATATAATAGCCACGTGGTTATAGTGCTTACACTTTGTTCCACCGACGGCCCGACCCCACCACCCCACCGCGCCTCCTGCCTTCGCCGCCGCGCTGTCTGTGGTCAACCTTGACTCTTGAGTGGATTCTGATTAGTGGTCCGTAAATCTATACCTCTGGTACTTAAAAAATGGCAAAGAGAATTGCAAAAAAAAGTAAAATGTACCGGCGGTCCTTAAATTTGCTTCATTGTAGCTTTTAAGCTCCAACCAGCCGGCTCCCTATAAATGCTCTCCGCCTCTTCGGCTCTTCTTGTCTCTTCTAACTGCATCTTCAAGCTCTCCAGCTCTCTCCACATTCCAATCTAGCGTGGGTCACAGTAACAACGTCAACTCGCCATCCCCATCCCATGCCTTCATCATCCTGCACATCAATAGCCACGTCATCATAAGTAGTGATGGCGACAAGGCTAAAGCTAGTGCTCTTTAGACGGATGAGGTAGACGAACTATTGCTTTTAGTCCCCTTAGTAATCTTTGAGTGATTAGTTGGCTAAAAGGCATTTAGTTCTATTTAGTCAAAATGTTTGGGTAAAAAGTGACTAAATGAGACTAGATTTAGGAGGTGAAGAGTGAACCAAACACGCCCGTACTATTAAGTTCCTTCCCCGGTCAAGAATAAGGTGGAGATCCAACCACTATGGCATGTGGCATCGTGACGCGAAGTAGATCAGGTCTATTTGACCTAGATGACACACTATGACAACCTCAAGGACCTAGATGACGTAGCGAGACAAATCCAAAAACCCTGCAACTTAGATGACACACGAAGACAAGTTTAAACATATAAACATTCATTTTAAAAGTTTAGGGACCTGGATGGCATAACGAGACAAGTTTAAAAGTTTACTGTTTCCAAAAAGCTCAATGGATTGTTTTTTTTATGGGTTAGGAATACAACTGCTGAATTGGAAATGAAAAAAAAGGAGAAACCATTTGCTCATTCTACGTATTTTCATATTTAGAAACTAGGGATCAATCTGACGCCCACTTTATGAACTGCATGTGTTTGTTTATTCTCTTTAGTTCATGTCGACATATATATATACATACATATATATCGGCTGGCCGGGCTGACCTCCTGCCGGCTCTTTACTTCACAAAGAGGGGAAAAAAAGAGCCTGACCACAACTAAGTCAGGTTAGGTAAGCTAGGCACCATCTTTGACGAACTAAGTGTACAGTACAGTATTATATTGTAGTACAGATGAAAGGGTAATATAATGCACCGCTGCACTGTCCCAGACAGAAGACTCGCTCTTGCCTTGGGAGCTTGACCACCAAATATAACACGCGGCCTGCCTTCCCTTTGATTAATTCCTCCTCCTCACAAGTCACAACTCCTACCTGCAGGGTGCAGTCAAACTTACCTGCCTCCACTTGCATGTTCATGCATGGCCAACTCCCTTGCCTTGCCAACAAACAACACATCTGTGGTTCTCTGGTTTATTCTAGTAGGAAAACAAGGGGACAAAAAAGAAAGAAGCAACAAAAAAAAAGGTGTCACTGTCTATGCGGTTAATTATTGGGATATGCATATGAGCAGCTTCCTGGAAGGGAGGTTCATTCCTTTGTATATACAGACAGGTTCTCTTCATTACCTGTCCTCATAATGCACGCAGAATTGCAGATACAGGCATGCAGCCCTGTTAGCTGTTACTAAAGTATAGGAGATGCAATAATGAACTAGTACTATGTGCATGTAATAAAATGAGTATATATATATATATGCTTCTGCCTCAAAGTGCTTCTTTCTTCGTTTGCTCCAGTACCATACTACCATGCAGAATCCTGAATCCCCATCCTCCTTTCTGAAACCAAAACAAAAGATGCATAGTCACCTCCTGTGCTTTCCTTTCCTTTTCTTTTCTTTCCATCAAGGCTGGGTTGGCAACTTCGCACACTAACTGTGGGAATTATTATACTATCACACTGCTTTATCATGCTATAATATCTATCTAGGCTCCACCATCAAGTTCAGTTCAGGGGAATATGATTCAGACACGGTCCCTTTCATGCATGCAATTTCAACCCTAAACCCCAATGGCTGACATGCCTTTTACACAACTGAATAAGATTGTGGTACCCTACCACTATCTCCACCAAAACTGAAAGCGGCAGATTTCTTCACTAGTTAGGTGCAGATGCAGCCACAGGCACACCATTGTCAAACTTATGCCATTCCAGATCTACCAAACCATTCATCACATTCCTGCAATCATAAGCCACAGCAATAGTTTTTTTTTTCCTTCTTTATTAAAAAAAAAAGACGCTGAAGCCCATTATGGAGTCAGTGATATGAAAACAAAAGAGCTAGACAAAAAAGACTTCATACATCATTTTGTACGAGCCGTTGACTTCCATTCATGCTAAACACTGTTATTATATTTTATTCAGTATCCAATAAGTTTTCAGACTTCGCAGCAACCTGTAGCCGGCTGCAATTTACCATTCACAACTGACACACGGTTGTCCAGTTGACTATCTGCACAGCATCTTCTGGTACACTTTTGATTCAAAGAAAACTATGACTCGAATTAAATATAAATTCAAAAGTAACTGTTATCAACGTTGCTATGCGGAAAGGTGTATCGGCCTTTGAAACAGAAAACTGCAACGTTCTAAAAAGGTACTACAAACATAACAACCATCTGTTGCCAATGTACAGCACATACAAAGGCCACACTTTCTACATGTTGTACATATAAGAAAGGTTGTTTCACCTAATTAATTAGTTGTGCCACTACAGATCAGAACACTAAATCACGTGCAAGCCGGAAAATGGTAAATTGGCTGGTAATGTGTTAGGTTTCTCAATAGTGTTATGTGTATAAACTATCAAACATACTCAAATTGATGGCTCAACCAACCTTGTTCCTTCTACTAGCTGATGGAAAACAACCTTTCCGTTCAAATGTTGCAAATGACATTTGGCAGGCGAAAGATAGGAGTGCAAGAAAATATACCTGATTAATTTGGCGCTGCATTTCTTCTGTAACCAGTACAGACCAAACAACCAAACTTGTACTGTCTTAGACTGCTTAACCAGTATACCAGACATTGGCAGACTGGAGAGCCAACATCATAGGTTGACAGCAAATAATACCCCTGGCAAACAACATAAATATAGTTGCAATGCACTACTGCAAAATCACAAAGACTGAGCGTTTATGGTACAGTTCACATGGAAGTATGGTCCTCAACACATCTCAGCTTAATTCAGCATGAATCACACTTCAAGATTAAGAAATAACAAAATCAGTTACTATCATTTACGCAATCTCAAAGAGGAAGATGCCAAAGAAGAAATCTGCCTCAAGAAAACAGGAACCAAGCTTCTCACAAAGTTCAAAAAAAGGAGATGGCAAAGAAGAAACCTGACTTCTCATTCCATTGTGGCACTTTGAAAAGGCATTTTCACTACGATTGAAAACAGAACCAAAACAAACTAAATTCCCGTGTTATTTGTGTATTGATCTAAGAAACTCCTGTCCTAATTGGTCAACACCAAAAAGCTAGACAATTTCCACGTTTGGAAAAACATGATAAGAGAGTAGAGCAAGATTTCATTTACCCTGTGTTCTCCTGATCCAATTCAAAACGTGAGAGCAGTCATCATCCCCAAGAAACACCCTGTTCACCGAGCGATAGGTTTTGAGATCACGGCTTTTGTGCACGCAACTTTCCCTTTTCACTTCAAGTGATTGAGGGACCATCCTTGCACTGCAGCCATGGTAAGCATCACAGACAAATTGAACAAGCGCCTCAAATGGTTGCAAGCCATCGACCCAGTGGTAAATCTTCTCATTGCGGAACCAGGTAAGTTGCCTCTTTGCAAAGTTCCTAGATGTCCTCTGAAACTTGGCGAGAAAGTCAAGGAACTCTTGTGGGGTGCTTTCACCTCCGTTCTGCCTACAGTGCAGCAGGTACTCCATGGCTTGCTTGTAACCAATGGCACTAGTTGCAGAGTTCATACGTGGCTGCAAACCAATATCAAGAAGCCATGAGGCTTCCGAAAGTAAGCCGCCTGTGGCAGCCAGCATTTCCTCACACCTCAGATCAATTGACCGGTACAGTTCAATGCGTGGACTTGCGAGGAAAATACAGAAGAAGTCATAATCCAGCTCCCTGGCCTCACAGCTCCCAGCAGTGGAGGGGGCCTCAGTTAGGTCGGTGTCATGCTGTTCACAGAATGCATCGTACGGTAAGGCGAAGGCAGAAGGAGGGGAGCCTGATGACCTGACAATCTCAAGGCTGCGGCTCAATCTGTTACAGTTATTGACAGACAAGTCGCGAGCTTTGGGGTCACCAGCCTGCACCACCAGCTCTACTGCTTCCTCCCACTGGCCGGTCTCCCGAAAATCAGCGAGCTCAGACCACACAGCCAAAGTGGTGTCCATGGATGACTGTGGAACTTCCGGCTTGCCATAGATGTACCATCTCAGGTACAGCCCAGTCCCTCCTGTAACAACGGGCACGCAGCCCCTGTCAAGAACATCCTGCGTCGCCCTCCGGGCATCGCGGAAGAAGGCTCCAGCCGAGTAATCGTCGGACGTGTCTAGTATGTCGATCAAGTGATGCGGCACTAGGCTCATCTCCTCCGCGGACGGTTTGGCAGAGCCAACGTCAAGGCCACGGTAGACTTGCACAGAGTCCGCGCTGATGATCTCCCCTCCAAGCCTCCTGGCCACCTCCAGCGCCAGCCTGCTCTTTCCAGCACCAGTAGGACCCGAGATGACGATGACCGTGTCCTTCTTCTTCTTCTTTTGATGAGTTGGTGGTGGCGGAGAGGAGGCGGCGATCTTGTTCGTGGCGTGGAAAGATGAGGTAAGCCTGTGCTGTGACTGCGAGCACAGGACAGGCCAGGTCCTCCAGATGGCCCGCCGCGTCGCCCCCAGCTGCTGTGGCCTCATCTCGCCGGACATGATAGAGGAGGGGTACCTGTGAAAGACGTAGACGAAATTTCAGGTTAGGCTACGTGATTAGTTGAGATGAAAATGCAGCTGGACACCGTTTGAAGCTCCTGCAGGCATTTCATCAAACACCTAGGTAGGACTCAGTCGAGAGGCAATGGTCCTGGCTTGGAGTCATGGAGTAGTAGCCTTATTTAGCCATGGTGAGCAGCAAGGAAGCGGTGAGTGTGCATGTACAGGGAGAGGGACTGTATAATGTGAATTCAAACGGAGGATGCGGACTAGTGGGGCTGTGGCTGCGGCGGCGAGTTTCGACAAGGTTGCTCTCGCGCGCTACACGGGGGGAAGGGGTGGGGAGAAAAGGGGAGCGGTAGCCGCTTACCTTGAGCCAGCAACTTTCGGCCTCTCCTCCGTGCCACCGCCGGCGTGGTGCGCCCGGCCTCCGCGCTTCCTTCCGTGTTCCGAGCACGGAGCACCCGCCGGCGCCTCGGCCGTTAGCCACTGGGGAAGGGACCTCCTATCCACTGGCATTTGGGCCACTTGGCCCATGATGCCCACGGGACACAGAAATGACTCGGCCTATGAAGCACACGGCCCACGCTGAATCTTGTTTTGCACGAGAGATGCTTTTTTTTTTTGTCTCCAGTGAATCGACGATCCAGACAAGTTTGACTTAAGGTACCTCCTTTTCGACGATTGGTGGCGAGAGAGGCATCCATGGCTAAGGAGAAGCACCTAGCCGTAGTTAGACGACTCGAGGAACCTCCTCTGTGCGAATGTGGAGATCGAGCTGTGATAAACCCTAAGAATACGTTGGAGTTCGTGTGTCCCAACAAGCACGAAGTAAGTGAAAAGTGTATCTGTTTAAATATTTATCTCTATGTGTGCGTGTACTAATCTATTCTCTTTTAGCGCTTTGGATTTACGAAATGTTATTTCAAGGAGTGGCTCTACGGTCCTAAGAATCAATGGCCGGAGCTGCCAAAGGCAAAGGAAAAGAAGAAAGAAAGGGTAATTTTCAAAGCACCTCATGTTATGTGCAAATGTGGTGTTAAAGCCAATTACGGTCTAGTCCCTTCGGAGCTTAGAATAGGCTATTGGTGCGGCAATATGGTTGACTATGATGAGGTTGGTTATTGTTGCGAAAAACATGAAATCATATTTTTTATCTTTTGCAAAGACTTATGATCTAATTTTTCGTTTGAACAGAGCACTAGTAAATGCAAGTGAAAATCTTATGATGGTCAAGCTAAGTTCTTGGATGAATTGAAGGGGAGGCAGGTAATTGCATGGAAGATGGGATATGGACCGCAGTACGTTGACCTCTTCGTTAAACAACGGAAGAATGACATGCGTGAGTTTGCTAGACAGCGCGGTTTTTGTAACCCGATCGGTGTTAGGCTTGATAAATGGGGGTTAGAGAGACAAAAGGCGTTAGAGGAGGAGAGGGCAAGGAAGGACGCAAGGGAGGAGACAAAAGTACAGATACAGGTCTTGAACGACCATGTTGTTGCATTGTGTGGCAGTGAGTGTTTGAAAGCCTTGTTATTTTCGTTGTCTGCTTTTAAATATAATATAATCACGTTGCTAACTGGTTATATTTTATACATGAAGGGATTGGATATAGCGAGGACCATGCCACAGAGGTGGCCCATGCAAGATTTCAGGAGAAGAAGTTACTTATGTCCTATATCTTTTTTGAAATATTTACCTTGTTTTATCAATACTTATAGAAAACTTTTGATCTGTTTTAGAATTACATTAGTAAGGGGAACTGTGGCTTCACTAGATGGGTAGATCCTGCTCCTATTTATCCCCATCAACAATACATCAACTACCTTCACGAACACATCTTTGATCTAGAAAGGGAAGTTGGGAGCGGTACCAGGGACAAGTAGGGCGAGAACAACAGCAATGATGCAGAGAACCTTTGCACTGATCCATATTGTCAGTGCCCTAATCACAAGAAGAAAGGCTCTCCTCCCTCACCGCCACCGCCACCTACATCGAGTACTGGAGGATACTGCGGAGAAGGTTCAACTCTTTTGTGATGTGGGAGCATTACTAGGAGTAAACTATGTTTGTCGTTATTAGTGGTGATTTCCTATAGGCTATGTTTAGTTTAAATTTCCTAAGGCATGTTACGTTTAGTCTACGACCTCCTCGCCCTCAGCATGCATAGGTCGTCACATGCCATTGCAATTCTCATAGTTTCTTTCGATGTAATATTTGTTTGTTTGAATTCCCTATGGCATGTTAGGTTTTCACATGCCATTACATATGTTGTACATTGTATCCTTGATTTGAACATTGGTGGTTGAGCTTGAAGTAACAATTCACCTCTGGTCTGCATGAAACAAATCAGAATCAATTGGCAAGGGGTCTACGATTACAAGAATTGCTTAAACAATCCCAAAAAATCCCTATCGTAGTGGAAGACCATGTACCTACTATTTTTGCTAAGTAAGCAAAGCCTTACATTTTCAATAGCAATATCAAATTGGATGAAAAAATGGTCGGTGGCTCGACGTTGAGTCGGCACATGCCGACCATAAAAAGGACAGCGCTTAGCTCTTCGCGTCGAGGGTAGGTCCTAGTCGCCTCATTTGTTAGAGTTCGCAGCTAGGCGTTGAGTCGACGCATGCCGAGCATAAATTGGTCGGCGCTTACTTGTTGCGCACCGAGGCTAGTCATTGGTAAGGTTTGGCTCGTGGGCTGTAAACATCACATAGGGGAACGCCATGGTTCGGCGTGTGATAACGCCACGCCGAGGTAGGGCGCGTTGGCGCCATGAGCTCTACAATTCTAGTAAGTATCGGCCTAAGTGCTAGACATCCGTGTTAAAAACATAATGCCGAGGTCTGCAGCTCGGCGTGGTTACGTGTGACGCGGAGTTCTTCGGCTCGGCGTGTTGTGATACGACGCCGAGGCCATGCATGGTGGCGCCATGGGCACCATTTACTCAGTAAGGACCAGCAATGTGCTTTTATCTCGGCGTTAATATACCTAATGCCGAGGTATGTGGTTAAGCGTTGATGTATCTCACGCCGAGCCTAGTAGTGTCAACAAAATAAAAAGTTTAGTTAGGTTTTGCTCACTATCAACATCATTTGAACGCATGAGTTACTACAATTTACAACATAGTACGTAACGGATGTTCCATTATAGGTCCTTTACAACACACGACACATAGAGTTGCATACAACATTCCATGCCATCCAACATACTACTAAAATACTCAGCTTACAACTTACCAATGGAAGTAGTGGGCACAACTACAAAACTTGTAGCCCCCTTACAGCAGTTAATCAGTGGTCATTACCAAATTTGTGCAAATGACATCAG
Organism: Miscanthus lutarioriparius; assembly: GCA_904845875.1. Lineage (NCBI taxonomy): Eukaryota > Viridiplantae > Streptophyta > Magnoliopsida > Poales > Poaceae > Miscanthus > Miscanthus lutarioriparius. Next base: position 361,117 of record CAJGYO010000019.1, read on the forward strand.
TCCTCTAAGTCTAATTGGGTGCATATATGGAACAGTAATACAAAACTTGTACCCACTTATAGGTACTTCCAAGAAGAAGAAGCCCAATTGTTCAAAATCTAGAAAGCAATTGGTGCCCTCTTCCTCCTGCCATCGGCTGCTCCCCTTGTCCATGTATCCTTTAGTACACACTCACCTGCATGTTTATAATAGCCTGTTCAGTCCCAACTAGGTAGTCAACAAAAGATTGATGAATAAATAACTTTTCTAACACTACTTTAATGGATTCACATACGTCATCTTCCCAAGTAGGCCCAGTCCAAAAGTAATCCATTCCTAGACTTGGTCCATTTCCGTGTGGTCAGTTAACGCCATAAGTGCCACTTGAGTCAAAGGGCCAAGTCCTATCAATCATCGCTATCAGTCGCCGCTGGGTTGAAAGGTGGCACCCCACGACGATAGACACGAGCAACGGTAGCAAGCTTCGCACGCTTCAGGAGGGGCATGTAGCGCTCGTCATAGATCATGGTCGTAAGGTACTCATGTGTCATTGGCCTCAAGGCATTCAACTCCTTCACAATAAATAGAATAAACAGTAAGTATTACATTTGTTGAATTCACAGAAATGGAGGCAATTGAAGTTTACCTCTCCTTACTCTATCATTCGAGCCTAGTGCTTCTCATCGTACCTTGGATCAAGTAGGGGGGAACTGGTCCATCCTGCATGTTAACAAGTCACAACGTATTAGTGTTGATGACAAAAATTATGAAACAATGGTAAGAAAACAAGTAATAACAATATAATAACTACTAAGAAAACAAATGCATTGGATACCTGTTCTCTAATTAATTCAGGACATTTTCTTCTATTGTGGCCCAGCTTATGGAACTTTGAGCAATGACTACATTGAGTGTCCTCTACAAAATGTGTCCCGACCTTACTCGTGGTTGATCTTTCTTTGGCGGCTCGGTCCATGTCCATCTTGAACCACTTTCGCCTCCTGGGTCCTCTACTCTTCTAAAGCAAGCCAAGATCAGCCACATACTTGGGCCATCATACAACGGCCATTGGTCTTCATCTAGAAATGGCTCAAACTGAGGATTTCAAGTGCTCATAAGGTTTCTCAATGAGAACTCAGTTGCCAAACGGGGAGGGACCTCAGCATCAACACGTCTAATCCGACAAGCCGTAATCATGTGGGAGCAAGGCCTATGGTATATGGTTGGTTTTCCACAGGAACATTTGTTCTCATTGATTATTACTTTATGCTTTGCAGCACCACGGTCTTCACCACAGATGTTAGTTCCACCGCTATCTAGAATCTCATATGCGTTGTTCAAAGGATCAAAACATGCCCCCTTTTGTGTTTTAGGCTTCTTCTTTGACCAAGAGAGTTGTTGAGATACTAACGGTGGCCATGGTTTGTTGGCTATCCAAAGAGATCTCGCATGTTTTTTCCTCGCAACAAACCAAACGTTCAACCTGTAGAACGTGAATGAGGCAATAGCAGTCATGGGAAGACCCTGACACCCTCTAAGAAGACTATTGAACATCTCTGCCATATTACTAGTCATGAAGCCCCATCTCCAACCTTCAGTGTCGTATGCGAGGGTCCACTTCTCCTTAGATAGCATCGAGTCAGTGAGGAACTATCTTCCACTAGCATTTGTGGCTAACTTCAGGGCGTCTAGCTTTTCATTGAATAACTTAACCTCAAGCTGCCTACAAACCTCCTCAAATAACTTGAAGTTGTCCTTTGTGCCATCACGCCTTATAAGATTTTGAGCAAGGTGTCTTGTGCACCACCGGTGATGTATTTGGCCATAACGGAGCATGTCTTCTTCTACAACATTTAGAATGCCAGCATGCCTATCTGATATTACACAAACATCATGTCCTGGCCCAATAACCACTTGTCTTACTAGTCTGAGGAACCAACACCAGCTATCCATGTCTTCCTTCCAAACAATACCAAAAGACAATGGGACAAGTTGGTCTTCTAAATTAGTTCCAATACATATAAGCATTGTGCCTTCAAATTTTCTTGTGAGAAACATGCCATCAATTGAGACGATGGGCCTACAATGCTTGAATGCTTCAATGCTCTGGCCAAAAGCCCATAATGCCCTACCAAAAACTTGCCCCCCATTCCTCGTTTCACCCTCCTTAGGCAAATACTCAAAGTGCATCCTAGATTTATAGCTTTCATTGCATTCAACATTACAGGAAGACGCTCATACGCTTGTTCCCAATCTCCAAAGATAAGTTCAAGTGCACGTTGCTTTACCCTCCATGCTTTCCCATACTTGACGTAGTAATTGTAACGTAGGAAGATGATCTCAACCAATGCGGACACCGTAATGGTTGGCAAATGCTTCACCATGACGCATAATTGTCTTGAGATGAACCTAGAATTTAGCTGCAAATGGTTTTCTTCTACCTCAGCCGTGGCGCAAACATGTGGTTGCTTCACTAAAGTAATCTTCCATGTGCCTGCCTTCATTTTCCTAGTGCATACTCTCCACCCACAATTTTGTTCTTCACAAGCAACAGTGTACCTAGAGTCCCTGCATGAATTGATGGCCCTATATAGATGTTTGTGATCAATGGAGTACTCTTGCAACCATGATTTCAAGTGATCCATGGTAGCAAACAAAATGCCCTTCCTTATGATGTTGCAACCACTAACATCAGGTACTATTGTATTTGAAAGTGCATTTGCCCCCTATGTGGGTTTTGGTGTATTGATGACATCCAAATTAGGAACTAATGAGATCTTAATGAGATATATTGCAGCTTTAGTCCCTTGAAAGTTTTAAAAGAGTTGATCTAAGATGAAATGGTATCCCTCAATTCTTCAAGTGCAAAAAGCGGACTAACCCAAAGCATTCTCAAAAGCCTTTTTATTTTGTTTTGGGTTTAGATATGTCGTACTATAAAGAGGTATGCAAATTTAGGTGGTCTGAGGAAGATAGAGTGCTCAAGCATAAAAGTAAAATCAAAAGAGAGACAAAATCACCTCACGAACACTTGGACATAGTTTATGGATTTTTGGTAGTCGAAAGTTCTGGCATGAGTTGGGAGTTCTGGCTGTCGAAAGTCCTGACGTTTGGTGCCGGAAGTCCCGACGCTTGTTGACTTAGCTGCAGACCATCTGCGCATCTTCACCTGTTGGAAGTCCTGATGGGAGTTAGGAGTTCCGGGTACCAGAAGTTCTGCTCCCTCTAGATGTCCTGACACTTCATGACTTAGCTGCCTGTGCATCTTCGCCCGTTGGAAGTCTCGATGGGAGTCGGGAGTTCCGGGTGTCGGAAGTCCCGACGCCTTAGGACTTAGTCGCCTGGCTCGTCATCTCTTTTGGGAGTCCCGACGGAAGCCGGAAGTCGCCGGGAGTTCCGACGATATGCGAGCAAGCCCAGTGGACTGTCTACATGAATAGTGTTTTGCATTGAGCCGGAAGTTTCAGATCGCTGTGTCGGAGCTTTCGACTCAGATCTAAACGCTTGGATTTGCCTTTAAGTATAAATAGCTCTCTCCTCTCTTCTAATTGACATAACTCATTCATTACTCACCAACCTTCGTCCAAAATAGCTCTCAAGCATTCAAGTCACCCGTCTCCTCTCCTCTTTGCTCCAATTTTTTATCCCCTTAGGGTTTTGAGTGAAAGGAGAGTGGATTGAGTGAGAGAATCACTTTGGCTAGCTTGAGCACTTGATTTCTTTGTCAAGCCAATTGGATTTGCATCTATTACTCTTGGGTTCTTGGAACCCTAACTGGCTAGGTATTGCTCAAGAGCTTCCATCTTGTGAAAGAGCCTTGGGAAGTTTGTATTGCCCTTGATTTCTTAGTGGAAAGCTCAAGTAACATTTGTGGTTGCTTTGAGAGAGGCAAGGAGGTGGAAGAGACTTCGACCTTTGTGGTCACCTCAACAACGAGGACATAGGAGCTCCTATGTGGGGTTGCCGAACCTCGGAATAAATTCTTGTGTCCCGCGTGCTTGTTTTTGTGATTTGTGCTATCCGATTTGTTCTTGTTGGTTTGTCTTCCTTCCCTACTCTCCTCTTAGGTTTTGGACTTGATCTACGAAGTGGTGACCTTTTGGCGTCAAAGAAGCAACCCCAACACTTCATCTTACCACTTGGGAGTGGGGTTGTAAGATATCTTTCACTCAAAGTTCGTTTTAGCACTTGTAGTGCTATTCTCGTAGGTGTCGAAACTCCCAGCTGTTTGCGTTGGAACTTCTAGCTGCTGGAAGTTCCGACCCAAACTATCAGGACTTCCGACTATCACTGACATTTGACTTTGAGATTATGTAGAAATTTTTAGATACACCTATTCACCCTCCCCCTAGGCATTGTTTAGATCCTTTCAATTGGTATCAAAGCAATGTCTTCTTTTAGCGCTTCACCACGTGAGAAGAAACAATGTCGAAAACCGATAAGATGCAAGCCGACGCCATCGAGATGGCCAAAAAGATAGCTGAAGAGTTGATGGCTGCTCAAGTCAAGTTCTTCCAAGATAAAATGAAAAAGATTCAAGATGAGATGAGCAAGATGAAGAAAGAATTGAGCAAGAAGGTTGATGATGCAATAAGTGGCAAGAATGATGCAACTAGTGGCAAGAATGAAGCAAACCAAGATGCCACTAGTGATATTAAAGCCGGTGAGCATGCTCATGGAAAGGGCATATATTCAAACAAGAACTTTGACTATGGACAACTCATCAAAGGTTCACCTCTACATACCCCTTCCGTCAACATTGGCAAGCCACCTCACTTTGATGGAACAAGGTACACCGATTGGTCCTACATGATGAAGATGCATCTCATTGCCGCAAGACTTTGGGAAGTTGTGGATGTTGGTGTGATGATTCCTACCGATGAAGATAGAGAGATAACTCCAGAAGAAGTGCACAATCTCCATCAAAATGCACAAGTCGTAGCATTACTCGTGTCAAGCCTAATTCTGAATGAGTTTAGAAAGGTAAATGGAATGGAAAGTATAAAGTAAATTTGGGATACTTTGAAAGTGTCATTTGAAGGAGATAAGAGTGTGAGAAAAGGCAACATTGATTTACTTCATGGTGAATTGGAAAGATTCGTATTCTTGTAAAATGAAACAACACAATCCATGTTTGATAGGCTTATGGCATTGGTCAACCGCATAAGAGCTCCTGGAAGCACCGAATGGGATGACAACAAGGTTGCTAGAAAGATGTTGGGAACTTATAGAGCCAAGAATAACATGCTAGCGTCCGTGGTCATGGAAAGGCCTGGTTATGATGAGATGACACCCCAAGAAATTCTTTCAAAGCTCAAGCATCATGAGTGTCTAGATGAAGATGCAATCAATGCTCACAGTCAAAATCCTAATGCAATGGGATACAACAAGAATGCAACCCTAAAGGCAACTCAAGCTCATGAAGGCAAATCTTCTAGTCAAGAGAAGAAGAAGAAAGTGAAGGATGATTCCTCAAGTGAAGAAGAAGAGTCCGATGAAGAAGTTGCACTCATCATTAGAAACTTTAGAAAGTTTATAAAGAAGAGGAGCAACTGGAAGACTTACGGTGATGGGAAGAGAAGGAACAAGAAGAGGTTTTGCTATGGTTGTGACCAAACCGGTCACTTCATAGCCGATTGTTCAAATGAGAAGAAGTACAAGCACGACAAGGATGAAGACAAGAAGAACAAAGGCAAGAAGAGAGGTGAAGCTCATCTTGGTGAAGAGTGGGAGTCAAATGATAGTGACTCAAGTGATGATGAGAAGAAGAAGAAGGGAGCCACAAACATTGCCATTCACCACTCTTTGTCACCGACCATGATCTTCCCAGACTCGACTTCACCACCAAAACTCTTCCCCAACTTATCTTCATCACCAAGGCTCTTCTCCAACCTCATCAACAACGACTACTACACTCCAACTTGCCTCATGGCTAAGGGGGAGAAGGTACATGTCTCATCCGATCCCTCTAGTGATGAGTATGATAGTTGTGATGAGAACATAGAAGAGCTTGAAGCAACCATGATAAAGAAATTTGGTAAAAAGGCCTACAGTAAAATAAAAACGCTAATGAAGAAATTAGAGAAGATGAATAGATGCTTGGAGATGCAAGGAGACATAATCACTTAAGAGAGAGGCAAGAACCTTACACTTCACCAGGACCTTGCTCTTCTTGGCACTCTCTAAGGTGTGTTTCAGCTGTTGGAATGAGCAAAAGTAACTCCACACACGAGTGGAGCTTCTATTTATAACATGGGCTAAAAAACGAACCATTATGTGTCTCTACGGGGTGACCGGACGCTCCGATCATGTTGACCAGACGCTCCAGTCAGTTCTCCCTGAAAACCAGTGTTTACAGTGTGACCGGACGCTGCCAGCGTCCGGTCATGATTTTCTCTCTCTGGAACCTTACTGGAAACGACCGGACGCTGGCTCTCAGCGTCCGGTCACTTGACCTTCTAGCGTCCGGTCGCACCGAACAATTTCACCTCGGTCAAATGAACTGACCGGACTTTGCGCCAGTGTCCGGTCACACTAAAGCCAGCGTCCGGTCAGTATTTGACCCTCCATTCACTTCCAACTCTCGATCATATGTGAATAAAGTTTGCTCCAATGGATCTTAGGCATATGTAGGAGCTACCTAGCGCTAGTTTTAACAAGTGTGCACCACACCTAACTCACTAGACTCACCTAGGTCAAGCTACCCGTCCATACCCCCCTTAATAGTACGGCCAAAGGAAAAATAAAGTCCTAAACTACTCTAAGTGTCTCTCTAACTCCAAACGACACTTAGAACTAGTCCATTTGAAAACCGAAATGATTTCTATCATAGGGGCATGACCACCATGATTGCCCAATCGATCTCCATTACCATGACCTAACTTAATTGCCTCTGCAAAACACACGTTAGTTATAGTAATCTTGTATTGTCATTAATCACCGAAACCAAACTAGGGGTCTAGATGCTTTCAATCTCCTCCTTTTTGGTGATTGATGACAATACCATCTCGAGTATGTGAAAGAGTTGAGGTTTTTAACATGCTTGGATCATATAAGCTTTTGTCAATAAGAACAAAGGTGTTAGTCAAGCTTATATGAACCAAGCCAACATGATGTACTCAAAAGATATGAAATAAGCATGAGTACAAGTAATAAAGCTCATTTGCATCGGAGTAAAACGCGGAAGCAAAGGCAAATGAGCATAATACAAGTGATATGACATATAAATATTTCAAAGTAGAGAGCACACATGTCATATATCACGGTCACATAGATATCACTATCATATATATATAGTTCAATGCATAAAGGTAAACACACGATGAATGCATATTAGTGTATCACACATAAAAACTCCAAATGTAATATATAAGCTAATATAATAACTAAGCTCCCCCTGAATACGTCACTCCCCCTAAATCTATCATACTCAATCCCTCTCCCCCTTTAGCGTCAAACACCAAAACCTAAGGGTCGGTCGGAGGGGCTGTAGCGGACGAGCCGAGCGCTGAGGTACGAGGAGCAAGCTGGAACTAGGCACCATCATCATCTGATCCAGAGCTCGGAGCTATATGACCCTCTGTAGCTGTAATCGGTGCTGTAGCAGTCTGGGTCAGATCAAGAACTAGAGCTGCTGTAGACTGAGCTGGTAGGACTATAGTAGGCTCTGATAATGCCACTGAGGAAGGGGGTGTCTCTGTAGTCCCGGTAACAGGTGCAACTGTAGAAGGACCTAGGACATGTAAATATGGAGGAGTAGGCATCCCTGTCAACTCACTGAATGAAGCACCAAGGCTCCTGGACATTGTGGTCTCTGGCACAAGCAGCGAAGACGTCCCAGCCGGTGTGAAGCCCGTCTGAAAGGGTGTGAACTACAGGGCTAGCACTAGTGAAGCAAAGTACTGGGACACCTGCTCTGTAGGAGAAGCAAACGACACTGGTGGCTGTCCCTGACTCTGAATCCCACTAGGCTGTAATGCTGGAGTCATCGAAGTAGTAGCAGTCTGACCAAGCTAGGGCAAAGGCTGTGATGGTGGAGCCCCAATGACTGTCACTACATGCTGCATGAATCCGAGAAGCTACTGATGCATGAGTATCTGCTACTGATGCATGGCCTACTGCTACTGCTGTAAAGCCTGCGTCTGTTGATGTATAGCTAGCTGCTGCTGTTGGATCTGCTATTGCTGGCGCTGGAACTCATCCTGCCGAGTCTAGAACTGAGCAAATGTAGCAGCTGTCTCCTAAGCCTGTCGTGCCTAGTCCTGCCTCATATGCTCAAGTATGGCAAGTAAAGCTGGGTCGGTCTGCGGGGCAGGTGGAGCTGAACTGGAGCTACCGGCCTCATGGTCATGTCGCTGAGGAGGCATCCGAGGGATGGGCTAATAGTCATCATCAGAACTGTCACTGGGGTCGTTCACGACCATCCCCTCCTGCTGAGCAAGCTCCTCCTCTTCTATAGCTGCAATACCCCTGATAATATCATCCTGCTGGGCTGCAGACTCTGGCACATCGGGACGACGGTGCGGCTGACTAGGTGCCTGTGGAGTGCTATGACGGATCATCTGTGTCATGTTATAGGTAGGGAACTCAGTCGTAGCACCACTATACTCTGCAAGCATCTCTGGTGGCCTCACTGTGACTGCTCTGTGGATAAGCCAGGTGATCCAGTGGGCATATAGCAACTGCCTGCGACATCTGAAGCCCTCAGCTATAGTTTCCTCCATCTCTGATAGAAGAAGATCCCAAATATCAAAAATTGTCTACTGCATCAGAGAGTTGATAAGCCACAGCTATATCCGAGTCAAGCCCTCTCTATATCCCATCCTGAGAAGCAGTGTCCTCCTCATAATGGCCTCAAGCACACGAGCAATGGGGTTAAGGTCACTAGGGTTCCTCCTCAACCCTTCGCCAAAAGGCTCCTTGAAACAGTGATGGACCAAGTCAGTAGGGGGCACGTTGCCACCATGCGGGCGTCTGGGAGGTTCAGTCTGTCCATAGCAAACCTCATGAAGTCTGACAGGCTGCTCCTGAAGTCTAAGTATCTCCCTGGCTCTAGTGCTCGTCATCCGATAGTCCCTCCCTCTAAATGCAAAGTGTATGAAGTTATGGTGCGGGTCAATAAAGAGAGAAGCATAGAACTGACGAACCCAAGATGGAACATATAATCCTGTCCGTCCAATCAGATCTGTCAGCCCCGACAGATATGCAAGATAGGGGAGAATGTGCTCTCCAGCTACTACAACTATAGAATCAATATGGCACACCCTCTGAGATCTAAAAACTACCCCACTGTTGAGATAGGCGTTGTAGAAGTCCTCCTACAGTAGAGTATAGAAGCCCTCTGAAGCTCTCTCATCCCTCCTCGGGGGAAACCACACCTCAAAGTCCACGAACCTCAGCTGCAGTACCTGCTTGGCCGTGGCGGCCCTCAAGTCAAGATGAGTCACTAGAGGTGGACCCTGTGGTCTGGGCGGTGGATGAGAACCCCTCCGCTGAGTGTCTGCTCTCGGTGTGACTGGGGCATGAGTACGACTAGAGCGGCGTAACAATGGCTGTGATGCCTGCTCTATCTGCTCAGCCTGCTCTCCCTCCTGAGCCTGCTCTATTGGCTCTGCTGGCTAGGGCTACTACTGTGGCTCCTGCTGAGACTCCCCCTAAGGCTGAGGCTCCTTAATAGCAAGACGTCGTCCTGCCATCATGACAGTCCCAGGTGGACCACCATGAAGACGCTCAATACGCTCAAGTCTACCCTACGCCTCTGGTGATAGATGATCTGCAATAACAACTCCACTGCGAGTACCTCCTCTCTCGGCACGCTCTGCGGCCTCAGCAACTGTGGCTGCTCTGGCTGTCTCTACATCAGGGTACTTGCGCTTCTTTGATGCAACCTTCTTCATCGCCTTGCCTTTTGGATTTGCAGGCAAGCGAGGTGGATGCCTCGAATCCTCATCTCTAGGACCACCATCGACATTCTTCGTGCGAGCCATCTGACGAATCTGAAGAGTGCAACTAAAACTGTCAAAGATCAACTGTCGCTGACACTTCCAAGGCTTGGCCTCGATCCGTACTCGCGAGCTTGGCCCCGAGTTAACTGACAACTGCCACTAACACCTCAACGGCACCGACTCGCTGCATGATGGAATAGATATGATATACAAATAAATACAATATATCTAATAGAGGCGAAACCCTGAGAGCAAGCAATTTAGGTACGAAATTGAAATGCGGGCATGCTACCTGACGAACCGGCGATCCGATAAAAAGATAAGCGACACGTGGGGAACCACCAAATCGGCTAGGGTTAGCAATGAGCAGTGAATCAAAGGCCCTGAATGCAATTGAGATCAATGCTGTGATGAATAGCTAGGTCGTGGCAAGATTGCGATAAGGATTGCTAGGGCACGACGACAGGACCTTACCAGCGCTGGATCGGCAGTGCTGGCGCAGTGGATGAGCTCGACGGTGTGGAAGCACGGCAGCGCTGGACTGGACCTCAGTGAGCTCGGCTTGACGTGGGCGTAGCTGCGGCGCGGGGAGCTATGGTGGCGTTAGGGCACGGCAGCGAGCGTGGCGGAGAAGCTCGGTGGCGCGTGGGCGGAGCAGTGGGCGCGGCGAGCTCTGGAGCGCGGCTTGGCTGGGAGGCGCGCGGGAGAGGCGGCGGTGGAGGCGAAATCGGCGATGTCGACGCGGAGGAGATGCGGGTTAGGGCAAATGCGTGACGCAGTAGTGGATTATAAGGTGGCCCCAATGGATCAGAAAAGGAACCGGAGATAAAAGATCTGATGCCGCACGTTTTCTACTGACCGGACGCTCTAGTGGTAGCGACCGGACGCAGCCAGAGTCCGGTCACCTAGCCTTGATGTCTTCATGATCGACCGGACGCTGAAGCTCCTTCTGACCGGACGCTAAGAAAACACTGTTTCAGCGTCCGGTCACTCCTTCGCAGCAAGTTCACCTCCTATGAACTAACCGGACGTTGGACATCAGAGTCCGGTGCAGCGTCCGGTCACTCTTTTTCTAGTAAGTCTTCAATGTCCTTCGTGCTGCCTATTCCCAGTCAAGTCCCAACTCAAATAAGATCCAAATAAACACCAATTGGGACTGATGTGAGTGACCTCTCTCAAACCCTCAAGTTTTTTAAAATATTTTGCCTTAGGCTATACTTTTTTTAAGAAAATAGGCAAATAAGAGGGCCAATTAAGATAAACGACAAAACAACATTCATGCATATACAATACTTGAAAGTAAATCTAGTTGCTTGTCAAGTTTGATCCAAGGTTAAGCTTCTTTACACGCTTTTCGGCGGTTATCTTAACCATGTTAGACAAGCCCTATAGGCATTGCCAAAAATTAAACATGTTGTATATTACAATGCAATGCAAGGGACAACACAAGTTCATCTTTTAGTAAAGTTGGTAAAATCAAGCACATTGAGCTCATTCCGCAATCTACAAAATGTTGCCTCATCTAGCGGTTTAGTGAAGATATCCGCCAATTGATCCTCGGTCCTTACACCTTCTAATGATATATCATTTTTCGCAACATGATCTCTAAGAAAGTGATGGCGGATATCTATGTGCTTGGTGTAAGAGTGTTGAACAGGATTATTTGCAAGTTTTACCGCACTTTCATTGTCGCACAAAAGAGGTACTTTCTCTAGAACTACACCATAGTCTAGCAAAGTTTGTTTCATGTAAAGTATTTGTGCACAACAAGCACCCACGGCAATGTATTCCGCTTTGGCGGTGGACAAAGCCACACTATTTTGTTTCTTAGAGGACCAAGACACAAGTGATCTACCAAGCAAATGACACTCTCCGGATGTGCTTTTTCTATCAACTTTGCAACCGGCATAATCCGAATTGAAATAGCTAACTAATTCAAATATAGCTCCTTTGGGATACCAAAGGCCAATGCTTGGTGTGTGCTTAAGATACCTAAGGATTCTTTTTACGGCAATTAAATGTGTTTGCTTAGGATTAGCTTGAAATCTAGCACACATACACACACTAAATATGATGTTGGGCCTAGATGCGGTTAAATATAACAAGCTACCAATCATAGAATAGTAGAGAGTTTGATCAACCTTGTTACCTCCCTCATCTAGGTCGAGATGTCCATTAGTTGGCATTGGTGTCTTGATTGACTTATATTCATCCATCTTGAATCTCTTGAGAAGATCTTTTGTATATTTCTCTTGAGAGATGAAGATCCCTTCTCTGATTTGCTTGACTTGAAAACCAAGAAAGAATGTAAGCTCACCAATCATGGACATCTCGAACTCCTTCAACATCAATTCACCAAATTCTTTACAAGAATTTTCCCAATGGTGAAGCCCTTCTCAATGAGGAAGTTCCGAAGGCGCTCATACCAAGCTCTTAGGGCTTGCTTAAGCCCATATAACGCCTTGGACAACCAATAAACATGATTAGGATATCTAGGGTCTTCAAACCCGGGAGGTTGATCAACATAGACTAGTTCATTAATAAAGCCATTTAAAAATACACTTTTCACATCCATTTGATATAATTTCATTTCATGATGCGATGCATATGCAAGGAGAATACGAATGGCTTCTAGTCTTGCAACCGGTGCAAAGGTCTCTCCAAAATCCAAACCTTTAACTTGAGAGAACCCCTTTGCAACTAGTCTTGCCTTGTTCCTCACAACAACACCTTGATCATCTTGCTTGTTTCGGAACACCCACTTTGTTCCAATGACTCTTGCACCTTTTGGTCGCTCTTCAAGAGTCCAAACTTCATTGCTGGTGAAGTTATTCAACTCTTCATGCATGGCATTGATCCAATCCAGATCTTGAAGAGCTTCTTCTACCTTGGTAGGCTCAAAGCAAGAGACAAAAGAGTGATGAGCAATAAATGAAGCAAGTTTTTATGAGCGTGTCATCACTCCCTTTGATGGACTTCCTATGATGAGATCTTGTGGATGATCTCGTAGTAGAGGTGTGTTTCTTCTATTGACCACTTGAGGAGGAGGTTGTGGAGCATCAACATCTTGTGCTTTTACCACCATTTGCTCATGGGAGACATGAGTATCTTCATCTTCTACTCTCCCATCTTTTTCACCATCTTGTGGCACATTTGATGAAGAGGGTGGATCAATCACTTTTACATCATCTTCGTCATCTTTAGGCTTGATGTCTCTAACTGGAATATTCTTCATAGCCTCCCTCAATGGTTCATCACCTACATCATCAAGATTCTCATGTGCTCCTTGGGAGCTATTAGATTCATCAAATTTCACATCATATGTTTCTTCAACCAAGCCGGTGGCATGATTAAATACTCTATATACTCTAGACTTTGATGAGTAACCAACAAGAAAATCAATATCACAATGTCTTTGAAACTTCCCTAGGTGTTGCCGCTTCTTATAGATATAGCATTTGCAACCAAACACCCTAAAGAAGGAGACGTCCGGCTTCTTCCCATTGAGCAACTCATAAGGTGTCTTGCCAAGGAACTTTTGAAGGAATAGGCAAGTTTGATGCATAGCATGCGGTGTTGATTGCTTCCACCCATAGAGCTTCGGGGGTGTTGTATTCATCAATCATAGTTTTTGCAAGAGTGATCAATGTCCGGTTCTTCCTCTCAACTACACCATTTTGTTGAGGAGTATATATTGCGGAGACTTCATGTTTGATTCTAACTTCATCACAATAGGCTTCTATGTTTGTGTTGTCAAATTATTTGCCGTTGTCATTTCTTATCTTCTTGAGCCTCACTTCAAATTCATTTTGGGCTCTCTTGGCAAACTTCTTGAAGCAAGATGCAACTTCGGATTTGTCATGAAGGAAGAATATCCATGTATACCTTGAATAGTCATCAATAATCACAAGACAATAAAGATTTCCTCCCAAACTCTTGTATGTTGTTGGTCCAAATAAATCCGTGTAAAGGAGTTCTAGCACTCTTGTGGTTGACATGAAAGCTTTGGTTGGATGAGTATTTGCAACTTGCTTGCCGGCTTGACATGCACTACAAAGCTTGTCCTTCTCAAACTTCACATCCTTTAATCCTCTCACCAAATCATTTTTCATTAGCTTCTTGAGTGAGCTCATCCCAATATGAGCAAGTCTTCTATGCCATAGCCACCCAAGTGTTGTTTTGGTGAATAAGTAAGTCTTCAAGTTTGCATCTTCGGAGATAAAATCCACTAGATATAAGTTATTGTATCTAAATCCTTTGAATATAACTTGATCATCATCCTTCTTAGATACAATAACTTCCTTCTCGGTAAATAAGCATTGGAAACCAAGGTCACACAATTGCCCAACGGATAGCAAGTTGAAGCTCAATGAAGCAACATATAACATATTGGAAATTAAATGATCATTAGATATTGCCACTTTGCCTAATCCTTTAACCTTGCCCTTTGAATTATCCCCAGATGTGATTCTTTCTTGTCCATCTACTTCTTCATATAGTGAGGTGAACATACGAGGATCACCGGTCATATGTTGTGTGCAACCACTATCAATAGCCCAATGACTTTCACCGGTCTTGTAGTTCACCTACACACAAGAGATCAAGCTTTAGGAACCCAAACTTGTTGAGGGCCCTTCACCTTCTCAATAAGTGACTTAGCAACCTAAATTTTTTTAGGCCTATTCTTGTTGGGAGGTCCTAAGAACATGACTTTCATCTTTCCACTAGAATCCTTTCTAAGCATGTAGTGAGCATTGAAAGCAAATGGTCTAGCATGCTTGGGCAAGGATTGTGGTGGTGGTGTTTGGCACTCATGAGCAAAGTGGCCTTCTTGTCCACACTTAAAACATCTTTTTGGCTTTGGCTTTGGCTTTGATTGTTGTTGTTGAACTTGAGCTTTCTTCTTCTCTACATTTGCCATATATCCAATGCCACTTCTATCCATCTTCATGACGGTGTTCATTAGTAGCTCACTTTGAAGATACTTTCCTCTTGTGAATTTACTCAATCCAATCTTAAGATGCTCTCTTTCCAACTTGAGCTTCTTGTTCTCTTCCTTGAGTGCATCACTACTTTTATCTTCCTTGGGAGCAACAATGTTTCTCTCTTCCTTGAGTTTCTTGTTTTCTTCTTTTAGCTTCTCATTCTCAAGAATCAAGTCACCATCATGATCAAGAGTTTCTAGCACAATGGTGTTGTGAGATTTGAATGCTTCAAACTCTTTCTTAAGCTTTTCATTATCTTGCTTGAGCTTGACATACTCATCATAGTCATTGCACTCAACCACTTGCTTGCCCTTGCTACTAGAACTTTGCTCAATGCTCTCATCAATTAAGTCATCTAATGATGTAGCTATATCAATCTTAACAACATGGTTATTAGCATTATGTGGCTCATTGGGTAAAAATTCTTGAGCAATGATAAGACTATCATGATTGATCTTAAGAGTAGTATATTCTTCTTTTAACTTGTTGTGACTAGTGATGAGCTCTTTGTGCACCCACTCAAGTTTATCATGTTTATATTTAAGCTCTTTCTTAGAAGATTTGAGCTCCTTGAGTTTGGATGATATAGCATCATTTGTTTCTCTAAGCTCAACATTAGCCTTTTCCGCTACATCATATTTAGCTAAAAGAGAATCATTCTTAATCTCAAGCTTTTTATTTTTATCTCTAGTATTTATAATGATCTTAGTGTATTTCTTTAGCAACTTAACAAGATCATCATACGAAGGTGATTCATATTCATCATCATCGCTATCGCTATCACTATCATCATTATGAGCATGATCATCACCACTACTATCATCATCATGTGATACCTTTCGTTCACCTTTAGCCATAAGGCATAGGTGTGTAGAGGATGATGGCGGTGGTGGCGGCGACGAAGATGATGAAGAGTCAATAACAATAGCGGCCACCTTCTTGTCGTCACTATCATCATCGGATAATCCACTAGATGAATCAATGTCCGTGAGCCAATCACCGATGATGTAAGCCTTTCCACTCTTCTTCTTGTGGAAGTTTTTCTTCTTGCCATCTCTTTTCTTGTATGGCTTGTTCTTTTTCTTCTCATCTTCATATTCATTGCTTGAGTCATCTTTTTTGCCCTTGTTTTTGCTCTTGAACTTGTCTTTCTTGGGCTTTGTGCATTGGTGAGCTAGATGACCAAGTTCACCACAATTGTAGCAATCCATCTCAGAGATTGACTTTCTTTTTGAGCTAGTGAAGAACTTCTTCTTCTTGCCATCAAATTTAATGCCACTCTTGTTGAGCTTCTTTAGCATCTTGGCGGTCTTCTTCACCATGAGTGCAAGGCTTTCATCATCACTTGAGCTCTCATACTCAAGCCTTGCTTTGCCCTTTTCTTGGCTAGCTTTGAATTCTAAATCTTTTTCTTTCTTCTTTGTACAGGATGAGCCATCTTGAGGTGTGATGTGCATGTACATCTCATGAGCATTGATCTTTCCCAAGATTTGTGTCGGTGTAGCGGTGGAAAGATCACCTTGATGTAGCACGGTCACAATATGCTCATATTTGTCAATGGGGAGGACACTCAAGATTTTTCTTACAACATCGGATGGTTGTATTTGAGTGAGTCCAAGCCCATTGACTTCCTCTACAAGAACATTCAAACGTGAATATATTTCATTAGCACATTCTTTAGGAAGCATTTCAAAAGAGTTGAGCTTTTTCATGACAAGATGATAGCGTTCCTCACGCTCACTCTTTGTTCCTTCATGAAGCGCACAAACGTCCGACCATAGTGCATGGGCGTCTTTGTGGTTCCTCACCCGGTTGAACACATCTTTACAAAGACCTCTAAATATGGTGTTTCTAGCCTTTGCATTCCATTTTTCATAGTTCAACTCATCGCCTTGTGGGTGTGCGACATCCTGAGGTTTTGGGAAACCTTGTGAGGCGGCTCTAAGTATTCCAACATCTAGAGCTTCTAGATACGCCTCCATACGAATTTTCCAATAAGGAAAATCGTCCCCCTCAAAGATAGGAGGTGGTCCATCCCCATGAGACATCTTTCACTAGGCGGTTAAGCCTAAATATGTGAGCACGAGGCTCTGATACCAATTGAAAGGATCAAGATGCCTAAGAGGGGGGGTGAATTGGGCTAATTCTAAATTTATTTGCAATAATTAAATCCTACGGTTAGCCCAATTAACCCCTTGTACCTAAAAAGTGTTTCTAGTTGTTCTACCGTACAAATGACTTGCAACCTAAGTTCCAATCCTACTCTAGCATGGCAATTCTATGAATTGTAAAGATAAGAATTGAATTGCTCAATGTAAATACTCAAAGTAATTACTCAAAGGAAATCCTCAAAGTAAATGCTCAAAGTAAATAGAGAAGGAGGAACGCGGCGATGTTTTGCCGAGGTATTGGAGAGTCGCCACTCCCCACTAGTCCTCGTTGGAGCACCCACGCAAGGGTGTAGCTCCCCCTTGATCCGTGCAAGGATCAAGTGCTCTCTACGGGTTGATTCTTCGACACTCCGTCGTGGTGAATCACCCACAACCGCTCACAACTTGAGTTGGGTCATCCATAAGCTCTCCGGATGATCACCAAGCTCTCCAATCACCACCAAGCCATCTAGGTGATGGCGATCACCAAGAGTAACAAGCACGAACTCTCACTTGACCACGACAAGCCTAGGGAGAAGGGTGGATGTACACTTTGCTATTCTTGATCTCACTAATGAGGGCTCTCTTTGGGATTCTCAAATCTCAATCACCTCACTAGGACCTTGCTCTTCTTGGCACTCTCTAAGGTGTGTTTCAGTTGTTGGAATAAGCAAAAGTAACTCCACACACGAGTGGAGCTTCTATTTGTAACATGGGCTGAAAAACAAACCATTATGTGCCTCTGCGGGGTGACCGGACGCTCCGATCATGTTGATCGGACGCTCCAGTCAGTTCTCCCTGAAAATCAGTGTTTACAGTGTGACCGGACGCGTCCGGTCATGATTTTCCCTCTCTAGAACCTTACTGGAAACGACCGGACGCTGGCTCTCAGCGTCCGGTCACTTGACCTTCCAGCGTCCAGTCGCACCGAACAATTTCACCTCGGTCAAATGAACTGACCGGACTCTGCGCCAGCGTCCGATCACACCGAAGCCAGTGTCCGGTCAATATTTGACCCTCCATTCACTTCCAACTCTCAATCATATGTGAATAAAGTTTGCTCCAATAGATCTTAGGCATATGTAGGAGCTACCTAGCGCTAGTTTTAACAAGTGTGCACCACACCTAACTCACTAGACTCACCTAGGTCAAGCTACCCGTCCATACCCCCCTTAATAGTATGGCCAAAGGAAAAACAAAGTCCTAAACTACTCTAAGTATCTCTCCAACTCCAAACGACACTTAGAACTAGTCCATCCTTAACCTTGTCGTCCATCCTTTAAAAACAGAAACGATTTCCATCGTAGGGGCATGACCACCATGATTGCCCAATTGATCTCAATTACCATGACCTAACTTAATTGCCTCTACAAAACACACGTTAGTCATAGTAATCTTGTATTGTCATTAATCACCGAAACCCAACTAGGGGCCTAGATGCTTTCAAAGGTCTACATTCCCAAGATTCAACCTACAAGTAACAAGACAATCAAGACAAAGCAATCCGAGACCCCCAAGCCACAAGCCCCACTTCCACGGTGCTATGCTAGTGACTATATGTGTTGTTGGGACAAGGATGGCAAGATTGTAGTCAAGTTTGTTGGTGCCCAAAAAAGGAAGGAGATTATGATGAGTGTTTGGGTGCCCAAGTTTTATGCGACTAACCCCCTAGGACCCAAATATGTTTGGGTACCTAAAACAAAAGCTTGATTTATATTTGTAGGAATATTCCTTCAGTGAAACAAGTTGGGTGGTGGATACTAGTTGCACCAATCATATGACCGGAGAGAAGGACATGTTCGGATCATTCCAACCTAGTCATGACCAAAGTGGGAACATTGTGTTTGGTGACAATGGAAAAGGAGAAGTTCTCGGTTTGGGTAAAATTGCTATCTCAAATGATAATTCTATTTCCAATGTTTTACTTATGAATTCATTGAGATACAATTTATTGTCCATTTCGCAACTTTGTGAGATGGGCTACAATTGTCTCTTTACGGATAAGGGTGTGGAAGTCTATAGAAGGGAGGATTTCTCTATTGCATTCACGGGTCATTTAAAAGGGAAACTCTATCTAGTTGATTTCACATCAAATAGAGTAAGTCCTGAGACTTGTTTAATGGTAAAATCTAGCATGGGTTGGTTTCGCCGACTTGCTCATGTTGGGATGAGGAACTTGGCCAAACTTCAAAAAGGCGAACACATCCTTAGACTAACAAATGTTTCTTTTGAGAAAGATAGGATTTGTAGCGCATGCCAAGCGGGAAAGCAAGTTGGAGCTAAACATCCCGTCAAGAATGTTGTGACAACCGAAAGGCCATTGGAATTGCTTTACATGGATATATTTGGACCCATCGCTTATATAAGCCTTGGTGGTAACAAATATGGTTTCGTAATTGTTGATGATTATTCTCGTTTCACTTGGGTATTCATTTTACATGACAAGAGTGAGGTACATGGCATCTTCAAGAAGTTTGCAAAAAGAGCTCAAAATGAGTTTGATGTCAAGATCAAGAGAGTTAGAAGTGATAATGGGATGGAGTTCAAGAACACCAACATTGAGGAGTTCCTTGACAAAGAAGGAATCAAGCATGAATTTTCAGTTTCATACACTCCACAACAAAATGGTGTCGTGGAGAGGAAGAACCGAGCGCTCATTGAAGCCGCAAGAGCAATGTTGGATGAATACAAGACTCCAGCCAACTATTGGGCGGAAGCAGTTAGCACGGCATGTCATGCTATCAAGCGCTTATATCTTCACAAGAAAAGGGACAAGACCGCCTACGAACTTCTAACCGGTAAAAAGCCTAAGGTGCACTACTTTAGAGTTTTTGAATCCAAGTGTTTCATACTTAACAAGAAATCCGAAAGCTCAAAGTTTGCACCAAAGGTTGATGAAGGTTTCATGCTTGGTTATGGTACTAATGAACATGGATGTCATGTTTTCAATAAAACCACTAGTTTGATTGAAATCGCGGTAGACGTGACTTTTGATGAAACCGACGACTCTCAAAAGGAGCAAGTCAATGTTGAGATTGTAGGTAATGAAGAAGCTCCACATAAAGCCATCAAGAAGCTTGCAATTGGTGAAGTAAAGCCCATCGAAGATGAAGATGATGACACTATCGTGCATGTTGATCTTGATACAACCACTCATCATGCCTCATCCAATGAACATGGTGAAGATTCCACAACAAGAAATGATCAAGATGGGAGATCAAATGAAACACAAGGTCATTCTCATGAAGATGGTGTCAACAATAAGCAAGCTCAACCTCAACTCAACAATGAAGAAAGGAGTGAAGACAACCCTCCAATATATCATGACCATGATGATGGCCCCATCCAAAGATCAACTCAAGTGCCACATCCTAGAGTGCATCAATCCATTCAACAGGATCATCCCATTGATAACATATTGGGGAGCATCCCACGAGGGGTAACGACGTGTTCTCGTTTAGCAAGTTTTTGTAAACATTACTCGTTTGTTTCTCCTTTAGAACATCATAGGGTGGAAGAGGCACTTGATGATCTAGATTGGATGATAGCCATGCAAGAGGAGTTGAACAACTTCACTCGGAATAAAGTCTGGTCCTTAGTGGAAAGGCCCAAGCAAAATGTGATTGAAACCAAGTGGGTCTTCCGCAACAAGCAAGATGACTATGGCGTGGTGACAAGGAACAAGGCAAGGTTGGTGGCTCAAGAATTCACTCAAATTGAAGGCTTGGATTTTGAGAAGACCTATGCACCAATGGCTAGGCTAGAATCAATTTGTATTCTACTTGCCTATGCCGCTCATCAAGATTTCAAGCTATATCAAATGGACGTGAAGAGTGCATTTCTCAATGCCCCCCTATCCGAGTTGGTGTATGTAGAGCACCCATCGGGCTTTGAAGACCCCAAGTATCCCAACCATGTCTACAAGCTCGACAAGGCGCTCTATGGGCTCAAACAAGCCCCTAGAGCTTGATACGATTACTTGAAGGATTTCCTACTCAAACAAGGGTTTGAGATAGGAAAGGCCGATGCTACTTTATTTACTTATAAAGTCAATAATGATATCTTTATTTGCCAAATATATGTCGATAACAAAATATTTGGTAGTACTAATGTGGCTTTTTGTGAGGAATTCAGTAGGATTATGACAAATAGGTTCAAGATGTCCATGATGGGAGAGTTAAAGTTCTTTCTTGGATTTCAAATCAAGCAACTCAAGGATGACACGTTCATAAGTCAAACCAACTACACCAACGACATGTTGAAGAAGTTTGACATGGACAAAGCCAAGCCCATCAAGACACCTATGCCAACCAGTGGACATCTTGACCTTGACCAAGGAAGAAAGGACATCGATCAAAAGATATATCGCTCCATGATTAGATCCCTCCTTTACCTTTGTGCATCTATGCCCGATATTATGCTTAGTGTGTGCAAGATTTTAAGCTAATCCGAAAGAATGCCATTTGATGGCCATTAAGAGAAATTTTTGATATTTAGTGCACACTCCTAATCTTGGCTTGTGGTATCCTAAATGTTCCACTTTTGAGTTACTTGGCTATTTCAATTTGGATTATGCCAGTTGTAAAGTAAACCGAAAGAGCACCACTAGGACCTGTCAATTTATTGGTAGGTCCTTGGTGTCTTGGAGCTCTCAGAAGTAAAACTCCGTTGCATTATCCACCGCTGAAGCCGAGTATGTGGCGGCCGGTGCATGTGTGCCCAGCTACTTTGGATGAAGCAAACTCTCAAAGACTTCGGTTGTGAGCTAACCAAGATTCCCCTTTTGTGTGACAACAAGAGTGCCATTAACTTGGCAAACAATCCCGTAAACCACTCTCGAACAAAGCATATAGACATCCGGCATCACTTTTTGAGAAACCATGAAGCCAAAGGAGATATCGCAATTCATCATGGGAGCACCGAAAAGCAACTAGCCGATATCTTCACAAAGCTCTTAGATGAGTCAAGATTTTGTGCTTTGAGGAGTGAACTAAATATTATTGATTCTCGTAAAAGGCTTGATGTCTTGCACATACTTTGTTTGAACTAGCTAGGAGAAAAGAATTATGAAAATATTGTGTGACACTTTCAAAATCTAATTTATAGTTTTCATATGTGACTACTGCTTTGTGGAATGTTTGAAACCTAGTCACATGTGAAAATGATGTGTCCATCATATTTTTGCCCCATATGGCATAGTAAGCTCGAGGTAGGATGTTTATGAAGTTTCCTGCATCGGAAGTCCTAGCGTCTGCTGGAAGTTTCGATAGCCGGAAGTTCTGGCCCCTGGGTCAGAACTTTCGACTATCGGAAGTCCTAGCTCAGGCCAGAACTCCCAACGCAGATCTGAGTGGATGGCTCTTTAACCGCGCCCATGTTACCTAGGGTTCATTATTTAACCGTGTCTGGTCCCCTACCCCACGCCGCTATCTCCCCCCTGCGTCGTCGCCACGCCGCCCCTACGTCACCGCCCCGCCCTTACGCCTCCCGCGCGCTGCCCATCATCCCCCTCGTGCCCCCCTTCGCACCTCCTCACCCTTCCTCGTCGTCGTGGTGGCCGTGGCTCTATTCACGGAAGTCGTCCTCGTAGCGGATTTGGTGTTTCTCCTCTTCTTTCTCTCTCTTCCAAGGTACATCCTCCATGGCTAATCCTAATTTCTAATGTACCTTACGATTTGATTCTTTTCTTCCTCCCTCTCTCCTTTTCTTCCTTTGTTGTGTGAATGATTGCGTAGATTTAGAGCCCCATGTATGGATTGGCCACCAAAGTGCGTCGGGAGTCCTGGCGTTCATCAAAAGTTCCAGCTCGAGGGTCAGAACTCCCGACTTCCGAAAGTCCTGGCTTAGGCCAGAACTCCCGATCATCGGAAGCCCCAACGCTAGCCGAAACCTCCGACCCCTAGGTCGTTACTCCATCTATGTTTCTCCATCTCTAGGCTCTTGTTCAACCTTCTCATGCTCTCGCTTCTTAGTTTCTTTTAGTTTTTCTCCGCAGCGATGGCTTTCAGTAGTGATGACACTCCTCCGTGTCATAGCGAGAAGCATTCCAAGAAGAACAATGACCTCATTGGATCCTCTTGCCCGCCTAGACGCACCAAGGCATCACTCCCTCATGATGCAACTGGTGGTCATGGGGCTTGTGCTCCTACCGCTCGTGCTTAAGCCTAGGCTCCAGCTCCGCTCGCTGGTGCTGCTGCTCAGAGTTCATTCTCGGCATTGGCGATGTGCCCATTATTGATCTTGCTGAGGAAGCCCTTGATCAAGAAGGAAGGACCATTGCTGAAGATGTCTACACCATGACTCCCTCTGCTCCGGGCTATTTTGGGGCTAGTCGGTTGGTTCCGTTCGCCAGTCCTACTCCTACCATCCGGGAATCACAACGCACTCCAAATCTAGCTGGAGGTTACACACCTCATTTGATGGTTGATTATCATCGCCATGTGGCTGAGATTCATCGTCGGCGTGCCCAACCTCTCTATGATGAGACCAAGGATTTGAGAATTGAGTACAGGTTCTGGCAACCATTTCATTTTGACTTTTATCATCATTTGGTCTATCTCTGCTACATCAACAAGAGCGAGGCCCCTGTGATTCCGATGAAGGCCATTGACACTTTTCAGCTTAGCAAACTACCTGGCTTGGGCATGACACAGCTACTCCGTGACTTGAGGAGGATGGGGTTACAGCCACTGATGGAGTTCCGCAAGCCGTGGAACAATGAGATTATCTATCAAGTCTATGCCTCCTATCACTTAGACACTCGGGAGGATACACATGTCATTCATTGGACCACCGAAGGTAAGCACTACAAGGTTGATTTCATTACTTTTTCTCACCTTCTTGGCTTGGACCACAGGGATCGCACCTCCACTGCCATCATTGAGATTTCAGCTCTTGCCATGGATGAGTATCATTACATATATTTGGATGGTCATCGTGCTAATGGGAAGACCGTTGGGCTGATACTATGTGCTCAACAACATTCTTCATCGGATCTTGTATCCCAAGATAGGTGACTCTACTAATCTCCGTGAGGATTCCCAGGTTGTACATGCTTGCTTTGGAGTTGAGTTCACCAAGTTCTCCATCAGTCATTATATTTGGGACAAGATCTTTGTGGCTAGTGAGGATGTGGTGAAGCACTACCCCTATGCTCCATTCATCATGCATATCATTGAGCACATGTCTACATTCACTTCCCTTCAAATGCCCCTCACAAAGTTCTTAAGATGTCCAACAAGATGTCGCTTTAGGCAAAGTGGGAGTTAGAAGAGGCCGCTAAGGGAAAAGGAAAAGGCAAAGGCAAAGGTGCCTTAGGCTCCTCCTCACGTGCTTCTCCACTGCATGCTTTGCGCTCTCGCCGTGGTCATAGTGAGGAGCCCTCCAGCAAGTTTAAGTTCTTCATGAAGTATATGTTTGGAGCTTGTTGTGCTAGTGCTGAGCGTGAGCAAGAGATGCTAGTGAGGATGCATCACATTGAGCAGAAGCTTGACATTCCCTCCGCTCTGCCTTGGGCCTTGGAGCCACTTCGTGATCCTTTTGAGCTTTATGATGAGGCTTGCAAGGAATACTATGGAGAGTCATCTAATCAGCCCCGTCCCCATGGCAAGTCACAAATGGATGTCGATGATGAGGAGTACCGAGAGGAAAACGATGACGATGATGATGATGATGGTGGTGGTGGTGGTGACCGTGATGATGAGGCCTACGACGATGAGTAGTCATTTCTCTCATGTGGCCTACCCCTTTTGGCACTTGTTGACAAAGGGGGAGTGTTAGGCTTTGATCTTATTATAATAAGTTAGTTGGTCGCTTGGAGCTTGTGAGACTTTAAAACTTTTAGCTTGTATGAACTATGTCATATGATGGCACTATGTGATGGACAACTATATTTGTGTGATAGATGATTGTAGGACAAGCAAAGTTTATCTACATATCTATTAGTCTCTACATGTGAATGGTGGATGTTATTTTGGATGGCCATGTCTTGTTTCAAGTTGTTACTTTGAGATCTTGGCCATCATATTTTCTTTTACTTGTTAAGTGAATATAACATGTCATATTGCATTCTCTTTTTTCACGGATATGCACTTGTTCACATATGCTTGTTGCACTCCATGGATTGCAAAATTTAGGGAGAGTTTCTATCTTAATATATGCAAGTGAAGTGTTGATGGTCATCATTGAAATTCAAATTCATTGCATATATTAAGGGGGAGCTCTCTATAAATTTTTGGGTTCAAAAGCTTTAAATTCTTAGATTTTTATGAAGCCTAAGTTGGTTGTTATAAATTACCAAAAAGGAGGAGATTGAAAGTGCATTTGCCCCCTATGTGGGGTTTGGTGTATTGATGACATCCAAACTAGGGACTAATAAGATTTTAATGAGATATATTGCAGCTTTAGTCCCTTGAAAGTTTTAAAAGAGTTGATTTAAGATGAAATGGTATTCCTCAATTCTTCAAGTGCAAAAAGCGGACGAACCCAAAGCGCTCCCCAAAGCCTTTTTATTTTGTTTTGGGTTTAGATATGTCGTACTATAAAGAGGAATGCAAATTTAGGTGGTCTGACGAAGATAGAGTGCTTAAACATAAAAGTAAAATCAAAAGATACACAAAATCACCTCTCGAACACTTGGACATAGTTTATGGACTTTTGGTAGTTAGAAGTTCTAGCGTGAGCCAAGAGTTTCGGCTGTTGGAAGTCCCGATGTTTGGTGCCGGAAGTCCCGGTGCTTGTTGACTTAGCCGCAGCCGTCTACGCATCTTCGCCCGTCGGAAGTCCTGATGGGAGTCGGGAGTTCGGGTGCTGGAAGTTCGGCTCCCTCCGGAAGTCCCGACACTTCACGACTTAGCCACTGCGCATCTTCGCCTGTCGAAAGTCCCGACAGGAGTCGAGAGTTTTGGGTGCCGGAAGTCCTAGCTCCCGTCGGAAGTCCCGACGCCTTAGGACTTAGTCGCTTGGCTCGTCATGTCTGTCGGGAGTCCCGACGGCTACCGAAAATCCCGGTGACCGTCAGGAGTTCCAATGATATGTGAGCAAGCCTAGTGGACTGTCTGTGTGAACATTGTTTTTGCGTTGAGCCAGAAGTTCCGGAGATCTGTGTCAAAACTTTTGACTCAGATCTGAACGGTTGGATTTGCCTTTTAGTATAAATAGGTCTCTCATCTCTTCTAACTGACATAACTCATTCATTACTCACCAACCTTTGTCTAAAATAGCTTCCAAGCATTCAAAGCACCCCTCTCCTCTCCTCTCCTCTCCTCTCCTCTCCTCTTTGCTTCAATCTTTGATTCCCTTAGGGTTTTGAGTAAAAGGAGAGTGGATTGAGTGAGAGAATCACTTTAGCTAGCTTGAGCACTTGATTTCTTTGTCAAGCCGGTTGGATTTGAGTCTATTACTCTTGGGTTCTTGGAACCCTAGGCAGCTAGGCATCGTCCAAGAGCTTCCATCTTGTGGAAGAGCCTTGGGAAGTTTGTATTATCCTTGATTTCTTAGTGGAAAGCTCAAGTAACCTTTGTGGTTGCTTTGAGAGACGCAAGGAGGTGGAAGAGACTCCGACCTTTGTGGTCACCTCAACAATGAGGATGTAAGAGCTCCTATGTGGGGTTGCCGAACCTCGAAATAAATTCTTATGTCCCGCGTGCTTGTTGTTGTGATTTGTGCTATTATATTTGTTCTTGTTGGTTTGTCTTCCTCCCTAACTCTCCTCTTAGGGTTTGGACTTGATCTACGAAGTGGTGACCTTCCGGCGTCAAAGGAGCAACCCCAACACTTCATCTTACCACTAGGGAGTGGGATTGTAAGATATCTTTCACTCAAAGTTTGTTTTAGCACTTGTAGTGCTATTCTCGTAGGTGTCGGAACTCTCGGCTGTTTGCGTCAGAACTTCTAGCTCCCGGAAGTTCTGGTCCAAACTATCGGGACTTCCGACTGTCACTAACATTTGACTTTGAGATTATGCAGAAATTTTTAGATACGCCTATTTATCCCCCCTCTAGGCATTGTTTGGATCCTTTCAGTATCACTTGGACCTCCATCAGCTACTGCCCTGTGCCCATGGCTAAGGTCCTCGAAATCAGGAACTAGTGGATCCCTCCCAGGCAACACCCTCCTCAATATCTGTATTTCCCTATCATTGAGATGACGAACATGACGATCGTCGTCAGAGTCTTCAGCTAATTCCTCTACAAAGGTTTCATCATCTCCAACTACCTCCATATCAAACCGGTTCCTAGCCCTAGCATCGCCAAACTCATCTTCACCACTAAGATCAGCTTCATCACTAAGATCATCAAAAATTAAGTCATCTCCGCTAGCGTCGTCCAAACCTTCATCGCCCTCACCAACTCCATAAGACTCATCATCATCATCACTATCATGATTCTCATCACCATCGGCTACCGTGTTCTCATGATCATCTCTGACGTCGTCACAACAACCTTCATCTCCCTCGATCAATCCTAACCCGTCAACACCACCATACGTTGGTTGTGTGAGAACTATTTCTTTTTCTACTAATGGACCATTCTCTATGCGAGCGTTGAGTGATGGACATGCTTCAATGTTCTCAATTCCTATGCCATACTCCTTAATTATCACCAAATCCAATGATTGTACTTCGGAGGCCAACACAACTACCTTGTAATCATTCCATTTGGACTTGCTTGTAATTTTGAGCAACCTCTTGATGCGTGGACCCTGAGACGACCCAATATCTATGACCCCTTCAAACTGAACATGCATGTCTCCTTCGGACCAACCTAGCCTTACTTTCACTCGGTCCACTAACTGGGTCAAAGAGGGTGACTCAGAAAAAATCAACACATCCTCAAACATGTCCTCAAATTTGACACTATCATCTCTTGTCCTAACAATATGTCATCCGTGATGCAACCTCACTAATTTATCCATCTACAACCATCACACAACAAATAAATTATCAACTAATGATATGGACCTAGTAAATCAATAACATTTCTAACTAGAGTTGCCGATGCATTATTATCAACACACTGCTAAAACAATTTGATAGGTATAGCATTGTGTTACCAAGATTGTAGGTTGTGCTCTAAGATTCATTGGTGTCATTTGAGACAATTAGTTCAGCATAAGGTTGTAACGTCCAAACATATAGTGATGTTACATAATTTGCAGGGATCATCCTATATGCTAGGCTTCAATATTTTCTACACATAACCCAAACTTCTACCTGTCATGGTCACATATTTTAAAACAAGACCAGATCTACTTTTTTCTTATAACCTCCTAACCCACTGCTATCAAGGAAACCCTAGTGCCAAATGACGAACTAGCACTAAAACTAAATCAATCAAAAATATCATACCACAACTCAAACTAAACCATAAATTTCACATATACTTGAGCAACCATACAATACCCAACATTCTACATGTATACAACCAATGCAAGTAATTCTAACCGGACAAATTAGGGGAGGGCAAGGGGCATTACCTCGGGGATTCGTCCTCATGCCAGATCCGGCCACCCTAGTGTGCCACTATAGAGTTAGGGTTCGTGGGGGATGGAGAGGAGAGAGAGCGAACAGGCGGCGAGCGGAAAGAATGGAGAAGGGAGAGGAGGAAGAAGGGGGCCGCATGACTTAAGTGCCCAAGCCTCGGCGCTCAGTCGGGCCTCGCCGAGGTCTAGGCGTTGGCGTTAACTAAGCCCACGCCTAGGGTTCTGTGGGGGAGAGAGGGAGAGAGAGGAGCAGTGGCGGGGAAAAAGAATAGAGAAGGGAGAGGAGGAAGAAGTGGGTCTCGTGGCTTAACTGCCCAAGACTCGGTGCTGAGTCGTGCCATGCCAAGGTCTGGGCCTCGGCGTTAACTAAGCCCACGCCGAGCTCTGTGGGCCCAACTGATGTGGACACGCCTACGATGTCCGAAATAATGCCCAATCTTTCACGGTGCAGAAATCACAAAGATATCTATGGCCGAGACTTAATATAGCAACAGACCAAAAACTACTGCTCACACAAGAAGCGCAAACAATATAATATTATGTCCGGCGATGATTTAATCTCCTCGGCCAAGTCGAGAGTTTGGATCTGAAGAAGTTTGAGAGACAAACTATACTTTTTGTGTATATGATGTATATATACTTGCACGGGAAGACAAAATAAATATATAATTTAATAATTGGCCAAAAGAACGCAGCTCTATTCCTTTTGTTGATAGGAAACCGGCGACAAATATTTCAACATAGATCAATCTCACATAATTGTATTGACCAAGCAAGACGCTAATCCAGATAGGTAAAATAATTCGATTGTTCAACCAAAGACAAGCGGTAGCAATAATTAAAAATATTGGCCACAAACTTGACAGATGCAACGAGTAGTAGGCGATCTCCAACCCCTGCCTAGGGCACGATCCGTAGAGGGATTCCCGCCGAACCAATGCGAGCGAGAAGATGAATTTCGATCACACACCAACACAAATTCTCGCAGGATCGAGTAACGTAAATCACCGCCGGCGGCTCAACGGGAATAACTCAACGAATAAAATCAATCTAAACTTTACAAGAGCCATGGCCACAGGATATATGGCTCATGAGCCCCACCAACCGCGGCCGCGAGACCCAACCCAGCTCGTCTAGACACACTAGGAGACCTGACCGCGGACTATGCGCGCGGACTAAGTACTTAAATGAAATAATAAATAATCCCGACTTGTAGTCACTTTACTTAATCTAGCCATAATCTAAAAGTGCCTCAACATGCTTACCCATCAAAGTAGCGAAGATACTTCTTGACTTCCTCCCGACGTTAGCATCAATAAACACGCATTATGACGGCATATTTTTCTTCATATATCTTCCCTTCACATCAAAGGATAATGCACCAAATTTCATGGTTAAATAATATGGATCATCTGCACTAATAAATTGAGGAGCCATGGGCTCATCCTGTTCCACCTTGAAACAAAGCCATCCTCGGCTTTGGATTATTCTAAGTGTCTTGCATTGCTGATTATATCTTCATCATTCTTCCACCTTCAAGCTTCTCAAAAGTGGATAGAAAGTTTAGCAAAGATGATTTATTAGCAACGGTCTTTGCTATTTGGACCCATTGCAATAACTTTGGAAGCATTATCTAGAGAATTAATCATCACAATATCTTCTTCTCCCTTACTAGGGATTTTAGGATTACCCGCCACAATTTTAGGATCCTTGCATAAATTCAGTGCATTAACCTTTTACAAACATCAGCGCTATGAAGAAATTCTAGTGTAGTCAATGGTGACGTAAAATTTGACAGCGGACACGCTTTCAAGTATTCAGGAGTGGTGTTCAACTTCGAGAGTTTGGTCATTTCTAAAAAATATTGTTCTCGAGGTTACTTTAAAAAATATTTAGAAAAAAGGATCAAAATGTAAAAATTTCACGCATAAAGCAGCGGCCCGCCCTACCACGCCAGCGACAAAAGCAGCGGAGGAGCCAGACCACGCCAGCCAGCCAGCGCGCCCGACTCGCCGTCGCAGCTGCCACGTCTCCCCTCCCATGGCCACCAGCTCCACAGCCACCGCCTCGCTGCACCTCCTCCTCCCGGCCTCCCGCCGCCGCCGCCACTTCGTGCCTCGGGCCGCCCACTCCGAGTCCACCCCGCCCCCTGCCGCCTCCGTCGACCGCCGCCGCTTCATTGCCCACACTGCCGCCGCGGCCGCCGTCTCGCCTCTCGTCTTGCCCCGCTGGACCCCCGCGGCGCGCGCGGACGACGCGCCGGCGCTCTCCGAGTGGGAGCGCGTCTTCCTGCCCATCGACCCCGGCGTCGTCCTCCTCGACATCGCCTTCGTCCCCGACGACCCATCCCATGGTATGACGGCACTCTTCATTCTCTCTTCAACGGCTAGCGCACGCACATCAAATCACAATGCACATACACAGCCGCTTCCTGTTACTAAGTCACTTACGCACCCAATCGAATCTGTGTCATGCATTGCTGCTTCTGCCACGTCTTCAACCTCTGCACACCAAACACCAAGGCCGCCTCGTGTTGGTGCTAATTTGGAGCCTGAGAAAAAATCAATCTTTTTTTTTTCTTCATCACCCACTTATGAACTCCTTCAGGCGTTCACCTTTTCAACGACAGCGCTAGCCGCTAGTGTAGTGTCTGCAAGTAAACGTTGACAGGGCACGCTTTCAAGTTTCAGGAGATGTCTTCTTCTAACTTGGCATCCTAGTGTTGTTCTCTATTTAATCTCTAGTAAAGGTTGAAGCAAGGCAAGCCATACACATTCTGTACACATGTATGAATTATGAAATGTAAGGCTGGCTGACTGACACGGAGGTCATTCAGGTTTTCTCCTTGGGACAACACCTGGTTCCCTCGCTCCATCCCTTCCGCAGAAGACGAAGATTTCAACTACAGGTTCAACTCAGTAAGCTTCAAGGGCAAAGAGGGATGGATTATCGGCAAGCCTGCAATTCTGCTGCACACTTCTGATGCTGGCGAGAGCTGGGAAAGAATACCCTTGAGTGCCCAACTTCCTGGGAACATGGTATTTTCATTTTTGGCTACCACATATCCCTCCCTTTGTTTGCATTTGAACTGGTGACATAAATGAGGTCATCCTTAATCGCTAATTCTTGTGAGACGATGGCAGGTTTACATAAAAGCTACCGGGGAGCAGAGAGCGCAGAAATGGTTACCGATGAGGGCGCAATCTATGTTACTTCTAACCGTGGCTACAACTGGAAGGCTTTCTAGCCCCCTGGCGATCCCCGGGCACGTGGAGCAAAGCCTCTCTCTTAAAATTTTATGATATTTTCAGGACTAAGGTTGAAGAAGATAAAAACCCGATTCTTTTGTTCAGCTCCTCCTAAATTTTTTTCTGGCTTCGTCCCTGGCTGTATCCATCCGAGGGAACTTCTATTTGACTTGGGAGCCTGGGCAGGTCTGGTAGAACTACCTGATATATATTACTTTGTTCTGTCTCCTGGAGTTTACAGGTACACATCTTGGTATATCTATGTGCAGCCATTTTGGCAACCCCACAACAGGGCGGTGGCACGGAGGATTTAGAACATGGGGTGGAGAGCAGACGGTGGACTTTGGCTGCTGGTGCGCGGTGGTGGGCTCTTCCTCAGCAAAGGAACCAGGGTAAGACTTGGAGACTTGGACAAGCAGGAGTTGGCACCTTTTTTTTTATCTTATCATCGCTTTTGTTGCAAAATGAGGAAGCAAAGCTCCCTTTAACTTTCGTCATGTGTTGCCTTGGCTAGAATAGAAACAACAGCGAGAACTTACCTGATGTTTTCCTTTATTTGGAGATCGTCCTGCCGATCATGTAACAATAATTGGTTTCTATGTGTAGATAACTGAAGACTTTGAGGAGGCGCAGGTGCAGAGCCGGGGGTTCGGGATCCTTGACGTGGGCTATCGCTCACAGGTAATTCATTACTTGATATAGAGAAGAAAAATGAAATTGCAATGCAGCTCTCAATCTCTTTGCCTGAGCTAGCTTTTTGTTACTAGCAAATAGCTGCAATGCACGATCCATGAGACTGAATGGCTCTCTTCCCAAATTGAATTCCTATGCGCTGCTGCACTGCACTGCACTGCAGGAGGCGGCCTGGGCTGCTGGTGGCAGCGGCGTGTTGCTGAAGACCACAAACGGAGGGAAGAACTGGGTGTGCGACAAGGCTGCCGACAACATCGCCGCCAGCCTGTACTCCGTCAAGTAAGCAACCAAGCACTGTTTGATCAATATATATAGATGATTGTTTGCCAGAAACATTTGTAATTGTGACGCTGGTTGTGATGGCACAGATTCCTTGATGACAGCAAAGGCTTCGTGCTGGGCAACGACGGCGTGTTGCTTCGATATCTTGGCTGAAAGAGTGCTGGAAGATCAGTTTCAATCATCGTATGTAGCTCTTTTGTATTGTATTGTATTGTATTGTATTGTACGTGACGTAACGAAGGTATATTATGGAGATACATACAATTGGTCGATTTATACAGCATATATATGTGTATGTGTACAACGGCATCTGCTGCTGCTGCTACTACTGTAAAAGACTGCTGACTGTGCTTGCATTCTCTCTTCCGCAACGCAAATTGTATCTGTATATGCTACTGTACCTGTTCTAAACAACCCTAAGACCAGGAGCAAGCAGAAATACTGCTCTTAGAAATCTTTACTATTATTATTATTGTTATTTGATCTTGATGCTGCTGCTGTTTTTATTGTTATTTGATCTTAGAAATTATTATTGCTGTTGCTATTATTATTGTTATTTGATCTTGATGCTGCTGCTGTTATTATTGTTGTTACTATTTCAAACAATGTTACACTCACACCCCCAGCCCGACCAGACATGAAAAGATCTATCTATCTGCTCCCTGCGTCCACGAATAACTGTCTTTTTTTTTTCTATACCGTAAGTTTAACTGAATTTATAAAAAATGCGTGCAACATTTATATATTCGAATAAATTTATTATGAAAATAGATTCTGTGATCTCTATCTAATGATATTAATTTTGTATTATAGATATTAATATTATATATATATATAGTTAAAGTTATTTCTTAAAAAGCAAAAACAATAGTTATTTAGCGACGCAGCGAGTCCTACGGATGCTCTTACCAGGAAAAGAAACAGATCTACAAATGCGCCATTTACACGTGGGGCCAAAGCACGTGATGAAACGGCGTCCGCCCACGGATCTACTGTACCTACTCCCCGTACTGTGTCAGTATCTGTGGCGTGCACATGTTCTCGCTCCGTCCGCGGAGGAATGCAGTTCTAATTTTCCGAGGAGTTTTAGTAAGTTTGAATTTTGATTAAAATTATATAAAAAAAATACTAACATCCCTAATGCAAAATTAGTATCATTAGATTAGTTATAGAATATATTTTAATAATAAATTTATTTTAAAATATAAATATTGATATTATTTGCTATAAACTTAGTTAAACTTGAGTTACTCTGACAGGGACGAATACCATAATTACAGATGGAGGAAGTATATATATATATATATATATATATAAATTAATATAATATATACTCCTATACTACAAAATTATAGGAGTATCCTGCTAGTCCGTATGTACTGTACTTGATGAGAAATTGTTTATTTCTAGCTTAGGCCTTGTTTAGATTGTAAGTTTTTTCACTCTCTCTCCATCACATTAAATCTTTGGACATATATATGGAATATTAAATGTAGATAAAAAAATAACTAAGTACACAATTTGATTGTAAATTACGAGACGAATCTTTTGAGCCTAGTTAGACCATGATTAGACAATAATTGTCAAATACAAACGAAAAAATCTACAGGGCCAAATACTAATTCCTAACCCCAATCTAAACAAGGCCTTATTCTCCCAGTGTGGAGTGGAGGAGCATCGTTGCATTCCAGCTGCTGTGGTGCCTTGGCAACAGTAGAATTGCAAGAAAGATTCGTGTGCCTACTGTCAGGCCAGGCAGCCACGTCTTGTCTTTGCTCGGAGCATCCCTTTCCCGGTGGTTTTGGTTGCAGCTCTGCTCAGCCTTCGCTCCGGCTCTACTCGTGCTCGTGCTCGTGCAACCATTTTAGTAAATGCTACATGTACACGCTCTTGGTTCCACGTGTGTTTATAGTCATCAATCATGCAAGCGATCGCATGGCATATAGGCCCTGTTTGTTAGAGCGGTCAAGAAAGAATTTTCTCCACAAACAAACAAACAAACAAAATACATGGTCAAAATAAATTAGTCAGAGTTAACTCCTGTATTTTAGTACAAACGGTGGCCAAAAAAAGATTTGGCTTATAGTTATAGCTTTTTTTTACCATGAACAGCTTATAAATCACACCGAACAGGCACATACACATCCCTACAGGTAACCATACCATTCTTTGATAGCATCACAAGAACAATTCGTATGTTTCCTAATCGTAAGAAAAAATCATCAAGCATCATTATGTTAATCACTAACGTTTTCTATCTCCGTCCTAGAACAAATCAATTCTTAGAATCACATAGAGTTAAACTATCCAAAGTTTGACCAACATAAAAAAAGAGTAATATCATCTAACACACAAAATAACTACATTTATGAAAATACATTTCATCATCTATCTAATGATACTAATTTGATGTTTTTGTAACTCATTTCTATAAATGTAGTTAGATTTAACATAGTTTGACTTAGAACAACTCTAAATATTGATTTATTTTGTGTCAAGAGTATTCATAGAATTAGTACTCCCTGCAGCTCTTCAAGTACAGCCTCCATATTTCAAATTAACAAAAACTGGTAATGCATAGAAGAAACCATCGGGAAGGGGAAAACGAAACATTAATTGGGAAAGCCAATAGAGAATCCTTCAGCATGAGAGTTGCTCCAGTAAAAATCTAGCTTCCGCCGCAAAATCCAAGGAAAAATATGGCTCATTATGTTGAGAAATGCATGGATTGACCACATTTAGGCCAATCTCAGCAGGGATTTAATAACACAATTACTAAGACTGGCATATCAGTTTTTATGTTGGTAACTTTGTGCTGACGTATTTCATCCTAATGAAATTCTCTATATCTCTCTCTTCGTAATTAACCTGCTAAGTCATCAAATTTGCTGACATGTCATAATATTAAACTCGGATGAAACTCCCACTGAGACTGAACTTATACAACAAGTTCATAGTACCCTTAACTAGCTCACAACTAAGTAGTTGTCACACGCTGTTATTTGTTTTTGTCGTTGGATGATAATTAGTGTCAAATGCATTAGTCATAAAAAAATTTACATCAATTCAAGACAACGTTCCATGGTGCACTTAAAATTTTACAAAAGAGTAAACGTCACAAAACACAGGCATATGGAACCACAACATTGGTTTGCGATTTTGTAAAAGTACAGCTAGCTTGATCCCTTTTGCCTTTGGGATCTGCAACTTTCAAAAACCCGTGACACAAGGACATTTTGCTGCTGGCCATCCCATTCCAACCTGCCATGACACATCTAATCATATTTGTACACCACACAAATAATCTGATGCGGAAGCGTTGCGCTAGCCGAGATGGAGCATCCTATCATGTGTCCACGGCCATTAGGAACAGAGCAGCCTAGTGCAGTTACTGAACCACATGACAGCTAGAAGGCATATGGAGTTTTCATGGGCAAAAGGAGATGGAGACTAGGGTCGCGACAGACGATCGTACCAGACAGCCGTGGTGTTGCAATAGGATTCATTCTGTGTGTAGTCATGATTGTTGTGTAGTATGTTCCTTCTTTTTTTCTTTTTTCAATAACTCAATTGAACTTTTCTCGTAAAGTCTTATAAAAACTTACTCTTTTCATTGTTAATTATCGCCCTGTTCGCTTAAACTTATCAGCTCTGCTTATTAGCCATAGTACAGTGTTTTTCTCTCATAACAAAAACAGCATCGGTCGACTTATCAGCCACATGAACCATCAGCCGAACACCCCCTATAATTCATTGTAACTTTTCTATAGGTATATAGGTTTTATTATTTATATATCTAGCCATAATCTAGTCTAAGGTGCGTAGCAAAAAGTTAAAAGGCCAAAATAAATTTTAATTTAAAATAGGGGGAGTACCAATTATAAATATAAACCTTTATACATAATTTCTTGGTTTATTCGACGAATTGTTGCACGAGACCCGCAAAATCTAAAGGCATGTTTTCTAGCCTTTTCTCGCTTGTTTGGCTATCATACACGCCACGTCTGTAGTTACACACTCATTTAATATAAAAACCTTAAACGATTTGCAAAAAAAGAAATTTTAAATGTCAAATTTGTACTTTCTTCATCTCAAATTATAAGACATTTGACTTTTTTAACTCCAAGTTTGACCATTCGTCTTATTCAAAAAAATTGTGCAAATATAATCAAATTTAAGTCATTCTTAAAGAACTTTTATTAATAAAGCAGACCACGACATAAAAGAAGTGATATTTTGCATAAATTTTTAAATAAGACGAGTGGTCTAAGTCGTTTGACTTTTTTCACTCTAAGTTAGACCACTCGTCTTATTCAAAAATTTGTGTGAAATATCTCTTTTTTATCGTGGCCTGTATTATTAATGAAAGGCCTTTAAGAATGATTTAAATTTAACTATGTTTGTTTTTTATTTTTTTTGAACAAGAGGAGTGGTCGGTAACTTGGGACGGAGGAAGTACCTTGTTTTGCACAAACTGGCGCGTAGAAAACAAGGCAGGCGTCCGGAAAAACCGCTTTTTGGAAAGGGGAAAAGGAAAGCACAGGGTGAAGGATCGGATAGGGTGGGGAGGCGGAAAAAAAGGGAATTCCGCTACGCGTCCCCTGGGCGGGCAGCAGTCGCCGAGAGCAACCAACCAAAGCAGCAGCAGCCGAGAGAGAGAGAGAGAGACGAGAGAGCGAGAGTCGGAGGCCCCAAATCCAAGTTCCAAACAACGCACGCACACATTTCACGCTCGCTCGCAATCCAGCAAGCAATTCCATTGGCTTCGTTCCTTCCTCGGCATTTGCTTTCGTTTTCCTCTTCAATCTTCGTCGTCGTCGTCTTGGGAGCCAAAAGATCAGTCACTCACTCCAGGACTCATCATCGATTGATTGATCCTTTGTTCCTTCCCTCGCATCTCGTGGTTGGGACTTGGGAGGGAAGCCACCTTCATTCCTCTCGTCAATCATCCTCCAATTTTCGATTCCCTCCCCTTCCCCTCCCTCGCAGTTCTAGACGGGGATTCCATTCGATTCGATTTGGTGGAGTAAGAGGATCGGGGGCCGTCGCAGGCGCCGGAGGAGACCCCCGCGCCCGCCGCCCGCACTGT
This sequence comes from Miscanthus lutarioriparius, assembly GCA_904845875.1. Taxonomy (NCBI): domain Eukaryota; kingdom Viridiplantae; phylum Streptophyta; class Magnoliopsida; order Poales; family Poaceae; genus Miscanthus; species Miscanthus lutarioriparius. The sequence goes on from CAJGYO010000019.1 coordinate 398,968, forward strand.
TTGGAGTAAGCAAACCGCCCATCCTCCACACCAACTCATCACCACTCTTTACTACGTACAATCGTGCTCCCTTTTTTTTTTGTAATTCATTTTTTTTGTGAGAGCGTGCGTGCGCTGTGTGACCCCTGTTTTTAGCGGCGGCTTTTTTCGGCCCCCCTCCCAATTTCGCTGCCGCGTTTCGCTGTCCGCTTTCCACCGGATTCTTCCATCATTTTCTTTCTTCTGTCTCTTCTGTTATTATTATTACCGATAAAAAAAATTACTCATACGAGTACCCCTAATTTTTTCAGCTCTTAGATTAGATTAGATTAGATTGCATCCTATACTACTGTAAAAATCCTAATCCTAATCCTCTCTAGGGATTTCCTCCGTCCGTTTGTCGCCCTCCCTGCCTCCTCAATTTCTTTTTGTCCCCTTCCGCTTCGATTCCGTAACCGCTTCCGGCGATCGCGATGATGAATCGCTGAGGTTCCCCTTTTAGCTCTTCCTCACAAAATTTTTCCGCCGTTTTTCTTTTCCCTTTTTCGTCCTGTAGGGTGGGGTGGGGTGGGATGTGGGGGCGTTTCAGATTATATCCGCAATCTCCGTGATACGCCGCCCTCACACTGCCCCTACAATCTGTGTACCTTCTTCACTTTTATAGGATAGGATTGCCTGCTTTATTTCCTGCTTATTAGTACTACTGAGGACCTAAGCTCGGTTCAGGAGCGGACAGATGCATCCACAGGTGTCCTGTCCTGTCCTGTCTAGTTTGATTTCACGTGGGGTGTTTTCAGATTACAAACTCTACTAGTAATAGTGTGGTGCTTCTTCAGGCCCCAGCTTATTGCTATACCACTTGCTTTGTTACACTATGTTTAAGTATGGGACTGGGCATTGCATGATGGACCTGTTTGCTTGCACTCACTTATGATGCTATCCTATGCTCTCATATAGCCTTATAGGAGCATGCCAATTTGTTCCCAGCTTTCCAGCACACATGATATGTTTGTTCCTGTATAAATGTGTATCATTATAACTATGATAATGGTTTTCTTCATGAGACGCCACCATCAAATTTGCCTCCTTCTACTTGATGGAAACTTTCAAATTGCAATAGAAACATCATGCTAAAGGCTACACCAACATACCAACGTCATGTTCTATTTTCATATAGCCTTATAGTTGCCAGCCTCATCCACCAACTAAATAACATACCCTATGGCCTCTCAAGTTTTTTGTGGAATTTTTTTAAGATAATGGATAAGGTTTTTGTGGAATGTATTTATTTCCTGATTACTGCTCTTTTGCTTATTATATTGATTTAAATTCATGGTGGGTCCACGTACTCAAGATATTGTACTTCCATATATAGATCTAATTGATCAGGACCTGGAGAAAATCTTTGTGATGACTCTGCTATGCTAGATCATCTCGGAATATAAGATAAGCGTATGGTATTAAATCCTCGTGTGATTACAGGCTCTCCAAGAAATGCCGTGCACACTTGAAGTAATTGACGCAAGATTACAGAGCACATCATATATTCAGTGCAGCAGATCGTAAGACCAAAATATTGGCAGACTGCTTTTCAAAGGTACGTATTATGCATTATATGAATATGAGTGAGCGTTCTCTTGTGCTTTCATGGCATTGATTCCCTGGCTTTGCCCGTACTCATTTGGCGTCCTATATTCTCATCAGGGCCATCTGATACAAAGACCTGTTGCTGTTTGTCCTGAGAACAGGTAATTGACTGTTGCCACTTACTTTCATTACCAACAATCACTGGTGGACTTTGTGTATCTGGTCTGCTGCTGATGTGTATAATATGTAACAAGAAATTGTAAACGAAGTGAACACCTTAATTGGATCATAAAAATGAAGAGACAAAGGGTTGGTCAACAGGAAAGATCTAGTCGATCTTACTGTTGCTGGCATATACAAAAAATGCTTAAGCTACCCATCCACACAATCAAACCTGCCTTGAAGTTTGCTGCCGTTGTTTGACAACTGTGGAGGTTAAATCTTGATTTGCTAACAAGTTTCTTGCACTTAGTTGCGCAACAGAAAGGGGTGGAATAACTAAAACACATTTGTACTGAATTTTTGTCACTAAAAAGTCCAATCTAACATCACCTAATCCTTTCTGTATCTCTTGTTTGTTGCCTTATTATACTTGTTGATTAGCCTACCACCATTTTCATTATGTAGCATTTTCACAGTACAATATCACCAGTCAGCATAGCCAGACACCTTGAATCTCATCTGTTCTTCCATTTTTTGGGAGAGCTACCTGTTTAATGTGTTTTTGTGTGGCAGTGACACCTCATCAACAATACTTCCGCTTGGGCACAATTCAGATTGGAAACAGGCACCATTTTTGTCTGACACTCAAGAGGTCAACAAGGTAATCTCGTTATCATCAGGAGCTCTTGGTACAGAGTGCCTTGAGCTATTATCTGCACAGCCAAGAATACTGGGTTGCTTAGGCCAGCCGTATGAAAGGAACATGCATGATCAGGTTGATTCTTCTAAACCAGTTTCCAATGGAAACACACATGGAGGAAGCACCTTAAGACAATCTCGGCAAAGGAAAAACGTTTGTAATTCATCGACGGCAGTCCCTCCCTGCCATGTAGTTGCAAAGTACTCCAGGCCTGTCGCTACTACTCTGAGTCTGAGATCTGATTCTGATACTCTGCACAATGATGACAAGCTTTCAAAAAGGAGTTCTAGAAAGAGAGGAAAACAGTGCAAGCGAACAATCCGCAAAAGACTGAATTTGGCATCAGAAACCACTTTTGAAGAGAGTACTTATGGTGCTTCTCCTGTGGAGGTAGTTCCAACCAATTTACTGGTTGATAAGTTGTCAGAGACCATACCCTCTGCTAGCTCGTTGGTTAAAAATGATGGTCAGTGCAACAAGGACTATGTGGAATGTGGTATTATGTTGAATTTAGCTACATTGGGAACTGATGAGATGGATGGTTCTGGATGTGCTGGTTTATCTTATAATGTCGCAGGAGGGAGATTAAGCTCCGGTTGTGCTCCTTACTTGAATGATGAATCAAATATGATTGATTCTTGAATTTGATGGATCCACTTTCACTGAACATGGCTTGGGAGAAGAAAGCAATATCTACCAGAAGTTAACATGTGCCTATGTTTATAACCCCAGTTATGCAACCACGGATTCCATCTTTAGTAGGTGGAACAACGACAACAGTGTGAACTACAGTGTCGATGTTGAGGCTACCATCAAAGATGAAAATGGACATGACCATTCAAAACCAGGGGCCTCCCCAGGGCTGAGCAATATGAGGACGGAATGCCAGTTGATAGGGTCACATCTTAGTGCTAGTCATGCTGAAGATACAAATGATCCTCTAGGAATCAGATCATACTCTAAGGATGTTACTGATAGTTGTAGCCATACTGAAAGGGTTCAGTGCAGCAGTCAGGCATGCAGCAGCAAGGCCTCTCTTCAATTTAGTTCAGGGAGGAGGAACATAAAATCAAGTAAAACACCAAGCTACATTGATTTGACTGCGTCTAACAGAGTGAGAGGTTCTAATAGGCACAAGAACAATGGAAAAGATAGTTCAGCAGTGTGGCAGAAGGTAGAAAGAAATGACAAGATGATATCTAAAGCAGGACATTTGAGCAATTCACCTATTCATGATAAGGGTGCACATGAATATGGTAAGAAGGGTGCACAGGAAGATCCAACAAGAATTCGGGCAAAACACAATCAGAATAGGAAAGTGTGCAAACAGGAGTCCTCAAATGGGACAGTTGAACTGGAGCCTACCAAAGAAGAAGATGCATTGAACTCATGCCATACATTTTCTGGACCTTTCTACAAGAAGCAAGCACCCTTTCTACGCCAGCAAAGAAGCTCTTCTTCGAAACAAGGTTCTCAGTCATTGAAAAACTACTATGCTCCTAGGCATGGCATCCCCAAGGCTCCAAAGGATTACTTGCAGCAAGAAGAATTGCCTATGTTGATGCTAGTTCATGCCAAGAACACCAGTGATAGATCAACGTCATATTCAAGTTCAGCTGATAAAGTTTGTCTAACTGGAGTTGGCAGCAACTATCCAACTGAGGGAAATGAGGTTCACAACCTGGTATTGAGACAGCAGCATCAGTATCTTGCAACTTGGTTCCAGATTTGGCCCCACAAGCTGCCTCTGATGATTCCCACATACCAGATACTCACTCTTTATGTCCTGAAAACAGGGTGTATCCACCAGTTGGAGCTCCAAGAACTTGTGCACAGATCCTTGTGCTGCAGAAACAAAGGAAGCTCGATGTGTGAAGCTACTAACAGAGAATAATTCTCAAGAATGCTGTAAGTGGTATTCTGCTGCTGGACACTTGTCACAGAAGTGGATTCCTGTTGGGAAGAAGGAAACTTGCAATGGGATCTATTTGGATGTCTCAGGTAATGGTGAGGACAGCAACTTACGTAGTGAAAGGACTTATAAACTGAACTCATCTGAACATGTTGATTTGAAATTCCAAGCAGATAATGCAACTGAGACCGATTACAGCAAGATGAAAGATGCCATCAGTTATGTTTATGCAGCACAGCAGCGAGTGGAAGACATCCAACTTCGCATTGGTAGGCCTATTGCTGATTTTGAACAATTTGTTTACTCTGCTTCTCCAGTTGTGCACTGCAGCCCTTGCCCTGCTGGCTGTAAATCTTACCTGCAAGAATGTGTGAAGGATGGCTTATGTCTGCATCAGACTCCAGATATCACTCTAAGAACTGTCTGGCAGTGGTACGAAGAGCCTAGCTGCTATGGTTTGGATGTAAAGGCACAAGATCTCCGGAGGTCAAAAGGCTTGTGGAATAGTCATTGTCAGTTTACAACATATTTTGTACCATATCTATCTTCTGTTCAACTCTTCAGTCAATCTAAAAGAACCAGTGGTGGAAGCATTGATAAAGAATCAATCCATAGGGATGTGACTTGTGAAACATCTCCAGACCTGAACCTGCCCCCGATATTTGCAAAGCTTTTTCCAAAACAATATAATCCAGTAAACAAATCATCTACTTTGCGTACTGAAGATGATCAGCAGTCAGCAGATGGGGAGCTGATATTTGAATTTTTTGAATCTGAACAACCATACTCGCGGCAACAGTTATTTGACAAGTGAGTCTAATTACATAACAGGGTGCCTGTGTGCTTATGCTTAGTCTTTTACATGTGATGATGGTCGTAGTCTTGTTTTGTAAACATGGTGACTCATACACAAGGCCATTTTCACTTTGCCCCCATGTTTTTGGATTTAGACATTCCTTGTAGTGGTTTCTGATTTTGAAGCTGTGGTTCATTCTTGTACATTGAGAAAAACAGGTACTTGTTCTTTGAAATGTTCTTATAGAATACTCGTTGCACTCGTACTAGGGTAAATGAGCTGATTGCTGGTGTGAAACCGTCGAAATGCCAAATATCTGGAGACCCAAAGAATTTGGAGGTCAGCCTGCATGATCTCCATCCAGCCTCTTGGTCTGTTCTATGCTCTCCTCTTTTATTGGTGACATTATCATTTAACATGTACTTGTATCTGGATCTGTAAAGCCTTGTTGGGTGACGTGTTGAAAACATCTCTCTTGAATTTCAGGTATTGTGTTGCATGGTATCCCATATTCCGGATACCTGATGGAAAATTTCAGGCTGCGTTCTTGACATATCATTCTCTTGGGCACTGGATTCATCAGAGCAGCTCAGCCGATGGGGCTGCTGTTTTGCCAGTCATAGGCCTGCAGTCTTACAATGCCAAGGTAAAGGACTGACACACCACATGATACATAGATGCTAACTGAAAATGGCTGGTGCAAATTGGTGGTACAACTTGAGGCCTGAAACAAAATTTTGTTCTTACATGATTTGAGGTTCGAAACAATGTTTCTGTTTCCTGAGATGAATACGGTTTGATTTGTGTTTTGGAGGTTTTGAAAAACTAAATCGTACCTACTTGGCCATCTTTGTCAGCAGGCCAAATCATATGTTTTGCCAGAAAGTCAGCTGAACATCTTGAACCTTTACAAAGGCTATTTTGCCTGCCTAATTAGTGTTCCTAAAGGAACCAAGAAAATCAAAAGGTGTCTGGGGTTGGTGAAAGCTGCAGGTCTTTTGGCACCAGGTCAAATTTTGGACTGTTGTTCTGGGTCTTCTGCCCATGCACCCTATTGGAAATTGCTGGGATCTTTTTCTTTAAAAGGTGTGGGATGTTGCATGGTGAAAAGTAGTCCTGGCCGGTGGGTGTGCTTTTTGGGGCCCAGGTCAATGTTAGCAGTAGTCCTGCCATTTCCATATTTATTCTGCAAAGTAGCAGTAGGCTGTTTCCATATTTATTCTGCACTGTTGGTTGGTTCTCCAGATCATTTTTTTTAACGTAATGGTTCTCCAGATCATTGCGTTTTGGAAACTCTTGTATTTAACTCTCCTCTGGTAATGCAGGCAGAGTGGTGGTTTGAGATGAGCAAATCCGATTCTGACGGCCCCCAGTCAGCAGAGTCGCAGTCCAGTGAAGCATCCCAGATTCTGAAGGAGAGATTGCGCACGCTGAATGAGTCTGCAGCGGTGATGTCCAGGACCAGCGTGCTGAAGAATGGGCAGATGAGTAGAAACATGCACCCAGACTTCGAGTTCTTCCTCTCCCGGAGCTGAATGGATGCTGGAGGTTGATATCATATCATGGTGTCCGAGGCTCCTGGCTCCTGACAGTAGCAACCACTAGAACTGATGTGAACGTTGTTTAGCTTTGGGAAGCGCTTTTGGAAGTGCTGGTCTTCCATGTGTAACCTGCCTGCTTACCTTGTGTATTGCGGTGTATTCTATTATTATATCAACTATCCGTGGAAATGCATGCTGGAGCGATAGCAGCAGATTTAGGTGCAGTGTATGTATATATGTGTGACCGTGTGTAAGGTAACAAGGAGGGAAGGGATCCCTAGTGTTTGACACTGCTGGCTACCTTAGCATTTCACCGAAACACTGATGGAGTTTGGAGAACCATGAAATGGGGGAAAGAAAAAAGGGAAGCTGTTTGCTTAATCAATAGCTGGAACACCCATGCATATACTATAATTGAAGTGACAGTATTGGATTCTTGGACTGATTATGTTATTACAAAGAGCACGCATAACATGGAGAACTGGAGAAGCTGCTCTCCAGATGACTGGCATGCATGGTGCCTGCCTGCTGACGGCCTAGGGGCACTTGAGCTTGCCGGTGTGTGGATTGACAATGGTGTCGTAGCAGGGGCAGAGGTAGCGGGTGTCCTGGCCGGTCCCCGGCGGCACGCAGCTGCACTTGTTGCAGCAGGCGTTGCACATCTTGTTGCACATCTCGTTCTTCCAGTTGTTGCCGCAGCGAACGGAGCAGCTGGACGGGCAGTCTGCGTGCAATGCAATGCAAGACAGAAACAGAAACAGGCATGAATGAGACTGCTGCAGCCCGTCTGTGTAGCTATCCATGATGCTGCATGTACGAGGAGCCTCGCTTGCTTGTTATGTGCAGTACAGTACCTGGTTTTGGCGGCTGAAGCAGGGATCTGGCCATGCTGCTCATCCTCATCTGTGGTTGCTGCTGCTGTTGCTGCACCTGCATGGACACACGGACCATGTTCATGTGCTCATTATTCAGAAATCAGATGACCTGATGATGATGCTTCTTCAATCTTCATGAGAGAAAGGAGGGCTGGAGCTGATTCAGTGATGATGAAGAAGAGAAAGGAGTAGGCATACCTGCTGTGGATCGGCAGCAACAGCGGCTGCTGCGACAGCGACAAGAAACATGAGAGAAAGGAGGAGGCTGCTGATGCTGATGCTGCTTCATCATCTCAAGGAACGGAAGGAGTGGCAAGGGAGGAGGGGCTGGGTGGGTGTGGGTTCTTGAGTGAAGTGGAGATCTCCTTTCCTTCCTTCCTGAAGCAGGCAGTGATGCAAATATACAAGGAGTGGGCAAAGCAGCAGCAGCAGTAAATAATAACTGGGGCGGTGCAGCTGGTGCCCGTGCCGTCCCACCCAATGACAGCAAAGCAAAGCTTTGGAGAGCTTTTCATTTGCATTTTCTACACTACTGTAATTTTTGCCCCCAAACAAAATTGCTTGATAGCCATGGCAATGGCGCACGGGAGTAGAACATAATAAGGAGCAGGGATGAAGAAGAAGAAAAAAAGAGTAGCCAAGCCAACAAGTTAAGATGCAGCACAGCAGCACAACCAGCTTCAGAATATGAATTACTGTGTTTAAGTATGTATTTATTATTATCATGTTACATGCATGTATGTTTATAGCATGCCAAGTTGTACTATGGTCCTATTTGGATCCATGAAGCTAATAGTTAGCTGCTGATTATTAGCTCATTTGGATTCAAACGGATCGTCTTACTGGTTGGACTAAACCAGCTAATAGTTAGTTATTAGCAGCTAATAGATCCAATCAAAACCTACGCTATGCTGTAGAAAATTCAGTTGCTGAGTGGTGGAGTCAGTCAAGCCAGCCAGTCCAGCAGTCCGTGATAAACTTACTGATATCATATAGCAGTAGACGACGGACGGATGGGAATCGGATGCCTTCACGCACTTGTATATACAATCTTGCAGATCAGAGGAACAAAACAAACAAGCTGGTTTAATTTTTTTTACAATGTTTATTATAAAAAAAATACAGTAGGCTAACCTGTTATTGGACTGAGAATCTGAATTTCTTTCTACCGAGTGTTCCTTAAAAGTCTCTCTCATCTTGGGGTTGTTTAGTTGGGTAAAGCATAGTAAAGTAAAGATTCTTTACTGTAGCATTTCGTTTGTATTTGTGAATTATTGTTCAAACATTGACTAATTAGACTCAAAAGATTCGTCTCGCAAAGTTAAAGCAAACTGTGCAATTAGTTTTTTATTTTGTCTACGTTTAGTACTCCATACATGTACCGTAAATTTAATGTGACGGGGAATCTTCTTTTTGCATAGTGCACTTTTCAGGAGTTTGGAGGAACTAAGGGCCTGTTTAGTTCCCAAAAATTTTTGCACAGTACTCATCACATCGAATCTTACGGCACATGCATGGAGTACTAAACGTAGACGAAAAAAAATTAATTGCACAGTTGGGTGAGAAATTACGAGACGAAACTTTCGAACCTAATTAGTCCATAATTAGACGCTAATTACCGAATACAAACGAAAGTGCTACGATACCCAAAAATTTTTGGATCTAAACGCGCCATAAACAAAGGCTTGCTGCTTGTGTGTTCCGGAAAAAAAGTCTCTTCACCTTGCTCAGCTGTCAGCACCAAATTCCCACTGGTAACGGTAAAAGCCAGTGACTGATCGAGTGAAGGAACCTGAACCGAGCCCAGAGAGCAGAGCAGAGTTGCTGCACGCCTGCGCTGTACATGCACATGCATTCATCTTTCTTTGCTTTTGCTCGTGGGGACCGGGGACTGATGGCTGGTGCTGTCTGCGTGCTTTCTTTTCTCACTGTGCCTGCGCCATGCCAGCCCAGTCCCATGGTGCCTCCCACTCCCACATCACATGCTCTGCCTCCCTCGTCATGGTTTCTGGCTGCCTGCCACTTCCCCCGTTCCAATCTGCTAGTGCTACCTCATCCTGCAACTGCAACAACTCCATCAGTTATCTATTCCCACTCCCAGTTGTGTTAATCAGCAGCTCCAATTTACTACTGCTCCTGCATCCAAGACGCAGCAGCAGCGCCTGGAAAACATTAAAAAAAAAGAACTAGCAATCACATGTACACATACAAGAGCAGAGCCATGTAGCAAGTGCCGAATCAATCTGACAAATTCCATTAGAGAAAAAAATAAATAAACCCCAACACTGGGCATCAACGACAACTCACTCACTGACCACGAGCTTAAGAGTACTACGGACAGACACACACTACATCATCAAGTTCTAATTAATTAAGCAAAACGAGAGAAACATCTCATCTCGTCCAGATCGCATCATCTCAAAGTCTTATGTAAACAAACTCTGCCGCTGCCGCCGAACGGTTGGTCCCAGCTTAGGCCTCGTCTGCGTAGGCCGGCTCCAGGATGGCTGCCTCCGCCTCCTGCACCTCCTTCTCCGTCTTGCGCCCCTTCTTCGACTTGTAGTACACGCTCATGAACGTGCCCACAGCCCCGTACCTGCGCCGGCAGTGCTCGTAGTGGGAGGCGTCGAACATGCGCCAGAAGTCCTTCTCGTTCAGCTCCGACACAGCGTACTGTGGCTGGTAGCTGTGGTTCTCGATCAGCCACTGCTCCAGCCTGTGCACCGCCTCCGTACCATTGAACTCCTCTCCCCTTAGGACCGCGGCAGGGGCGTAGTACACACCCACGTCCGTGAACATCTGCGCGTAGCTCGTGTCGCCCTGCCTGTGCTGGTGCTCGAACCCAGGCTCAGGGTACACCATCGTCTTCACAGGCAGCTTGTACAGGCGGTGAGGGCACAGCCACAGAGGATACACCTAGCAACAATCAATTCCGAGAAATGCTTAGCTTATTATTATTCAGTGGACTACTCATAAACAACAGCAGGTGTGCAAGCAACAATAACAGTCAATAAAGATATATGACACAGTACTAACAAGAAACACACCTCCATCTCGCGGTGCACGAACTCGAGAGCATCTCCAACCTTGTACAGTGGCACCAGCATGTCCTGGATCACATGGTTGTCATGGTAGTAGTTCCTGATAGCCTCACCTTGAGTCGCCTTCAGCAGAGACACCTTTGGTGGCATGAGCCAACCCAGCAGGAACCTGAACCAGAACTGGTCACCGAATGGCAGGATCAGCTTTCCCTCCCAGTACAGGCACCGGGTGTGGCGGTGGTAGTACTCTCTTGTTGGGATGTACTCCACAAACTCGCCCCTCTTGAGCGCCGTCTGAGCATGCTGGTAGAACCAGGGCTTAAACCACCACCCCACGCAGTTGATCTTGTTGCCCTTCTTCTTGGCCTCTTCTTTCGAAGCATACACACCAGTCATCATGACACCCTCGCTTTCTGTGTACACCATTCCTTCAACAAAGTCAGGGACCTTTGCTGGGTCACCATCTCTTGGAGCGAAAGAATCAGCATAGGCCTGCGCGATTTCTTTCAGACTCCCTTTCACTGGAGTGTAGGTGAGCTTCATGTACTCCTTGATGGGAATCAGCTTGATCTCAGCAGAGACAAGGAACCCAAGTGTTCCCTGGGACCAGGGAATGCCATAGAAAAGGTCAGAGTACTCATTATCCTTGGTGGCCCTAACAACCCGGCCATCTGCAAGAACAACTTCCATTGCAACAACCGTGTCAGAGAAAAGGCCATAGAGGTGAGAGCTCCCCTCAATTCCATAACCATTGATCAGCCCACCAACAGTGAGGTCGTCAAGCTCAGCGACGACTGCAAGGGCAAGGTTCATTGGGCAGGTTGCTCGGGATATCTGACCCATGTTTACAAGGGGCTCAACCTTAGCAACCATCCTCTCTTTGTCAATCTCAAGGATGTTCCTGAAGGAAGAAAGGTCAACCTCAAAATGCCTCGCACGCTTGTAGTCGACATTGCGCATGCCAACAGCAATCCAGGGCTTCCTGGCTGTGCAAACAAGACCATCCTTCTTTGGGTTCCTCTGCTTGAGCCGCTTCACAACCTTCTGCACATTCTCATCATGTTGCTTCTGGCGCTTCTTCTCTGACTTCATGGCCGACCACATGTCGCCCAGAAAGATATTGAAGTAGATCAGAGATGAAATAGGAAGGACCACGAAGATCACAAGGATCCATCGGAACCGCACCAAGTAGTCCACCAAAACCTTCTTCCTCTTGCGGCGCACCAAAGGTTCATGCACATCCGCCATGGGTGGAGGATGCTTGCTTCTGAAAAGAACACAATTGAAAGAGCACACCACAACAGAGTTAGTTAAACAGTGAAGTTAACCAAAAAAAAACAGCAAACCGCATATATCATATCGTGGAAGAGCTTCTACACTAGATGGAAGAAACAACTGAAGCAAGCACATTGTTATCTGAACTGTGAGGAGATATCTCACCAACAGCTAGCTGTAATGATAAAGCTACATCATCACAGTGCCATTCAACCATCTAATAATGTTTCAAGAAACATGTAGAGACAGTGCAGCAACACTGAATAAATGAATGATTTAACCATATAAGGTCCAGATCAAAAACCTATCAGGTCAGGGGCGGCAGGACATTCACATGCAATGGTCAAAATTTGCAGCACCAATACTTGTATGTCAAGTAAGCATCTCGTATAGCTAGAAGCAAATTCCTAAGACCCCAGCCTTGCATTATCATTAAAACAGAGACGATGCACGCCCAACAAAGTTTATCTAGTAATTCCTAGAATTAAAAGAAGGCAGTACATAGTATGTGGGATAGCTTAAGATTGTGCAGACAGCAACCAGTAGTCGAAAAGAAGCTTCATAAAACTTTGCTGAGAATGGAGGAACCTCAACCTCGACAGCATACAAATTCGGACAAAAAAAAATCCAGATCCCAGAAGATAGTCAACGTGGTTTGCTATTTTTAATAACCCTAAAACAGTAGAACCCCACAAGGACCACTGCACCAACCTCCTACAGTTTGTTTCTGAAGCCGTGACATGCAATGCAATCATTGCCAGCTTAACCAAATCTGAAAAGAGCATACATCTACGGGCAAAAGATAGAAACCGGACCCTTTTGGTTTGGGCATAGGAGCCATGCATGCAGGCACCAATTCTGACCTCCCTTAGAATGCTGAAGCATGTTTTGAACCTTACACATATACTACTACAGATCTGTGGCATGCAGGCATGCATTCGATGGGGTTGACATGCCTGCCAGTCAGATCCAGCAATCGTTGACGGCCCCAAGTAAATTCAAAATTCATACGAAACTGAGAGAGGAAAGGGTGGGTGTAACATGCCACGGCCTTTGTGACTCTCTCTTAAATATGAAGATTAAACAAAGTGAAAAAGGATCTCCTTTTATGTTGTTGTTTTTCTTTTGTGGGGTGTGTGCGAGGATTACACTTGCGCCAAGATTTCAGTAAAGCTGGGCCTTGCGCACACAAGTTGATGATGCAGTACTATGAATTCCCCTTTCTAATTCTTCTCGCAGCAAATTGCTCCTCTTTTTGCGCCACCCACCCAAGGAAAATAAGGTGAAATGTTGTCGGTCAGTCGGTCACTAGTAACAGCAGAGGCACGGCCATGTGGTAACTGTAAAAGAAAAAAAGAAAAGGGAAAAGAATGCAATACCAAAAATGACTAGCCCTTTTTGTAACAAGAAGGATGGGATGGGAAGGGAGCTTCAGCCGCCCGTGCACCTGGGGTACGGTACGGTAACTCTAGACTGGGACTGGCGCAATCGAATCCATCCATGGAGAAAAGAAACTACTCCTACTCCTAGTATACACGGGGAACGGGGGATTTGGTTCCTGACGGCATGCACGCAAGAACCTAGCAGCAGATCTAGGCAGCGACGGGGGCAGACAGTTCCGGACGGAAGCACACGGACGGGGGTAGGACACCGGTGGTGGATTGGGAAGCAACCAGCGAGGAGGAGATGAGAGTGCAGGCGGTCGTCTTACTCTTACCGGCTGTGGATCCGGCCGGTGGGCGGTCCTCCTCCTCCTCAGCAGGCGGAGGTGGGCGAGCGATGGAGATGCTGCTGCAACTTGTTGCCCCCAAATCTCAATCTCCGCAGGGACACAGCGGTGGGGGGTTTTAAAGCGGCGGGGCGACACTCCACGCAAGCGGTGGAGGGTTTTGCCACTTTTCGTTTTAGTCCTTGTCATCATCCATATTTTCTATCCCCCTTCTCTCTCGACGGGTGGTGACGGTGACAGTTCTCTCTTTTTTTTCTTTTTCTTTTTTTTTCTTGATTTGCCTTTTCTTTTTATCCAGTGCCATCTTGCTCTCTCTCTCGATATTTCTTGGCACGGCAGGTTTTCGAAATTGTCACGCATAATGAATGAGAGCTATTTTGCTTGAAAGATTGAAAAGTTGCCTGATCCACACAAGGAGCCTGTCCGCTGGTCGGTTTCTAGACTGATAAGTCCGACTGGTACTGATTTATTGTGAGAGAAAAATACTGTTGACCGACTGATAAATTCTAGCTGAAACCAACAAACGAACAATACGCGGTCTCTCTCTCCTCGGCTCTAGGTAGAAGCTCCTAAGACCTGATATAAAATCCGAAAGCTAGCGGTTGATTTTGGGATCTGGCTTTTGGTACAGTGCCGTTTCTGGAGAAGCTAGAGTCGAAGCAACCCAAGTAAAAATAGTAGATAATTTGGAACAACAGTAAAAAGGCTAGAATGGCACTCTTGTTATAGGACCGAAGGGGTAGAAGTAAACTCTTTTTTTTTTTTTTGAGACGAGTACAAGTAAACCTGGTCTGCTGCAAGTGTGTTGGTGTGTGTGAGAGAGATAGTATCGTGCAGTTGTGCCAGATGAGATGAGATGAGATCCGATCTGAGTGATGATGGATGCAGCATACTACTACTACTGTCTGTATGCACTGCTTAGCTTGATCCAGTGAGTGATCTGATCTGATCTGAATCTCATGCGGAGGAGGAGGCGCATGCAGTGACCCACACCGCGAGGCTATGATCTATACTGTGAAGGAATCGTGACATTATTATACTATTAGTATGTTATATGAATGAAAACACATGTACACTAGCATGCAGGCAGATGCAGCACATCCCTCCCGTCGTTTACCAGCGGTGTATATTTATTGGAAAGTGTCTTACCAGCACTCGAGCGATGTTTTACAACGGGAGTACTTGTTTTTTTTTCACCTTTCTTCTTCCACCTTGCCCATGTCGCCGCCGTCCCGCCGCGGCCGCAGCCGCGGAGTCCAGTGAAACCCTAGCGCGACTGTTGCGACCTCCTTCTCCCCCCCCCCTCCTCTTCCGAGGCAAGCTCCGGTCATGGGTGCCCCCCGTCCCGACCTAGTCCGGCCGCTTCCGCCGCCACTGGGACCCGAACGTCCCCATCCCTACTTAAAGCCCTAATTTGGTTTTGGATAATTGATGAAACCTAAGTGTACTAAACTTTGTCATAAGTGAAATACAAAGATAGGTTGGTACACACCAAGATGTGGAGCTAGATGGCAATGGTGATGCCCAAGTGATGATGGATCAAGAGCTTCAACTTGGAAAAAAAGAAAGAAAGAAAAATAAAAAACTAAGATGATCAAGACAAAGGTATCACTAGGGTTTTTGTTTCACCACTCAAGACACCATAGAGGGTGTGAGTGGGCCTAGGATAGACAGTCGTACTATGAAGAGGGGAAAATCATGGTAATTGTGGTTATCAAGTGCCACTAGGTAAAGTGGTTCATGCATATGCATTAGGACCTAGTGTGCTAACATAAAACCCTTGAAAATGCTAACACACGTACACAAGTGGTGGAACACTTTGGTGTTGGCACATGGAAGCAAGGGTGAAAGATAGAAGTTGAAATGGAGAAGAAAAAGGATCCGGGCCCTAGGGTATAGGGTGGTCCAGACCATCGGCGATGGGTCCGGAACCAAAGCCTAGGGATACTCTGTGCCGTGGCACAGCTCCGGACTCTGGGCGCGGGGTGTTCGGACCATGGCTCCTTGGTCCGGATGGAGGCCCCCGGCCACGTGGCGAGAAGCGAAGAGGCGAGGCAGCTCCGGACGCTGAGTGATGGTTCGGACGGTGCAACCGGACTCGGTTCGGACGCATTTGAGCTCTCGTGAACCTTACTGGAGTCGTCCGGACTCTGCTCGTCGTTGGTCCGGATGATCGCTGTTCATCGGTCCGAAGTTGGAGTCCGGACGCGCGGGAGAATGCCTACGCGTGGGCCAACGGCTAGTTTCAAACTCTGGGACACGTGGCGATGTGAGAAATGTTGAAGGGAATCGGACCTTGGGTCCTTGGTCCGGATAGCACTGTTGCTGAGTCCTGAGCCTCCGTTCGGTTGCTGTAACGGTCTGTTTTACACGTGGCACTCGAAGATTCAAAGCTGCGAGGGTCCGGACCCGGAGTGAATGGTCTGGACGCCCCGTGGACTGTAACGGTTAGTTACCTCTTGGGGCTCTATAAATAGAGCTTGGCCGGATTTGGCTCACTCTCTTGGTCATTCTTACATGTGATAGCATCCTTTTAGTTGAGCAAACCCTCTCCCACTCAATCTCTTGCTTGATTGTGCATCCAAGTGAGTTGGGAGTGATTCCAAGTGTATTTGCATGAGTAATAGCATCTAGTGGCACTTGTGAATCATTTTTGCTGTGGTCTTCTTGTTACTCTTGGTGGTTGCCGCCACCTAGACGGTTTGGAGCAGCGGAAGTGTGTTGGCAAGAGTGGTGATTGTCTTGGCCACACCCATCGGTGATTGTGAGGGGTTCTTGAGCCTTCCCCGTGGGAGATCACGAAAGGCATCTCTAGTGGATTGCTCGTAGCTTGTGGATCCCCATCTTGTGTTGGTTGTGCGGCATCCGGTTGCGGGTTAGGCATGTGATGCCTATTAGCGCGTGAACCTCCAAGTGCGTGAATCGCTACAACGAGGACTAGCTTGCCGGCAAGCAAGTGAACCTCGATAAAAAATCTTGTGTCATCTTGTTCCGAGAATTTCATTGATATATTGATTGAACATCTCTCTTGCCACGGCGGTATATCTATCACCACCTCTTGTATTTACTTTGTAGTTGATATCTTTTGTAGTGGTAGCTTGGTTTCTTTGCTAGCTTGTTCACTAGGTGTAGAATAGTGACTTAGCCTCTTGTGTGTGCCATAGAGATTATAGCCTTACTAGAATTATGGTATGTAGCTTGCATCACAAGTAGAGCTAGAGCAAAATTATATTTCGCCTTTTATTTATCTAATCCATTGCTCTAGTGTTTTTTAAGAAATTTTTATAGGGTATTCACCCCCCTCTAGCCATTTATGACCTTTCACCCACCGCCTGGTCGGCCTGTCTCCCCCGATTTCCCCTTCTAAGGCCACCGGATTTGGAGAAGAAGAGAGAGAGAGAGGCCGGAGAGAGGGTGTGCCTGCGAGGAGAAATCGAGTGTCCAACACTCGGTTGTTAGATAGCATTTCTCTATTTATTTGTTTAAGGGGGGCGTTTGGTAGCGTTTTTCTTATCTTTATAGGAGTTTCTCGGTAAGAATTCATTTTTCCTCAGCTAAACGGTAAAATTTCTCCGCTTACAAGTGCTAAATGGTGAAAAGTAATTCTGATGAAAATTAAATTGCTCATTATTAATGATAATAATGAGCAATTTAATTTCCATCATAATTACTTTTCAGATGCTCACTATTTGGAAAGAGAGAAATATGAGACAATTCCAACAAAAAGCTCTCAACCCAAGTCAAGTGGCCGTGTTATGCAAAGATGAGATTATGCAATACAGTTTGGCCATGGCGCCAAGGACAGTCACAACTGAATCCTAAAGTCCTCGTAGTGGTCTTTCTCAGTCTTTTGTTATCGGTTTCATGTGTAGGTTTCAATAGTTTCAGGTGTTTTTTTTTCTCATCGTTTGCAGTTTTAGGTAGTCGATCTCCTAGTTGTGGTAGCTCCACGAGACTGTTGCCGGTCTGTAAATATTTGTAAGTCTCTTTTTTCTTTTCTATCATTTAATAAAATATACAATAAAGCTTTTGCCGTCCTTTTCTAAATAAACATGCTTCTCGTCCTGCTTCCCTACTAAATCACTCCGCTCTGCCAAATAGGTCCTATACATATAATCCTACGTAATCAAATGTATAGTTGACCGATCTCTATCTGTCGTATACATAAACGTACTGTCATTCGTGCATCTCGCCATCTGTCGTATGTGTAAACATATATGTACTGTCATCATCCATATGCATCTCAAACTGTTATTTTTCAACGATCGTTTCTCGTTTAATCAATTTATTAACGAGGACACGACGGTAGTGACACGAGGCATCACGTGCATAGCGCGCCATGTACGGCTCCAACCAACAAAACACATGCATCTTGCACACCCAGGCCATCGATCGGTATTATCGATACAGCCAATTAGCCAAACCAAAAAAAAAAAAAAACAAAGCTTGCCGGCTCTGCTGGCTTACATGCATTTTCGTTTCTTTTTGTTGGGCACGAGATATAGCCACAAGCTCCCCTTACACAGATTTGTTCACATTTTTCTTTTATTTATCACTGATTCAATACTGTTTGGGTTTTTTTTTACATAGAAATTCTCAAAAGAAAATAGCAATTTTGACACTCAAATTCGGCACTTGGGTTTGAATAGGCCCTCGTTTAGTTCCTCAAACTCCCAACTTTGGCACTATGCAAAAAGAAGATTCCCCGTCACATCAAACTTGCGGTACATGTATGGAGTACTAAATGTAGATGAAATCAAAAACTAATTGCACAGTTTGGTTAAACTTTGCGAGACGAATCTTTTGAGCCTAATTAGTCAATGTTTGGACAATAATTCACAAATACAAACGAATGTGCTACAGTATTTGCCGTCACATCAAACACTGTGCAAACGCCGATTCCGACCAAACTAAACAAGGCCTGGATATTGTTAGTTGCTCAGTTGGCAACATAGTTTGGTGACCGAGTAATATTCGAGTACTCGGTTTAATTTTAGTGAATCCACTGTTAGTGCTAGCTAGAGTAAGGAGTGATCAAGCAAGATCATGCAAATAATTGAAGGAGAAAGGGCAGACTAAAGAGCTGCGTGTAGTCATTACCTTGCTTTGTAGTTTGAACATGCACGTCAAGGTGATTGCACAGGTAAACACCTCGTAAGCCTAATCGATGATGGGCGATGGAACAAAGACCTAGTAAAGTCTTGTTCTGTCAGGTCGATGTATGTATCATCTATTGGGATGGGTTTGATAGTGTAACCGGGGAACGACTCCATGGCTAGGAGCAGCGGCGGATCCAGGAAATATTTCAGGGGTCTGAACAACACTGTTGCTCGATCTTAAGTCTCAACCCCCCGCTCTATAGAACTTTGCCTAAAAATTCATGGGGCTCCACAGAGGGTTCCACTGCACCACTTTGGGTAGGGGGGCCCGCCCCACCGCTGTGTTCGCCCATGGCTAGGAGATGGGGAAGTACTATTGATATGTAATCTCATCCCACCTCCTTTTTCTCTGATATCATAAACTTCAAGGGCTATGCCCTATCCACCCCCGGTTAACGGCATCAGTGGAATGAAACCAAGTGGGGATTGAGTTTGATCCCCCGCCCCACCCCGAAATTTGACCTCAAAAAAATAGTGTAACGGGGGGTGGGTGGGTGGAGAGGGGGGAAGGTTGCTTGTAAACGACGTAACTAGCTATTTTATCATATCAATAAACCTTGCCAAACAACATTTTTTTAAAAGTAACAGATCTCAATCCTTTCCCTTTCCTCCCCTATCGCATTGTTGATGCGCCCTAGGTATCGGCATGCTAGACAGACACTATGTTGTGCTAGTATTTTGATGAAATCAAGAGGGGCAAGCCCCTACTGGTTAAGATATATTAAAAACAGAATAAGTAATTTATAGAAAATATGACGTAGTGAACAGATTTAAGAAATAAAATTGGTTCATCAGTCTAGGTAAGTAGGCTAGATTCTCTAGCCATTGGTCAATCAAGGGGAAGTAGCTTCTTTTGGGGCACGAAAGTAACAACGCAAAGTCTAACTTAAAAAAAAAAATCTCCTAGATGATGGTTGAATTTGGTGGGAGATGAGATTATTTCTTGCTTTCCAGATTGTCCAACACATAAGAATTATTTTATTATTTCCATGAACAAAGGGGCTTCTCAGGGTTCTGAAAAGGATCCAAGTAAGGATTCACCTGAATTTGTAGCCATGCCCAACGTTCCATTGCAAACGAGCATTGAATGAAAAGATGCAAGGGAGACTATTCCAGAAGATCAATGCATAATGTGCAGCTATAGTCATGTAGTTCCACATTCTTCTTCTTCTTTATTAATTCTCTCATGCAAAGTCTGTCCTTCAGAAGAAGCAAGAAAACAAAGCTAATTAAGATGCAGTCGTGAATATAGTTAAGGGACAAACCAGATGATATTTTGGTCGAGCTTTTATATTGGGGGTACAATATTAGTAAGAAAAGAAAAAGAGGAGAAGGACACGCAAGGGCATTTGGTCTAGTGGTATGATTTTCGTTAGGGTGCGAGAGGTCTCGAGTTCAGGCCTTGTTTAGTTTCAAAAAATTTTCTCATCGAATCTTATGATACGTGTATGGAGCATTAAATGTAGACGAAAAAAAAAACTAATGGTATAGTTTGGTGGGAAATCGCGAGACGAACGTTTTGAACCTAATTAGTTTATAATTGAACACTAATTACTAAATAAAAACAAAAATGCTACAATAATCAAATTTCTAAATTTCGCGGAACTAAACAAACCTCAATTGTCGGAATGGCTCGATTTTTTTTTCTTCCTCCTCACTAGGTTTTCCGCCTCTTGGTCTTGGCGCCATCTCGCCTCTGGACTCCCGCCAAAACCCCTCTATTTCCTTTCTCCTTGCCCAGGGCCAGGAGCAAGATCCATCCACCCCCAATTCCCGATTCCCCAACCCCAGCCATGGCCGCGGCGGCGCCCACGGGCTGCTTCAAGTGCGGTCGCCCGGGCCACTGGTCCCGCGATTGCCCCTCGTCCTCCGCACCTGCCGCCGCCTCCGACGCCGACGCACCCACCAACCCTAGTCATCCCTCCGCCGCCTCCCGCTTCAACGCCAAGACCAGGCCTTCCTCCGCGGCGGCGGCGCCGGAGGGGGACGAGACCTACGGTGGGGCGCCACCGCAGCCGCAGGACGGCAAGAAGAAGAAGAGGGAGAGGGCCACGCGCCCCAAGCTCACGCCGGACCTGCTTCTCTCCAACGGCGGCATCGGCTTCGTGCTTCGCTACTTCCCCAAGGCATACAAGCCCTGCGCACGCCCAGGCCATGAGGTACTCATTCTTTGCCTTTTCCTTTCAAACGCGTCTGTTTGGTTTCGGGGACCACCAATTTCAATCGAATTCATCGATCCATGAATAACAACAACGGACATAGGAGGCAGTTTAACTAAGATTCATCTCACAACCATGATATATGTGTCTATTCTGTTCTCTGACCTACTTCCTTGTCTCACGACTTGATCGCAGGTGGAGGACCTTGGCAATCTCATCAAGCTCTACGCGGACTGGCACTCTCGTTTGATCCCTTACTACTCCTTTGAACAGTTTGTGCGCAAAGTTGAGAAATTGGGTGCCGGCAACCGCGTCAGGGTAAGCTACCTGCTTTGGTTTGAGCCATTGATTCCCTGTGATCGCAAATAAAATTAACAGACTAGAGTGAATTAAGACCTAAAGTTGGTGTAGTGTTAGCTCAGGTACTTAATTTAATTTTTTCCTACCTGCACTTTGTTGTCAACCAATTTAAATCTTAAGGATACATTTAGAGGATTGTCACAAGAAAGACAAAAGAGCCAAATTCCAAAGCTTAGCACCACATTGACGTGGAGGTCTCAAGCTGTTGAGGAAAACACCTTAATAGATAGTTATAAACGAAGACAACCTGTTATGCTCCATGCCATGCCATGACTGTTTAGAAAGATCCATTCCCATCAGTCTTTTTGTTCTTTCCTTGTCCTTTTATTTTGTGAGGGATCAATCTTTTTTGCCCTTGTTAAAAGAATAGTATGCTTGTGGTAAACATGCCACTGAGCTGTTTATTTAATGAAAATGAAAATTTTCAAGTGTGACCTGTTGATGGCTAGACTTTGGGACCAAGGAAGATTTCAGCTCACGCGTCATTGATTTGCTACTCTTGAACTTGATAAGCCAAAACTGGTTTGCAAAGCGATATGTTCTTCTGTTTGCACGCACGATCACCATTCTCACCAGAAAGTCAACATCTTCTTTCTCGTTGGACATTTCCGTGACCTTGTTATTTCTGACATGTGTATTCTTTTGCATTGTTCGTTAGAGATGTGTTTCTGAACTGAGGGACAGGGTTGCCAGAGGGGGTGATCCTACACTCCTGCACGAACCGCCAGTTTATGAAGACATGCCAGAAGGTGAACCTGGTACGAGCTCTTTGTTTTTGTTAGCAACAATGTGCATGGATAAGTGTATTTCCTTTAATGTTTGTGCCCACTATAGTGATTGTGTAACCCCTATTGCAGATGGAACTGCACCTGAAGACCCAATTTTCGGCACTGAAGCTCCGCTGTCAGACAACCATGTCACTGACCCAGTGCAAGAAGATGCAGATCCACCGATGGAGACCAACGATGTGGATCCCATGGAAGAAGATTTGCTTAATGAAATCTATGAAAACGCAGCTGATGTAAGTGTATGCCCTCTACTCTAATTATTTCATCCATGACAAGCCATAAGCTACTATACAATGCACTCGGACTTGCCTGAACTTGTGAACTGCTGTTGATGTACAATAGGAACCCTGGATCCCGGCTGGTGAGGGAACCAATAAAGAGATTCCAGAGCCGTCGGCTCCAAAAGAAGTTAACACGCTGGCGCAGAAGCCCCAGGACGGAGCAGCCAGCGACGGCCCCAAGCGGGCGAAGATTGAGCTCACTGAGGAGCAGAAGGCGCGCATGGAGGCCAACAGGCTCAAGGCCTTGGAGAGAGCGGCGGCACGGGCTCGTGCCTCGCAGCCCACCTAGATGTGCAAGATGCTGAGTTGCTGTCTATAGTTCAATGAATAGTTGGTTGAGATGCATCATTCTCATGGGAGGCTTGGACTTAGGCCGGCTTTGCTAGAACTTCATGTAGTTTGCTGGTGTCCGATTGAACTTGGATCTGCTGTAGTCGCCTTGATTTGATGTAACAGGAGAAGGAAGAATGTGTGTGGAACTTGAGCAGGGCCGTGGAATGCACATGAAAGATTTATGTTAGCTAGCTCCTGTTCCGGCTGAAAACTTGGCTGAAACTGGTTGAAAAACACTGTTCCGGCTGAATTGTTGTGAGAGAAAAATACTGTTCCGGCTGAAAAAAGAAGCCGAACAAGCCGAATATGGGGTAAGCCGAACAGGGCCTATATCTGGGGCGTGCTTACCCTGTGTAGTTGAAGATTAACTTCATCCAGAAAAATGCAACCTAAATTTAGTAGCGTGTTTCTTCCACAGGTTTGTCCATTTTGGTCCAGTAGCCTTTATTTACCACTTATACGATGAAAACAAATATAAACATGGACAGGTGAGTGCAAGAAAGGGGCAGCAGACTCCATCTTCGCTTTGGTGGCCTGGGAATTGTGGAAAAAGGGAATGCGAGGTGTTTCCGCGGAGACGCAACCCAATTAGCGATGCTGCTGGCAACAATCAAGTATGAGGCAGAGCTTTGGGTACAGGAGCGAAGAACCTGGGTTGTTTACTTCAGCGAGTAATAGGCTAGCCAGTGTTCGCAAGGGAGGGTGAAAGCTTTGTTGAAAATTTCGTTGCCCAATCCTTTGTACTCAAATTGATTTTCTCTCTTAATACAAAAACGCGCAAATCTTTTGCGCGATCGAGAAAAAAAACATTTGTTACGTGATGATATGAAGTAGATCATATCATTTGTTGGTCGTATTGGTGCATGTGTTGCATCGACATTGGAGGAGATAGAATGGAATGCACAAGACAAATGTATAACCTATAGGGCATTTTATTTCACCGGTCATAGGTGTGTAGACAAGATAGGATGGTCCAAGACCAATTGATGTGGTCGACAAAGCTCTTGTGTGGTCAGCAAGGCACTAGAGTGATCGGCATGTGGTCGGGCAAGCCTAGGTGTGATCGGCAAAGACATTGGAGTGGTCGGCTATGATGATCAAGTGCTCCTCATGTTGAAAACAAGAAAGAGAAAAACAAAAATCATGTTGATCAAGGCAAAGATATCAAATAGGTTTTTATTTTGACACTCAAGACACCATAAAGGGTGTGATTGTGTTTATGATAGATGGTCGTACTATCAAGAGGAGCAAACTTGTTTGCATATCGGTCATCTAGTGGCTAGTGCCACTTGAGCGATCTAACATTGCGATATGCTAGGATCGAGTGGTGTGGAAAGAGCAAGTAAAAATCCTTTGAAAATGTTTGGAAAATGCTAACACACATGCACATGGTAGTGTACACTTGGTGGTGTTGGCACATTTGCAAAGGAGAAGAAACTTAAGGTGAAAAGGAGAAGGAATAGGGTCACTACAGTGACCGGACGCCGTCTCCAGAGCAATTGGACGCGTCCAATAGCAAACCCTAGGCGCGGGGGCAGCAGCGCAGGTGGACTGGACGCTGGCCACGCAGCGACCGTACGCTGGCTCGTGAGTTCGGTCAGTCATGCGGCGCCTCGGCTGAGTGGGCGCGGCTACAACCGGACGCTGGCGTAGGTGAACGCTTTAGTTTGGTTTTGGTGAATTGATGAAACCCTAAGTGCTAACCTAGTTTATCAAAGTGATCATGAGATAGGTAGCACATTTCAAGTAATGGAGCAAGTGGTGAAGATCATATGATGGTGTGACCATGGTGATGATCAAGTGCTCGGCTTGGAAAAGAAGAAAGAGAAAACAAAAAGCTCAAGGCAAAAGTGAAACTTGATAGGAGTTTTTTTGGTTTAGTGATTGAGACATTTAGCGAGTGTGATCACATTTAGGATCGACAACCGTACTATTAAGAGGGGTGAAACTCATATCGAAATGCGGTTGTTAAAGTGCCACTAGATGCTCTAACTCATTGCATATGTATTTAGATTCTAGTAAGTGCTAACACCCTTAAAAATATTTGTGAAAATATGCTAACACATGTGCATGAGGTGATACACTTGGTGGTTGGCATATTTAAGCAAGGGTGTTGAAGTTTGGAAAGTCGAGGAGGTCACTGTGCTGATCGGACGCACGACCGGACGCTGGACCTGCGCGTCCGGTCAGTAGTGGAGCAGTGGCGTGGTCTCAGCCTAGTTGATCGGACGCTGGCGCGAGGAAGTAATCAGACGTGCAGCCTCTGGGTTCGGTCAACGATGACGTATGGTGACGTGGTGGCGAAACTGTTGGCGCACAGCGGCAGTGAGGACCGGACTCGGCCCTGAGTCCGATCATGCTCCCTCGGATGCGTCCGATCAAGAAAGTGTGGCTTTGGATGCTCTCTAGAAGTGACAAGACTCCGCGTTGATGGAGCGTCCGGTCATTCCATCAGTGCGTCAGGTCGCTAGGTTGGCGCCTCGGGCGAGGGCGCGAGCGGACGCTGGGCGGCCGCGTCCGATCGTTCATTAATTTGAGCGTGTGATCGAGTTGACCGTTGGGATCGGATGGCGCACATTTGAAGCTGTGACACATGGCAGCGATCCCACGACCAGACACAGGGGGCCGAGCGTCTGGTCTATCTGACCAGCGCATACGGTCACCATGCAGTGAGCTGCCTGTGGTGTCCAATGGCTCTATTTCGAGGAGATGCCTATATAAAGCGTTTGGCCGGCTCTAGCTCATTCTCTTGGCTATTTGCATTGATATAGCAACCTTGTGAGCTTAGCCAAAGCCCTCCCACTCACCTTCATCATTGATTCATCATCTTTGTGATTTTGGGAGTAAATCCGAGTGCATTGCTTGAGTGATTGTATCTAGAGGCACTTGGTGTTCATGTTTCGCTGTGGGATTCGTTTGTTACTCTCGGTGATTACCGCCACCTAGACGGCTTGGAGCAGCGAGGATCGTCGAGCGAAGAAAGGTGCTTGTCTCCGGCTTTGATCGTAGTGATTGTGAGAGGTTCTTGACCTTTTCCTAGCGGAGAGCCAAAAGATATTCTAGTGGATTGCTCGTGGCTTGTGTGATCCTCATCTTGTGTTGGTTGTGCGACACCCAGTTGTCGGTTTGACGTGTAATGCCAATTAACGAGTGAACCTCCAAGTGAGTGAATATCCGATGCAGTCATAGCAAACAAGCAAAGTACATATCTCGATCATGAACAAAACCATATCAATAATTTCTGATCTAAAGTCTTACCAGTGAGGTTCGACTGGATTGATGTAGCTATAGTAGTGTCATTAAATTAGATCTCATTAACTAGTGAGTTTATTCAAGATTGAAATATGTCTTTCGATGCATACTATGCTTGATTGGAATAGAGATAAAACAACCAATCTAGTGGAACGAAGCCATCAATTATAAGATTTAAAGTGTGACCAGATCAAAGGACGACTAATTAAGATGATATGATGCTAATCTATCTCTATCTCAATCGGATGATTTTGTTATAATTAATAAAACATTAATTATAACAAGATTGATAACTAGTGAATCAACAAAAAAACAACAAGTAAAATCTTACTAATCTCAGCAGATTCGATAACTGGTGATATTGTATTAAACAACAAGTTATTTAACACAAGATCGATAACTTTGATCTATATTATGATTCGTAAGAGATCAATCAGCTGATGCAGCCTTACAAACTACGATACAGATCGATAACTAACTTATATCATGGCTCATAAAAGATCAATCAGCTAATGCAGCTTTACAAGCACAATACAAGTCGTGACGGTACTCACAAGTAAGCTGGAGGTCGATCAGTCGATGCAGCCTTATTTGCTGAAGAACTCACCGAGATCTACAATACTCGTACTCCTAATGCGATGGCGAAATACAGAAAGATTGTATTGATTGAGTGTTCATTTTTTCTTTATACGATAACCAGGGTCCAATATTTATACCCGGAACCTAAATATGAATACTACTCGAATACGACTTAGTACAATTCTTGAAATAAAAGAAAACTTCGTAACTTAATAATAACGTGGAGCCTAATTTTCCTTTTATGTAGAATCTGGCACGTCTCCTCCGACGCCATCCAAACGTAGTTCATTAACGCCGTCTGTTGATGTCATCTATAAAATAGTCGATTCTGATACCACATCCAAATCAACTGATACCGATTTATATCTAATCGATTTCTTGATGACACAATCTTAAAAGCGTCGAGTTTCCGCGTTTATTCTTTCTAAATTTTGGTGTAAACACTAGCCATTATAATGCCCAATTAAGAGAATAGATATGAAATTTCGGTTGTTTAAACAAATGTTGTACTAACCATTGATAGTGTCCGACCAAGAGAATAGATATGAAATCAACAAGAATAAAAAAAATTAAAAGGAGGGAAAGGAAAATGAAAAACTGAAATCTTCAAAGAAACTGAAAAAAAAACAGCCCACAAGAAGCCCGTGCGTTTTTTTTTTCGCCGTCGATGCATAGCCTGCATTCCCCTTCCGTCCGCTGCATCCCTCTCTCGCTCGCTCCCCTCTCGATCTCAGACGACTGGTGCGCCGCCGCCGCCCTAAGCCAGGTGCTGAGGCTTTCGTTGGTCTCTTGCCGGCGACGACCACCCACCAGGTGCTCCCACCCCTTCTCTTCCCTTCCCTTATGCTGTGCGAAGCGGAGCACCGAAACCCTAACCTAAAGCTATTTAGCTATTTGACAAGCCCCTAACTTCGAAGTTTTTGCAAAAATTACTGGATCCGCCAGTTATAATTTCGGTTTCACAATCACGATCCAGCAGCCTGTTTCAGAGCTCTGAGCTTTTGGGCTGAGGCACACATCTTATGTTCTCTTTCCACTTTGGCCTTTGGGGGCTCAAGCTTCATGGAACCAGCAGCTCATCTCTGTATGTAAATGTGAGCCAAAGGCAGACCTGCACCGATGACTGCATCGCAGCCACATATTTCATATTATTATACGGCTTGTTAAACATTTTTTTTTTGTTGAGAGACTCTTTTCTTCTGACAAATAGTTTGGATGGACTTTTCCATTAGAGAAGGCTACTATGGTGGTTGAGGTTTTTCATCTAAAACTGTGTGTCTTATGTTTCTGTGGGTCGATTCTCACTGACCGAATCGATGCAGTAATAATAGGAAAATGGTTCTCAAACTGTGCTCCATAGCATTTTAATAGTTGAGGGACGGCGAATCTATCTCCTGGTGTTCATTATACTGCTGCTATTCAATTTCAGGACACCGTAGTATTGCTGTCCTAGTTCTACTGGTTTTATATGTTCAATTCAAAAGTTTTTTTTTTCCTTTGGAGAATGTCTGCTATTGCTTTCCATGCAATGGCTTGCTTCTGTTGATTCATTTTGCTCAGTGTTTTATTTTCCTCTCTTCTTTTGACAGCAGGAGTGAAACTAAAATATGGCTGCCTTGCCATTGGCCACCGCTGAAGTATGCGATGCTAATCCTCATCTGATTATGAATGGCGAGCTCCGTGCTCTCCAGCCCATCTTCCAAATCTACGGAAGGCGCCAAGTTTTCGCCGGCCCTATCGTCACACTGAAGGTGTACGAGGACAATGTTCTGATCCGCGAGTTCCTTGAGGAGAAAGGCCAAGGTAGGGTCCTTGTGGTTGATGGTGGTGGGAGCATGCGCTGTGCCATTCTTGGTGGCAACCCCGTCCAGCAGGCACAGAACAATGGGTGGGCTGGTATTCTGGTCAACGGTTGCATCAGGGATGTCGATGAGATCAATGGCTGCGACATTGGTGTGCGAGCTCTGAGCTCGCACCCTATGAAGGCAAACAAGAAGGGGATGGGCGAGAAGCATGTCCCCGTCAACATTGCTGGAACCAGGATTTGTGACGGCGAGTGGCTCTACGCCGATACGGATGGCATTCTTGTCTCAAGGACGGAACTGACCGTGTAGACCAGTTCTGGAGCCTATCTGTATGTGTGTATAAGAATCGGGCACCTAAAAGCAGGGCTACTCCTGACGTTGCGCTCTTGCTGTTAAGCCTGGACTTGCAATAATGGATTCTTGCTGGATCACACATTTATACTTAGAATAATCGAATGCTTCCATGGTTACAAGATGTTCTTGGACAAGTTTTTGATCTTGTGAACTTTCTATTCTGGTGATGAAGTTTGTTCAACATGGTTAAGAACCTGTTTGGTGCGGCTCCGCTCCGCGTGCTCCCGTGCCGGAGCCGGAGCCCTTTTGCCGAAGCCCGAAATCGTGGCTTCGCCTGCCGTACGAGAAAACGGCTCCTCCTCACTCATTCCACGCTGGAAGCGCTCCTACAACCTGCATCGTTTGGTGCGGCTCCACTGCCGGAGCCGGAGCCAGAGCAGTGCAGGAGCCGCACCAAACAGGTCCTAAATTAGATCACCATGTTGGTGTAGTTATGAAGCTGAGTGTTCTGTGTCTTAGCCTTGTGGCAGGGTGCTGCTAGTGCCGTGTGACTTTGTTGAAGTATGTATAGCTTTGGACTATCATGATTCCAGGTCCTCGTGTTATATTATACTTATAATTGGTTTATAACTGCACTTGTTTCGTTCTTCTTCGTCACCAATCAACAGATGATGAATACCTGATGATGCATTTCAATCCTTTTGAAAAGAAGCTGTGACGCGCACACATTTGGTTATTGTAATGCAATCTTTCGATTTCAGCTCAATGTAAATGCCTTTTTTTCAAAATAAAAAAAAGCTGTGTAATGAACATTTAGTTATTGTAATGTAATCTTACGATTTCAGCTCAATATAAATGCCTTTTTTTTAATAAAAAAAATAAGCTGTGTAATTAATGGATACAATGGGCAAATTTAGATGAAAATTAGGCGACCGGTTTGTAATTCTGTGAAGTTACTCCCTCCTTGCTAGTGAGTATTATTGGGCGTGTTTGGGACTGCTCCGCTCTACGTTTTTCAAACGCTTCCACGCTTTTTTAGCCAAAGCCTATTACTCCAGGTTTTTTTGCTCCATGATGAGAAGGATGTGGAAGCGATCCCCAAACACCCCCTTATTTTAGAAGGATGGCAATTGCCCCGTGACCGTTCCGGGTCGGCAGGGTGGCAAATTCCAAAAATTCCCAACAAAAATAGGAGGCCGGCCCTCTGCGTTCACGTTCACCCCCTTCCTGCCCCTCCTGGCTTCTCCCGTTCATTTCGCTTGCGCGCGCGCTCTCGCCCTAGGCCAGGTGCACAGGCGTTCACCGGTCGCTTCACCGGCGACGAGTACCCACTGCGTAGGTATGTACACCCTTCTCTTCCCTTCTTGCCGTGCGAAACCGAGTTCCCGAGACCTACCTTATAGGCTATATTGTACTGAGACGTGATCCATCCAGTTAACCGAGTAGCAGTCAAGGTGTTCGACCAAATGCCTCTGAGACCGGTTGTGTTCGTTTCTGTCCCGCTGTGTCCAGGACGATGGTGGGTCTCTCTGAAGGGGAGAAGGACTTCATCCGCGGCGGCATTGCACAGGACCTTCGCACTGATGGACGTAGGCGGCTGCAGTTCCGGGCCCTCTCCGTGCAAACCGGAGTCATTCCACAGGTGGGTTTCACAGCTTGTTTGGGGGAGGCATCCGCATGGCTTTCTCTTTTCCTTCTTTTCTGGAATGCCCCTGTGGGTTTATGTTGCTTCGGATTGGTGGTTGTTACAGGCGAATGGCTCAGCGCGTGTTAGATTGGGGGCCACTGAAATAATCGCTAGCGTCAAGGTAAGAGTCCGTCCTCGCTTGCATTTTGCTGCAAATAGGGCAGGGCGAGTATTTCTGCGTGTCTAGTTCAAATGTTCAATCCTCTGTATGCCATCTTCTATTCTCGGCTTCGCTTCAAAATTCCTACGAAGCAACTCTGATGTTCCCAAGACAATGTGGTTGTCAGTTATTGATTGTCATTAAGCATTAGGTCATTAGGTGCCTATGTTGCAAAAAACATTACGCTAGAGTCAACAAGTTGGTGTCTGTCTATCTTTCTGTTAATGTTGTTACTACTTAGATAAACTTGATTAAATAAAGTCGTTGCAAATACTGTGTTGTACCTCTTCCATGGTGTCATTTTATTTGACTTACTCTGTTTTCGATGGCTTGGCATCTGCAGGCTGAACTTGGAAAACCAAGCATTCTTCACCCTGACAAAGGAAAAGTTTCCATTTTTGTTGATTGTAGTCCAACCGCTGAGCCTATGTTTGAGGTTAGTGATTTGCTGTTACTGGATGAAATGAAAATAACCAACAGTCTGATACATTACTTATTATCATCATATACCCAATGTTTGGCACTGTGGTCTGGACTCTGGACTTTATTCAAGCTCTTTTACATCTTCTATGGAGCTATGCATATAGGCTTTGATGAAATTTTATGTTCGAATGCTAATGATTTGACGTTGAATACGAAGAAGCAACAAACATGTTGACTGAAAAATAAAGAAGTCACTGGGATGGATTTGAAGAAGCATTTCTCTAATTGTTTTTCTGATAATAGTTATTTTATATCTTGTTACTAGTGGCCTGGCCTTTATTATTTACAGGTGCTTCTGCAGATATGTTCCTTTTCTAGGTGTGCTCATTTGATTCCAGTTAGTAGAAAAACAGTATTTTCCTTTGTACATTGGTTATCAATTGCCTGGTAAAACAATGCTGCTAGAGAGGAATATATATAGAAAGGAAAACTTTATTTTGTTCCTTTTCAGATTTCATTCTATTTGAAAATTGAAAATTCTATTGTTTTACTTCTGTATGCATAATTGCATATCTTATTTCCTTTATTTGGAGTTTTCTAGGGTAGAGGTTCTGAAGAATTGTCTTCTGAGCTATCTGTTTCCCTGCAAAGATGCTTGCTGGGTGGTAAAAGTGGTGCTGGTAAGATATAACTTTATTGCCTCCCTGAAATCCTTGTATTTGACGTCGTCTGCGTACACTGATCTCCTTTAGTTTGATACTCTTAATATCTTCATTGTTTCTCTCTATGATCAGTTGTAACTACTACTTGGACATGGGTGACATCATTATTTGTGTCATTACGATTAGTAGTACAATTAGTTAGATGTACCTTCCTTAGGTTAAGCTTTTGCTAACCAGTGAATTATACCTTGCAATTTGGATGTACGTTATTAAGCACGTTTGCTTAGATACACCAACTAGAGCGGCATCACATATCAGTACCGTTGATTGCCATTGCCATGCCTATTTAGTTGCAGGTGTAGTACATAATAATGTTGTAAGTGTTATTATGGACGACATAGACAAAAAAATAAATGCATGCCATTATTCCTGCCAGTCATCCTACATTTCATATAAAGGTGATTTTAGTGTGCTGTATGTGCTGAACTTTCATATCGTGACTGTTCTTCAAATTTGCAGGTTATTGGGGAGATTTCATTTAGAGATTAGTGTGTTAACCAGTTGCAGCTCTTCTTTGATCCCATTGTCTGTTGTAGTCAAGAAATCTTTAATGAGAAATTGATTCTCATGTTGTTATCCATCTGTTTGCTTGTATACAGTTTTCTTTCAATTCAAACTTATACCAACAATATTTTGTTGCCATTTAATTGACTACACTGCATTGAATTGATAACACATCTGTCAGTTTCAAGTAACAGCATTCTCATTTCAGGTGCTGCAATTGATCTGTCGTCCCTAATTGTTGTTGAGGGAAAGGTCTGCTGGGATCTGTACATTGATGGGCTTGTGGTCAGTTCTGATGGTAATTTGCTAGATGCGCTAGCTGCTGCGATAAAGGTGACTTTTTGACTTGTATTGCTTGTTACTTGTAGTTTTAAATTTCATATTTTCTTGCAACTGTTTGAATGGAGCCTAGAATTTCCACTTTGCAAATATAGTGGTGGAAAAGTGTCATCTATGTCCTTATAGACAGTTATCAGTGCATCTGATATGGAAAAGATTATAAATTCAATAATGGAAGTAATGCCATAATTTTCTTTGCTCTGTCGTTAGATGGAGGTTCTTCCATGATACACATTAATTACATTAATTAACATGATTAGACAAATGTTATTCATAGCTTCAAATATTTTTATCCGACGACTGACAAACTCAAAAGAGTGTCTCCAAGCAAAGGAACACAAACTGATCTATACATCCCACATCCCAGTTTTGAACTTGCCACTGAGGACCAAGCTTTGGCAAAATTCTGTCTGTTGATTTACTTCTTGAATAAAGATATGAAAACATGACCACTTGCTAGTTAAATGTTATTATTGACAGCCTTATTAACCAGTGAACCAGGCCAAACATGTATAGTGTGAAGAACAAAATTTGTGCGGATAGTCAGCGGACATATTGAATGCTATGCAGCTGTTTAAGCTGATGTTTCCTTCCCTTATCAGAAAAAAGGATGTTTCCTTCAAATGGAGTCTGCTTGCACCATCTCATTTTCTTGAATTTATGTTTTGATTGGGGTATAAGCGTATAACTTCATCTTATGCTCTCAGCTATCCAAAAGTCCCTCACCCTCGAGAACTCCATTATAGGGTTCATAGTTTACCAATATGATGGTGAGGAGTGCACCCGGGGGGGGCGGGGTCAAAACCAGCTGATGTGAGCTGGATGGGAATGCAGGGGATAGTGAAGTGGACTCAGCAAGGAGCTCAACTCGTGCAGCCGCGCTGCAACGGGGGAGTTTATTTCTTCGATGATTACAAAGATGAATACGGCTGCCTTTATATCCAGGCGTCTACTAACATACCATAACAACTTGACGAACTAAACTAAATCTCCTCCCTCCTAATCTGATCTTCCTGCGCCCATACTTGTTGAGTTTGTCACACTGGTTTCTGGAGCCGATAGACATGGGCAACAAATGTGTCCACACCATTATTTCTAGATTCTTACATGGGTCCTCTGATCTGGTGATCCCTTCTGACTTTTGAAGTTAGGAACCAGTGTCTGCTTTTAGTTAAGAGTGAAAGTGACACTTTTGTGACAAGATCCTTCTAGTCTGTGCTAGCTTAACAATACCCAGTGAGCTGTCTAGCTGATTGAGTTACTACCCCAAAATTCACTGATGCATTTCTTCTGTGAATCCCACCACTTTTATGTTTATGAGTCTGGTCAAGTGACATGACAATCCTTGGCATATCCTCTATTTGAGATAAAGTGTTTTTCTGAATGTAAAATGCAAAATATCCTTGTTATGAGTTGTTGTACTGCCTGATAGCAAGTGCATTAGTTGACAGTTTGACACAATACAGTGCAATTAGCACATTTGTAGGGTGCTAACGTTCCATGTACATGCAGGTTGCTTTGAGTGATACAGGTATACCAAAAGTTAATGTTTCTGTTAATACAGCATCTGACGAGGAGCCTGAAGTTGATGTAAGCGATGAGGAATTTCTGCAGTTCGACACCTCCAGTGTGCCTGTTATTATTACATTAACCAAGGTAATGTGTTTCTTACCCAACTCTTTGTTCTTTGGTGTTGAGTATGAGTAGACATATGCTTTATTTGATTGCATGATTGTTGTGTTCAAAGTGTTTAAAAGTGGTCCAACCTCCAGTTTATGTACCTTGAGAGTTTTGAGCTATCTAAGACTAGATACAAAATATTGAGTAGCTTCAATAATATTAATGTCACACTAGACTTAGATACCTCATAGTATCATCGTAGTATGAATTTCTGTACCAGTTGAATGCCCCTGCATTGACACGTGAAGAATATGACACTATGCATGATTGTTGTGTTCAAAGTGTTTAAAAGTGGTCCAACCTCCAGTTTATGTACCTTGAGAGTTTTGAGCTATCTAAGACTAGATACAGAATATTGAGTAGCTTCAATAATATTAATGTCACACTAGACTTAGATACCTCATAGTATCATCGTAGTATGAATTTCTGTACCAGTTGAATGCCCCTGCATTGACACGTGAAGAATATGACACTACCCAGCAAGCAATTGGGCACCACCAGCACCAAAAATTGCCTTGTTATGCTTTTCTCCTGCAGTATCTATGTTTCACATAAATTTCAGTGCCCTGTACATGTTTCATATGGCAGGTGGGTCGGCACTACATCGTTGACGCCACCTCAGAGGAAGAATCCCAGATGAGTTCTGCAGTGTCAGTATCAGTCAACAGGCATGGCCAAATATGCGGGCTCACCAAGAGGGGAGGTGCAGGGCTGGACCCAAGCGTCATCTTCGATATGATATCTGTCGCCAAGCATGTGAGCCAGCAGTTCATCTCTCTCTTGGATTCAGAAATTGCCGCCGCCGAAGCTGAAGAGGCTGAGTGATGAAATGAAAAGGACCGGGGAACAGGCTCTGGTTGCGCAAATACTTGTGTGTTTCCTTGGGAGCTGCTTATAAGAGAAGACGATTTGCTGTAGGGATGTTCAGGATTTGGTTCAATTTGATGCTATTAGTAAACACTGAAGATTTGGATCCTGGTAAATACCTTCACGAACAGTGTCGTGTTGGCTTTAGCTGGGCTCAGAGGAGCATGCACAAGGCAGGCTGGATCTTGGGTCCGATGATATGATCCCCTTGTGTTCCCAGTCTGACCACTCCATGATAATTTGGCGCCTTTCACCGTACCAAATACTACAGATCTCCGTCTTCAAACAATTTCACAAGCAAATTTTGAATAAGTGAAAAGCAATAATCTTCCATCGACATGTGAAATACCAATGGCTCATCGATGGTTTGAGCTGAGTATAACATCAATAAAGAAACCGTATGAGTGCATTCTAACACTAACTTACTCTCTAAATTATAATTTGCAAAGTCATTTGAATAAAATTCGTCCTCTATATCTTTTTTCCCATCTAACAATTTCTCCATTTTAGTTAGCAAGAAATCCAGAATAGAAAATAGCTATATTTGGAGATCTAAATAAAGAAAATGTTAGAGCATCTTCAAGAGACTCTGAAAGATAGATCTTTAAAAACTAGGATTTAGAGGATATGTAAAATAGATAGCCTTCCAAATAATTGAAGCATCGCAACAGTCTCTTCAAAAGTTCAGCCGTTGTCTGTATTTGATTGAATCACGTCAACTGATGAGATTTTTTTCCTGTCAAAATCGGACTGCATGCAGAAGGGAATCGCCAGGGTCGAGGCGGATGGCGAGCGGTGCCCCCTCGCCAATTCTACCGACCTACAAAACCAGAACAGAGGACTCGGCATTTTGGAAATCAACAGTGATACTGTTGGAGGCGTCCCCCCCCTCCCCAAAAAAAAAAACTCAAAATTGGACTGCATGCAGAACTTTACAGAGTCTCTTGGAGATGCTCCTAGAGAGTATTTTTTTTTATCAAAAACTCTATTTCTATCAATTCGGGAAAATATAAAGAGGCTCTTGGATTTGCTCTTATTAATTTTAGGTTGTTGCCTATTCACCCTTCTAGGCATTGATGACCGTTTCAGGCATGAAAAGAAAAATGTTACAGATTTGGGAGAAAAATTCTCATGAAATATTCATGTATGTGAATAAATATAATAAAATTATTAGAACACAAATTTTTAATAGACCCCTACGCCAGTTAGTGACAAAAAAAAAGAGAAAGAAACTAATAAAAGTAGTTAGAAGCAAAAGAAAAAAAAAGAGAAATGGGCCCAATAGCCATGGAAGTTGGCGTTTGGCCTCGCCTGGCCCGACTCGCAACAGCTGTACGCCGCCGCCCCACTCCGACCTGCCCTTTTGGCGACCGCCGCCGCCGGCGGCCCTACTACTCCCAGCTGCTCAGGTCCTCCTCGGAGTTCTGACGCTTTGCCGGCCAGCACCCACCAGACCAGGTATCCGGTATGCCCGCCCCCCTCTCTTCTCCTCCTGTGCGAAATTGAGCACACCAGCCCTAATTTAACCTATTTTTGCCTATCTTTATGTATTCGGACCTGATCTAATCACAAGTATAAGTGTATGCATTCGTTTTCTCTTAGCAAAAGTTATCGGGTGTACATCGGCTGTACACTCATGTTCTTTATCTGTTTTAAATTATATCCTGTAGCAAGGATACGCCACAGCTTGAGTATTTAACCGTTCCTTTGTCTTGCTAGGACCACATGAATGGATCATATACTAGCTCGTTAAGCCTCCATGATGTCAGTGTCGACGATGGACAGTCAGCTCTTGATAACAGCAGCAGAGCCTCTAGTCCTTTTGACATCCTGACTCCTCAAGGTACAGCCCTGTGAAGTCCACTCAGTTTTGCTGCGATCTTTTTCATCCTCCCTCCCACGATTGTGCTGTAACAGTGTGTCCCCCCCACACACACACACACCCTTGTTGCAGATGTTATCCCTATTGAAACTGCAAGGTCTAGATTCTTGGACCTCGTTGTCGATTATTTTATATGTGAGCATGTTATTGAGATGGTGGAATGCTCTGGCTCCGACTGCAGCCAGGTGGATGGTAAATCAAACAAGAGAAAGCAGCAGGAGGTTCGATACGAGGGTGACCCAAGGGTTGCTTTGCCATTGATGTATATAGCAAACCTGTACGAAACCTTGGTGAGTGATGTCAATGTGCGCCTTGCGGCGTTGATTGGGTTCCATGAGAAAACTATTGGTCTAGCTCTTGAAGCTTCAGGTGGCTTGTACAGGAAACTGACTCAGAGGTTCCCAAAGAGAGGTATGATGGCTCATCTTAAATATTTATTCCGTACATGATTTTCTGTTGTTATGTTCTTAACTTTGATTCGATGTATAGGCCACTGCAGCTTCAAGAGGAGGGAGTTAGCGACTTCTCATGCAACTAGGACAAAGTTTCCTGAACTTGTGGTACAAGAAGAAAAACGAGTTCGTTTTGTTGTTATTAACAGATTGGCGATCATAGAGAGGCCAGAAAATATGAGAATGGAAGATGCGGAATGGTAAGACTTCTAATTCACACAATGTTAGCTGCTTAGCTTCCTTTGCTTGTAGCAAGGTTGGCCTGGTGTCTGGGGCTAGTATATGAAAATTCCTGCATTTACTCTTGCTGCAATGATTGTATTTTTGGTAGTCAATTTGTGGTCGTGGGATGTTTGAAGCAAACACAATTTTCTAATGTTTGCATATTATTCTTAAAATTGCATATTCTTGTATCACATGACCAATTGTTACCTTGGACAGTACAAAATTATGCGAAAAAAATGTCTAAGGTAAAATGTGGATAATTCTAAATCACATTAAAAGCTATCTGCCTCCAAAGAGAAGGGGCTTAACTATGATAATATATAGAATCAATCTCTTTGTTAAAGGTCATGCATTGAAAATAGACTGGCATGGCGTCTGTGATAGATACTGTAGGATCAACTAGGCATAGATCTAGCGGGTACAACCTCTTCTACTTGTGATAAAAGATGTAGTTCATCCTAGTACATGAAGAAATAGAGTAACAGAGAGGAGAGGGTGAGAGGTGAGACGTCACCGACCGTCGGAGGGCTTGGCGGAAGAGCTGGAGCCGTCCATGGCGATGTCGGTGTTGCTGTGGAGTCCGGTGGTGCGGTCCAGCAGTGGCGCGGTGTCCTCTGTAGTTGCCCCCTTCAAGAGGCGGAATATGCGAGATAAATGCCATAGGATTGAGTCCGTCGGAGGGCTTGGCGGAAGAGCTGGAGCCGTCCATGGCGATGTCGGTGTTACTGTGGGGCCCGGTGGTGCGGTCCAGCAGTGGCGCGGTGTCCCGGCGGAGAAGACGGTGGCGGCTTCCCGTCACTAGCTGCGCACCCTCTCTAGATCGGTGTTAGGGTTTTGTCGGTGGGAACTGTAGCTCGGTCAACCTCGTGAAGGGAGCCGTCGGCCCCCACCTCTCTATATAGCGCAGTGTGATGGGGGCCCACCAACCATGTAGGGTTGGGCACCCCCGATCAGGGCGCGAGGTCAAGGGCCAACTCGACCGTTGGGCCGAGCTGGTGAGATCACCACTAACAGTCTGCACCCGTAATATTTGCCATTTTGAATGCTATCAGTTTAGGATGAATTTACAATAAGAATTCAGAAAACTATGTCAATAAAACTAAACCTCAAGTTCATTGAATTCGATTACAATTTCCTAGGAAAACCTCTGTTTTTTTTGTACCATTCTTGTTCTTTTGGTTGCATAATAAACCCTCTGATATGTAATAATGACTTTGTTTCCCCTTTCTATATTGTAACAAAAAATGTGAAGGTTCAAAAGATTTTTTTTTTGAACAAGTGAAGGTTCAAAAGATTGACTGGTCGAAGTGAAGTTGCTATTTGTTCAAGAGATTATAAATTCTATTCACCCCGGCATAAGATCAGGCGCTCCCCGCAGGCAGCATTTGACATCCCTGATAAAAGTGTAAGCTGCATACTGGGCTTCAGAGAATGTAAAAATGCAGCCAAAATAGGTAATCTACTTGCTTATAATAATGTTATTATTAACCCTGTATGATTTGTTTAGGCTTTGGCAGAAGATGAGAACTCATCATTGGTTTGTTCTTCAGGATTTCGCTCACCAAATGAGGTAACTTTATGTTTTGCATTCGCTCATGGTAATAACAAGTAGCTACATGCATATGCAAATGATTCTGCCTGCTGCCCTCCTGGTTCTTCAGTTCTTATTAGCTTGTTCTTCTTGTGGCATCATCAAGTAAATTCTTATATAAGGGACAGTAGTCGGTGCCTTGATCTTTGTTTATCTACTAATCCAATCCAACTCACTGACTAATACATAGCTTGCTCTGTTCCAGATACAAAATCAGCATCAGTCAACATCAAAGAGACCTATCGAACATCTAGAAAATCAACCTTTTTTTATCTCAGCATATATCTTGCTTGCAAGTTGGGCAAGGTCATCTTGGAGGACGCATGCATATTGTTGTGAGTAACCTCTTGTCGGTGTTTCGAACAAGCATCGGCTAGTAAATTTATAATTGATGCGCGTTAGGCCCGGATGGTGTGTTAAAGGACACAAGGTTTATACTGGTTCGGGCCGAATGTCCCGTCCAGTCTGTTGCTGCTTGTGTTATTAGCACCGAAAATGGTTCGTAGTAAGGGGTATAAACGGTCGAGAGAGGGACTGGTTCCAGGTCTCTGATGGAAAGGGTCGAAAGGACGCCAAGAGCTTGGTGTCTGCTTGGACGTGTGTATGTGGGTATGCTGTTGAATTGTATCGATCAAGCTTTCTGCTAGCTCCTCTCTTAGCGGGGTGCCTTGTCCCTCCTTTTATAGACCAAGGGGAGCGGGGCTTACATGTCGGAGGAAGGAGAAAAAACCAGAGACCAAGAAGGCCCTCCGAAAGCGTCGGGTCTTATTCTTCTGGGCCAGCCCCCCTGACACAGCCGGACGGTGTTAGAGGGGGCACGTTCGCCGGGTATGCGTGCGTTGATGATGCCATGCTCTGCAAGTGGTCACGTCCCGTCCCGCCCCTGCGGGCGGCGTGTCGGTCTGGGGTGTCGATCTGTGACCTTGTGGGAAGCGGTCCGCGTGGTGACCACCCGTTCCCACTGTAGAGGGCAGGAGTTCCCCTTTGGAGCGTAGCGGTTGTCGTGTGTCTGTGTCGGGTTCCGCACCCAAGGGCTGAAGGCGGCGCCTACAATACTGTAGGGCGAAGAACACGTGCCTACAACACTGTTCAGGCCCTACCGCGCCTGGAAGGGCCTAAAGCGCCTGTCCCATCGTGCCCTGACAGCCCCATCCGCAGCGGCGCAGGGCATGGTCCTTGGTACTGCGTTTGACCTGTATGTCATGTCGTACCCTGTGTTCATTATTACGGAGGGTCGTGACGTGCCTCGTCGGTCGTGGTGGAGCCCGCCCCCGGCCGACCGGTGAGACGAAGCCTAGCCCTCGGAGGTGGGGCGAGATGGAGTTTAGGTCTCGGACATCGGGCGAGTCGGAGCCAACCCGTAGCCGTCGGGCGAGGCGGAGCCCACCCTCGGGCGTTTGGTCGAAGCGGAGCTAGCCCTTAGCCGTTGGGCGAGGCGAAGCCCGCCCCTGAGGATCGGGCGAGACGGAGCCTAGCCCTTAGCCGTCGGGCGAGGCAGAGCCTAGTCCTCGAGGGTCGGGCGAGGCGGAACCGATCTTTCGCTGTCCGAGCAAGAGGCACAGTGGTGTCCCTGCATGACCAGGATTGCCGATGTTCAGTGTTTGCTAGTTCCACCTCGTTGGGTACCCCGGTATCAGGTTCCCGACAGTAGCCCCTGAGCCCCCGGGTGATTCGGATAGAATTGCCCGGGGGGTGTTCTGATTCGCCAGAGGGTGCGCGCGAGCGCACCCGATGGGTGTAGCCCCCGAGCCCCCGGGTGATTCGGACAGAATCGCCCGAGGGGTGGTATTGGGCCCTTCGTGGGTAAGGCCGTAAGACTTGGTTTTTTTGTCAACTGGATATTTTTAAGGGAATTGTGGTACCCTGTTCGCGGGGATTTCATTCAGGGCTGGCCTGATTGGGGCTTGACTGCGGATCGAGGCCCTGACGATGCTCGCGTCCTTGAGTCCTGGTTGTTTTGCGGGCCCATCCCTCGTCGGGACGGCCCTTGGGCTCCGGGGCCTTAGGTGGGCCGGAGAGGAAGGCTTCGTGACCCGTGTTCCCTCGGTGGGAAGGGAGTCCTGGTCCGCCTGGGGAAGGCGAACCGCCCGGCGCGACTTTTGCGTGAAGGGATAGGGATGGCGTGCGCGTGTCCCGTGACGTGACGCGGCGGTGCGTCGTGGCGGGCTCGGAGGTCGAGGTGGGCCGTTGCCCTTCTCGCATCCGTCGCCCCTATAAAACCACGGGGTTCGCCCCTAGGGTTCCGTACTTCGCCTTCTTGCCCTCGCATTCTCAGCCTACGCCGCCAATCGCCTGAGTTTCTCGCGCCCGTACTGCTCCCGCCGTCAAACTTGCTGTTGCGTTCTTCCCTGTGCTGCTCCCGCCGCCGCAATGGACCCAGGGTACAAATCCAACATCTCCACTCGGCGCCTGGAGGGCCTCGTCCGCCGAGGCCTCCTTCGCTCGTTGACTGCCATCGAGGAGTGGCGGTTGCCCGGTGAGGAGGATGAGCCGCAGCCGCCTGAAGGGTACGTCGTTTCTTTCGCTCACTTCCATGAGCGGGGTTTTGGCATGCCCGCCCATTAGTTTTTCCGGGGACTGTTGGACTACTATCAGGTGGAACTGCAACATCTCACCCCCAACGGCACATTGCGGCGTTCGTCGCCCTGTGCAAGGGGTTCTTGGGGATCGGTCCCCACTTTGACCTGTGGCGGTATCTCTTTGTCGTCAATCTTGTGAAGAGGTGGGTCGGACAGCAAAAGCTGCACGCGCCGGTGGGATATGCCAGCATCCACCTCCGCAACAACCGGTCGGGGGCGTACCCGCTAATGCGTCTGTCCACCTCCAACAAGGGATGGCATTCGCAATGGTTCTATGTCAAGAATGACGCCGCCGCCTCCTTGCCAGCTTTCACCGGGCGCTACATCTTGGAGGCCCCGGGGTCATGGGGGTGGGGCGTCCCAGGCAAGGAAAAGAAGCAACTTAACGGCCTTCTCGCCGCCCTCCGAACTCTGAAGCAGAGGGGCGTGAAGGGGTCGGGGATCATCGACGCTTACCACGCGAGGAGGGTTGCGCCGCTGATGGTGCGCGCGCTTCCCCTGTATCAGATGGTGCCCAAGCGTCGTTCAAAGGGACGGTGCTTGTCGACGAGGCGCTCCCTTACTCCGAAGTGGCGCAGCGCATCAAGGAGGCGATGGAGCCCACGAAGGACTCCGATGGCGCCGTCCTTGACTTCGTGTATCCGGTGCCGGGGCATCCCCTAATGCGGCCGGAACCGGGGTTCGTTGACTTCGTAAGTCTTCTCTCCCCTCGCTCCTCTTTTCACTTGATTTTCCGACCCTCTGATGCTAACCTCGGGATAGCGGGGCCAGCCGGGGGGCTGTTTTTTAAGGACAGCCCGGCACCACCGCCGAGGGACCCAGCCCGGGCGGCAGTGAACCGCGCCTTGGCCGGTTGGGATAAGAAGATGAGGGATCTTGCGAAGAAAAAGGTGATACGGAAGCAACAAGCTCGCGACCGAGGAGAGGAGATCGGCAGTGAAGACGATGACGATGATGATGACGATGAGTCTGACGAGTCAGCAGCCGTTGTGGATTGGGGTGACCTGGTGGACGAGGACTCGTTGCCCACGTAGGGACCCTTCCCGTTCCACGCGGGGGGAAGCGGGTCCGCGGGGACGGTGGAGCCGGGCCTGCCTCTGGGTTCGGTGGGAGCCGGTGGATCCGCCGTTACCCTTGGGGTGCTGGCGGAGGATCGGTGGATGGGAGGGGACGGATTCGAGGGTGTCCCCGAGGTGCGGGTGGAGGGGGCGTGATGCATCCGGCCCAAGTGGGGTTGGCCGAGGCCCAATAAATTAAGGCTGCCCGGACCCCAACAGTTCTCAGGCACACCCACTCGGGGAAAGGCCCAATGTCCCTAAAAGACTAGTCCAATAGGGGAAGGGTGGCTCTCCCTTTTAAGGTGGCTTCCTCCTCCCAAGCTAAGTAAGGTGGGATTATTCAGAGGCTCACACGGTCGCCGCCCGACTACAACTAGGCCACTTGGCCCCTTTGTTGCGTCTTTGCCAGCGGTTAATAGTGGAGGATGTCCTCATCAGGGCGGCTCCGACGCCGTGCCCTGTGAGCTGATCGAGGGGGGCGGTTCTGGCGCCGCGCCCCACGAGCCGATGGAGGGGGGCGGCTCTGGCGCCGCGCCCCATGAGCCGATGGAGGGGGGCGGCTCTGGTGCCGCGCCTCATGAACCGATGGACAGGGGCGGCTCTGGCGCCGTGCCCTCGGAGACAAGGGGGACGAGCCCCCTGCCCCGGAGCAGGGGGCAGGCTCAAAACGGTCCCGCCCACATGAGTTGGAGCAGGGGTCCGGGGGTTCGTCCCCGAAACATATCCGCCGCCCGAAAGCGTCAGAGTATGTTGCTGATTCCCCTCGTTTTTCCCTTTATTTTTCTGTTCCGATCTTATGCTTTTTTTCTATTTTGTAGATTCTTGCGACGGGGCCACCCTCTGGGGCCGGCGCCCAAGAAGAGCCTTGCTCTTCAGGCGGGTCGGATGACGCTGCCCGACGTCGCCCCTGTTTCGGGCGCCGTAGTTGCGGCCTCGTTGGCCGGTCCGGCGGCGCCCGCGGTGGCGCCTGTGCCTTCGGTGGTTTCCAAGCAGGCGGCTGCGACTCCGCTAAGCCAGGAGCAGCCGGATGCAGCCGTGGTGG
Organism: Miscanthus lutarioriparius; assembly: GCA_904845875.1. Taxonomy (NCBI): domain Eukaryota; kingdom Viridiplantae; phylum Streptophyta; class Magnoliopsida; order Poales; family Poaceae; genus Miscanthus; species Miscanthus lutarioriparius. The sequence continues at coordinate 442,786 of CAJGYO010000019.1, forward strand.
TGTCCGAGGGGGTGGCACAATCTGAGCCCCCGGCGGCCCAAGTGACAGCGCCCGACGCGGGCCAGGCGGAGTCAGATGCAGCCGTGGTGGCGTCCGAGGGAGCAGCGCAGTCCGCGCCACCGGAGGCCGAGACGGAGGTGGCCGCGACCGCGACAAGCCCGGCGGGGTCGGACACTACCACGATGGCATCTGAAGGGGCGGCGCAATCCGCGCCACCGGCGGTCCAGGCCACGACGCCCGGGGTTGTCCGGACGGAGGAGGATATGGCCGGAGGGTCTCCGGATGTCTTGGCGGTGGTGGAGAGGACCCGCAGGAGGTCGCCCCCAGCTCTGTTGTCGGGGGGCAGCCGTTCCCCCGCGTGGGGTGAGCCGCCGCTCCAGTGGATGGATGTTCCAGACCCAACGTCGGCTCTGTTCTTGCTTGACGATTTTGCCGAGAGCATGGAGCGGGAGAACCTTGACATCGGGTTCTCGGCTGTGCTGAATGCCTTGAACCAGGCCAGTGGAGCCCTACGCGAAATCATCGTTCCTTCTAGTCGTTTATTCGCCTCGTTTTCCTCTTTCTTTTCGTATCCTTGTGTTTTCGTACTTTTGATACTGGTCTTCTTCTCAGAGTCTTGTTGCCCGTAGCCGGAACAAATCCCGGTTTCTCCGCGAGCAAAAGGCGGAGTGGGACCGCCTCACCGAGGAGGCCCGGCTACGAGGAGATGTGAGTGCGCAGCTTGCTGTCGCCCAGCAGCGGGAGGCCGAGGCGCGTCGGGACACGGAGGAGTTCCATGGGATGTTTGAGGACCTGTCGGTGAGGATGAAGGTGGACGAGGAGGCGATCGCCAGGCTTTAAAAGGAGCGGGACGAGCTGCTACAGAAGGAGGCCGCGGCCAGTGAGCGGGCCGGCAAGCTCTTGGCGGAGCTGGAGATGGAGCGGGACCTCAAGCTGAAGGCTGAGGAGAGGTCCGCGACGTTTTAGCAGAAGGCGGACCAGGATGCCGCGGTGATTGACCGGCTGTGCAAGGAGCGGGACGAGCTGCGTCGGACCGAAGATAGACTTCGCTTGGAGCGCAGCACGACCTGCGAGGAGTGCGACCGGGCCATCCGAGAGCGCGACAAAGCGCGTCGGGAGGCCGAGGCACGCCGGGTGTGGAGGTGGCCCGACGGCTGGATGCCGAGGGAGTTTCTGCTGGTTTGTGCACCGACCTCGCCGAGGCGCGGGGGCTTCTTCAGGTCGAAAGTGATGAGTATGATCGCCTGTCCTCCACCGTCCTGGCGGTCTGTGATGGCCTGCAAGTGGCGCAAGAGGAGGGGGCCGGTTCCCTCACGACTCGTGCTGCTGGTATCCCGGCGCAGGTGGGCCAGCTTGAGGAGAGCGCCTTTTGCCTCAGGATCACCCAAGCCTTCGTTGTCGCCCATTCCCATTATGCTCAGGAGATCAACCTGGAGGTGATGAGCCAAGGCTTTGCACCTGTCTATGAAGACGCTAAGCTGGATGAGATGGAGAAGGTGGTGACTCCCCTTGCGCGGAACCTAGCGGACAGGCTGAAAGAAGAGGTTCTCCCTTCGCGGAAGTAGTTAGTGGAATTAGTTTGATAAACATTTATCTGTAATGGGTGAACAAGTGTCGGTTTATTCGTGTTCTGGAACAACTTCGTGATTTTGTTTCGTAATTTCGTTTTGTTTGTTTTTTACCTTACCTTCTCCCCTTTTTGCGATGAAAAAGTTTTACGCGATCGACCGTTCCATTTGTTAAGGGGAAATTTTGATTGTACTGGTGATCAAAAATTACCGTAGCCGTCTGGGCGTGGGCCTTTTGCGATCTTACCAATCTGTTCCCCCTAACCTTGCCGCCAATCTTGATGTGAGGAAGAGGTCTGATGTAATGACTTTTTTCGAAAAAAAGAGGAAGTACCAGTACCTTTATCAGCCCCCGAGTGAGATCCGACCCCTTGTGTTTTGCTGGGGTTGGATATTACTAGAGACCGGGGCGAGGGAAGCGAACATACGTTTGTATTCGCTCGTACCCCTTACTTAGGATTTTTGTCGATCGCTGCGTGACCGTGCGTTCGGTCTTTGCCACTGGCCCGGCCTTCCCCGAGCCCCCGCGCGTGGTGGGGATTTGGTCGAGGGCCGGCCTGTTTCGTGACGTTCGTCCCGTCCGCAATTCTTCGTAATTTGGAGGGATTGGGGCGGTGTCATTTGCCTCGGTGGCTCGAATGACATGCCTGATGAGCTCGCTAACGGGGGTGTTCAGACAGAATTTGATCCCATTGCTTTGCGATGGAGTCGGCAAAGCCCTCGGGTGGCATTCCGTTGTTCCCTGCCTCGCCTTCCAACAGATTCTCCCTTAGTGGGGTTTCTATGGGCTCGGCTAGGGGCTGGTTTGAACTAGAAGGTTGAGACGACCCTCTCCGCCTTAATGCGGGTTGGGCAGAGGCCACTGAGGCTCATTCGTGTTTTTCTCCCCTGGCTCTTTTTTGACGTGAGGCGGCCTTGGACCTTTTGCGGGTCAGCCTTCGAACCTTGGTCTTTCGATCTTGGATCGAGCGGCTCAAACCCCCGAGCCCTGTTAGGGTCTGATAGGGGTCGGCCGTGCTTCGCGTGTTACCCCGTCCTTGGTTTCCGCAACCGGAGGGGTTGAGTTGACGATACTTGCCTCAACGGCTTGAGTGTCGCGCTCAATGAGCTCGCTAATGGGTACGTTCGTGTGGAATCCGGGTCCATCATTTGCTGACGAGGTCGGCAGAGCCCTCAGGTGGCACTCCACTACTTCTTAACCCGCCTCCCGGCAGATGCCCGAGCCATTCGATAGGCTCTGGTGGCCCGCTGGCCTCTCCTCGGTGGAGATTCTGTGGGTTTGGCTCGGGGTTAGAATCGAATGAGAAAAGGTCGAGATGCCCCTGTCCGCTTCTGAGCGGGGTCGGGCAGGGCCGCTGGACTCGTCTCAGTTATTTCTCCCTGGCTCTGTTTGACGCGAGGCGGCCTCGAGCCGTTTGCGGGCCGGCCTTCGAACCTCGGTCATTTGTCGTTTCGTATCGAACGAGGCGACTGCCACTTCGTGACGCGACACGAAGCGTTCGGGATGCCGCAATTGCATGAGTTCAATGTACGATTTAATTTTGAAACGAAAGCAGGATTACCTTGGTGGCATGAGTGATGGGAAGCTCCTACCAGACGTGTCCATGCGGGGTTCGAGCCCTGATGTTTGCGACGAGGTTGGAGTAACCTGCATAAGAATCACTATTCTTTGTTTTTGTAACTCGACGGCGATTCGAGTCGTTTGATTGATTTAAGCGACCTGACAGCTTCTCCTTTGGGGGAGATTCTGTAGGCGGACCCCTCCGAACCCTTCATGAGAAGGCGGATGCCGAAGTTGGAGACGTGGGGGACTGTGAGTTCAATTATTCTGGTGAACAGAAACACCGTAGCTATCGGGGCGTAGTGTCTGCCAGCTCGTCCAGTTTTACTCAAAGTTCTATGCTCGCATACCGTGCCCCCGGCTTCAAACGTATGGAGGGGTCGGGTGAAGAGGATGTCTAGACTGGTAGACATCCTCGGCAACCCCCGAGCGATGTTCGTGTCCCTGCCGCTGCTGGGGTCAGGAGCTCGGTAATGAATTTAACGCGTAAAGTGAGAAACCAGAGGTGCTTATCTCTCGGCGGCTGTTCGTTCGTCGTCTTTCTTGGGCCGTACGGTCGACCCAGGAGGCCCGTTGGGCTCCCCTTTACAGAGGTCCCGTCGTCGGATCGTTTCGTGGTCCTGCCTGGGGAAGCGGAGGGTCGCTGCCCGTGTGTGCGCCTTGATTCCCGCGCTCGCCGTGCGGTAGTGGTGGGCCATGCCCTGGCAACGTCTCGTTTGACTGGAGCGCGTTCCGTCAGTCCAGAGCGTGGCCCGTCGGTTCCGGCGCGTCCCCTTGGATTCCCGTCGGCATTGATTTCTCACCTGCATTTGTATTGAATAGGGGTATTTCAGAGAGTTTTTCGTCCCAACCTTTCGCCTTTCCTCAGCCGCTGAGCCCCTTCTTTAAATAGGGGGGAGAGTAGTTCTCGTCCCACTTCTTGGCCTGCCTCTGAGCCGCCGCCTCTTCTTCCTTTCCACCGAATGCTTCCGTGCGTCGCGGTGGTTCCTGAGGGAGGGTAATGCCGGAGAGAGAAACTCACTGATTTGCTCGTGAATCTGGAGTGTGATGTCGAGCTAGAGGTCATCCAACGTAAATGAGATGGTGCGGGTCGCCTTTGCCGAGAAGGGGTCGCCGCCGTCGAAGGAGGAGGGGCACTGGAAGGTGCCGAGCGTCGTTGGCCTCGCCGTCGTTCGTTGCGGCCCTCCTTCGGCGGCAGGCGTCCCCCGTCCAGACGCCGTTGTCGGGGTTGCGGTTGATGACGATGGCGTTGTCCCCGGATGCCCTGGCGGAGGGGCACCACAGTCGTCGGCGTGGTGCTCGCCGTTGCAGATGACAGCGCCGTCGACGATCCTGCGGAGCGGTGGGACGTTGCCGATGGAGAGCGTGGCGCGGCGATCGCAGTAGTACTTGTAGTAAAGCTAGGCAGAGATTGTGTCATTTGTATCAGCCCCCGAGTGAAGTCTGTCCCCTTGCGATTTGCAGGGGTCGGATGTCACTAAAGATCGGGGTTTTGTAAAGACAAAAACTGATAAAGAAGAGTATGCGTTTATTTAAGGGTAAAAACAACGTAGCTGTTTGATGTTCCAGGCGTTGGTGAAGACCTTGCCGTCGATGGTTTTCAATTTGTAGGCACCTGGACGGAGTACTTCCGCGACGACGTACGGTCCCTCCCAGGGTGGGGAGAGCTTGTGGCGGTCCTTGTTGCTCTGTACAAGGCGGAGAACGAGGTCCCCTATGTTGAAGGCTCGGTCCCGCACCCGTCGGCTGTGGTACCGCCATAGCGCCTGCTGGTACTTGGCCGAACGGAGGAGGGCAATGTCGCGGGCTTCGTCTAGTTGGTCCATGTCGTCTTGGTGGGATGCTTTGGCTCCCTGTTCGTCGTATGCTTTGATTCTTGGCGCTCTGTAGCCGAGGTCCGTCGGGAGGACGGTCTCGGCACCGTAGACCATGAAGAAAGGCGTATAGCCGGTGGCCCGGCTGGGAGTTGTTCTCAGGCTCCAGAGTACTGCGGGGAGCTCGGCGACCCAGCGTGTGCCAAACTTGTTCAATCGATTGAAGATCCTGGGCTTGAGGCCCTGTAGGAGCATGCCGTTTGTGCGCTCGACCTGCCCGTTCGTCCGGGGGTGTGCGACGGCCGTCCAATCGATCCGGATGTGTTGTTCATCGCAGAATCGAATGAATTTCCTGCCGGTGAACTGCGTGCCGTTGTCTGTGATGGAGTTTGGTACTCCAAAACGATGGATGATGTCGAGGAAGAACAGCATGGCCTGCTTGGATTTGATTGTGGAGATCGGCCGAGCTTTGATCCATTTCGTAAACTTGTCTTTGGTGACAAGTAGGTGGGTGAAGCCCCCGGGCGCCTTTTTGAATGGCCCAACCAGGTCAAGCCCCCCGACCGCGAAAGGCCACGTGATGGGAATCATCTAGAGTGCCTGGGCCGGGAGGTGAGTTTGCCGAGCGTAGTGCAGACACCCTTCGCAGGTGCATACGATTTGCTCGGCGTTGGCTACTGCAGTGGGCCAGTAGAAGCCCTGTCGGAATGCGTTTCCAACCAAGGTCCTTGGCGCGGCATGGTGACCGTAGACCCCTCCGTGGATGTCGCTCAGCAGAAGTTTTCCTTGTTCACTAGGGATACAGAGCTAGAGGATCCCGATGTGGCTCTATTTGTAGAGTTCGCCCTCTACTAGAACGAAGGATTTGGCGCGACATGCGAGCCGTCGAGCTTCCGTCTTGTCTGCAGGCAGCGCGTCGTGGAGGAGGTAGTCGATGTAGAGTGTTCTCCAGTCATCCGGAGGGTCGGGTTCTGCTGTTGATCCACTTCAAGCTCCATGACCTCGAGGTCGGGAAGAGCCGTCGGTTGGTCAACCTTTGGCGCCGGATCAGATGGGCCGTCGTCGGCCGGATCTGACCCCTCGTAGCGCACCGAGGGTTTGTGTTGATCGCTGGCGAACACACCCGTCGGTACCGGCTCTTGGCCTGACGCGGCTTTTGCAAGTGCATCAGCCGCCTTGTTGAGGCGTCTTGGGATGTGGTTGAGCTCAAGGCCGTCGAATTTGTCTTCCAGCCGTCGGACCTCTTGGCAGTACGCAGCCATCCTGGCGTCGTGGCAGCTTGACTCTTTCATGACTTGGTTGACGATCAGCTGGGAGTCGCCTCGGATGTCGAGGCGTCGGATGCCCAACTCGATGGAGATGCGTAGGCCGTTGATGAGTGCTTCATATTCGACCACATTATTTGACGAGGGAAAATGGAGACGAACCATGTACCTCATGCGGACCCCGAGGGGTGATACAAAGACCAGCCCCGCACCGGCGCCCTTTTTAATCGGCGATCCGTCGAAGTACATCATCCAGTACTCTTGATCGATGACAGCCGGTGGCATCGGACCTCGGTCCACTCCGCGATGAAGTCAGCTAGCACCTGGGACTTGATCGCGGTTCGGGCGGCATATGTGATGCCTTGATCCATTAGCTCGAGCGCCCACTTCGCGGTTCTTCCTGTGGTGTCCTGGCTATGGATGACTTCGCCGAGGGGAACGACGTCACGATGGTCACTGGGTGTGACCCGAAGTAATGGCGTAGCTTCCTCTTGGTGATGAGGATGGCGTATAGGAGCTTTTGGATCTGAGAGTAATAGGTCTTGGAGTCGGATAATACCTCGCTGACGAAGTACACCGGACGCTGGACTTTAAGGGCGTGTCCCTCTTCCTCCTGCTCTACTACCAGGGCGGCACTGACCACCTGCGTGGTGGCCGCTATGTATAGTAGTAGGGGTTCATCGTTGCTCGGAGGAACCAGGATCGGGGGCCTTGTGAGAAGCCGTTTGACCTCGTCAAGTGCCTCCTGGGCCTCGGACGTCCACACGAAGCGGTCGACTTTCTTCATAAGTCGGTAAAGGGGGAGACCTCGTTCGCCGAGACGTGAGATGAATCGACTGAGTGCGGCGAGGCATCCGGTGATTTGTTGAACCCCTTTTACGTTCTGGATTGGGCCCATTCTTGCGATGGCTGAGATTTTCTCCGGGTTGGCTTCGATGCCGTGCTCGGAGACGATGAAGCCGAGCAGCATGCCCCTCGGGACCTCGAAAACACATTTTTCGGGATTGAGTTTGATGCCATTCGCCCGGAGTTTTGCAAAGGTCTGCTCAAGATCGGCCATCAGGTGGTCGACCTGTTTGGATTTAACTACGATGTCGTCGACGTAGGCCTCAACGGTTCGCCCGATGAGGTCTCCGAAGCATTTGAGCATACATCGCTGGTATGTGGCCCCAACGTTCTTTAGACCGAACGACATTGTGACATAGCAGAACGATCCGAAGGGGTTGATGAAAGACGTCGCGAGCTGGTCGGACTCTTTCATCGCGATTTGATGGTACCCGGAGTATGCGTCAAGGAAGCAGAGGGTTTCACACCCTGAGGTAGAGTCGACTATTTGGTCTATGTGTGGCAAAGGAAACGGATCCTTTGGGCACGCCTTGTTGAGACCTGTGTAATCGACACACATCCTCCATTTTCCGCTCTTCTTTCGCACAAGAACGGGATTAGCTAACCACTCTGGGTGGTATACTTCCTTGATGAACCCAGCGGCCGATAGTTTTGCTATCTCTTCGCCGATGGTCCTGCGTTTCTTCTCGTCGAAGCGACGCAGGCGTTGCCTTACTGGCTTAGAGCCCGGGCGGATCTTCAAGGTGTGCTCGGCGACCTCCCTCGGGATGCCTGGCACATCCGAGGGTTTCCACGCAAAAATGTTTTTGTTGTCGTGGAGGAAGTCGACGAGCGCGCTTTCCTATTCGGAGGAGAGCGTGGTACTGATGCGTACCATTTTACCATCGGAGTTGTTGGGATCTATGAGGACCTCTTTAGAGCCCTCTGCAGATTTGAATGACCCGGCCGATTTCTTGGCGTCGGGTGCTTCTCCGGTCACCTCTTCCTGGAGGGCAACGAGCTCTTCAGAGGCAATGGTTGCCGTGGCGTGGCCGCAACACTCGACCTTGCACTCGTAGGCACGCTGGAAGGAGGTGCCGATGGTGATGACCCCACGAGGGCCTGGCATCTTTAGCTTGAGATATGTATAGTTGGGGACGGCCATGAACTTCGCGTAACATGGTCGTCCCAGGATGGCGTGGAAGGTTCCCGGGAATCCCACCACATCGAAGGTGAGGGTCTTAGTCCTGTAATTGGACTGATCCCCGAAAGTGACGGGCAGTTCGATCTGTCCCAGTGGCACGGCCTGTTTGCCAGGTACGACGCCATGGAAAGGTGCTCGGATCGGGCGGAGGTTCGTCCGGTCGACGCCCATCTCGTCGAGCGTCTTGGCGTACATGATGTTGAGGCCGCTACCTCTGTCCATCAGTACTTTCGTGAGTCGCTTCGGGCCAACGATCGGGTCGACCACAAGCGGGTACCGTCCCGGGTGTGGGACGACATCCGGATGGTCGGTCCGGTCGAAGGTTATGGCGGATTCTGACCACCGGAGGAAGGCAGGCGTGGCTGGTCCGGCCGTATAGACCTCGCGGCGCGCGACCTTCTGGCGGCGTTTGGAGTCGTAGGCCGTTGATCCTCCGAAAATCATGAGGGCGCCGTTCAGTGTTGGGAAGGCGTCGTCCTTCTCGGCGTCATCTGCTGTGGGGGCAGGTTCCTTCCCCTGCTCCCCTTTGTTGAGGCCTCCGGACAAGTATTTGCGCATGAGGCCACAATCCTTGTATAGATGTTTGGCGGGGAAGGCATGGTTTGGGCACGGTCCCTCGAGCATTTTTTCGAAGTGGTTTGGAGTGCCCTCCGTGGGCTTCCGGCCACCCTTTCGGTTGGTAGCGGCCATGAGCGAGTCGTCGCGCCGTTGCTTCTTGTTCTTTCTTTTGGCGGAACGGTTGGAGGCGCCTTGGCGCCCTCGTCCCGTCTTGCCTTGCCATCGGAACGGTCGAAGATCGCTCCGACCGCCTTCTCTCCTGAGGCATGGCTGGTGGCGATGTCAGGAGTTCCTTGGTGGTCCGTGGGCCCTTGCGTCCCAGCTTGTGAACCAAAGACTCGCAGGTGGTCCCGGATAGGAAGGCTCCTATCACGTCGGCATCGGCGACGTTAGGGAGCTTGTTGCACTGTCGGGAGAAGCATCGGATGTACCCGCGGAGGGTTTCATCGGCCTTCTGGCGGCAGTTCTTGAGGTCCCATGGGTTCCCAGGGCGCTTGTACGTGCCCTGAAAGTTTCCCACAAAGATTTCCCTCAGATCCGCCCAACTCTGAATGGCGTTGGACGGTAGGTGCTCTAACCATGCTCGCGCCGAATCGGCCAAGAATAGTGGGAGATTGCGAATAATGAAATCGTCATCATTCGCTCCACCGGCTTGACAGGCAAGCCGATAGTCTTCGAGCCAAAACCCGGGGTTTGTTTCTCCAGAATATTTAGGGATGTTGGTAGGCGGTCGGTACCTTGGCGGGAAAGCGGCATTGAGGATGTGCCGGCTGAAGGCCTGAGGGCCTAGCAGGCCGGGGCTCGGGCTCCGGTCCTCGCCGCTGTCGTAGCGTCCGCCGCGCCGAGGGTGGTAGCCACGTCTGGCTCCTTCTCTTGAGTCGTTGTAGGCGTGTCTGCGGGCGTCGATGGTGTTGCGGGCGTCGCGGTCGTGGCCGAGACGTTGATGCACCGGAGCAACGATGTGCTGCCTGCCGCCCGGTGGCGTCTGGTGAACCGACACGTCCTTGGCGGGACGCACCGAGGGCGTGCGCTGGCTGGCGTCGAGCTCGCGTCATCGAGACAATGAGCTTTCCGCCTGCTGCGCCGCCGCACGCTCGAGCAACGTGCGAATTTCTCGGCGGGCCCGGCGGTCCTCGGACGTTGCGGCCTCTAAAGGTCATGAAGCAAGGCCGTCGCAGCGGTGATGTTCTAGCTTGCCCGAGCGAAGTGAGGGAGGGCCCCGTCGTCGGTGAGGATCCTCTGGTGCACATCATGGGTCGTGGCGCGTGCGTGCCCGCCGTCTCCGTGACGCTTGATTTCCTCATCGATCTTCCGATACTCTCGGACAAGCTGTTGTCCGGCATCATCGATTTCCAGCTTCCGTGCTCTCAGCTACTCCATCCTTACGTGGGATGGGGCCGCCGCCTCCCCTCCGATCCTGGCGTCAGGGTTGGCTGTCGGGGTAGCCTCCCCCTCGGAGACGCTTTCGACGTGCCCCTCGGAGGTTTCCGCCATGAAGCATTTCCGGGAAGGGTGATGGCTCCCCATGCTGGAGTCAGAGCCAGAGGATGACTCTGGCTCCTCGGTGAGGAGTTTGTGGAGGGACTCCATGTCGTGTTCAATTACCCCCACGAACTCGCTGTCCGCGGGGGGTTGAACCATGCGTAGTGCCATGAGGTGGCAAGCGGTCGCCGCGGCGTTGCGGAGACTGAATGGAAACGCTGTCGGAGCGCTCCGTACGTGGTGCTCTGGAGAGAGGTGGCTCTTTTCCGAAAGGTCGTGCCACGTCGTCGTCGTTGAAAAGGGCGAGGCGACGCTGGTTCCCGGACTGCTGGGGTCCAAGGGAGACGCCGAGCTAGCGCCCAAGCCTCTTGTGGTCGAGGACGATGGAGGGGAGAGATTGGATGGCGGTGTGCGCCCGTACCAATTCTCCCCCCACCGTAATGACTAAATCTAGGCTTCCAAAGCGCACGTGTGCGCCTGGGACCCAGCTAACGTTGTGGTTAGCCATCCGTGGTCTGGTTTTGGAACGCGCAAAGGCCCCTACCTGGCGCGCCAACTATCGGTGTTTCGAACAAGCACCGGCTAATAAATTTATAATTGATGCGCGTTAGGCATGGATGGTGTGCTAAAGGACACAAGGTTTATACTGGTTCGGGCCGAATGTCCCTACGTCCAGTCTGCTGCTGCTCGTGTTATTAGCACCGAAAATGGTTTGTAGTAGGGGGTACAAATGGTCGAGAGAGGGACTGGTACCAGGTCTCTGATGGAAAGGGTCGAAAGGACGCTAAGAGCTTGGTGTCTGCTTGGCCGTGTGTATGTGGGTATGCTGTTGAATTGTATCGATCAAGCTTTCTGCTAGCTCCTCTCTTAGCGGGGTGCCTAGCCCCTCCTTTTATAGACCAAGGGGAGCGGGGCCTACATGTCGGAGGAAGGAGAAAAAACCAGAGACCAAGAAGGCCCTCCAAAGCGTCGGGTCTTCTTCTTCTTCTAGGCCAGCCCCCGTGACACAGCCGGACGGTGTCAGAGGGGGCACGTTCGCCGAGCATGCGTGCGTTGATGATGCCATGCTCTGCAAGTGGTCACGTCCCGTCCCGCCCCTGCGGGCGGCATGTCGGTCTGGGGTGTCGATCTGCGACCTTGTGGGAAGCGGCCCGCGTGGTGACCGCCCGTTCCCACTGTAGAGGGCAGGAGTTCCCCTTTGGAGCGTAGCGGTTGTCGTGTGTCATTGTCGGGTTCCGCACCCGAGGGCTGAAGGCGGCGCCTACAATACTGTAGGGCGAAGAACACGCGCCTACAACACTGTTCAGGCCCTGCCGCGCCTGGAAGGGCCTAAAGCGCCTGTCCCATCGTGCCCTGACAGCCCCATCCGCAGCGGCGCAGGGCATGGTCCTTGGTATTGCGTTTGACCCGTATGTCATGTCGTACCCTGTGTTCATTATTACGGAGGGTCGTGACGTGCCTCGTCGGTCGTGGTGGAGCCCGCCCCCGGCCGACCGGTGAGACGAAGCCTAGCCCTCGGAGGTGGGGCGAGATGGAGTTTAGGCCTCGGACATCGGGCGAGGCGGAGCCCTCCCTCGGGCGTTTGGTCGAAGAGGAGCTAGCCCTCAGCCGTCGGACGAGGCGGAGCCCGCCCCTGAGGGTCGGGCGAGACGGAGCCTAGCCCTTAGCCGTCGGGCGAGGCGGAACCGATCTTCTGCCGTCCGAGCAAGAGGCACAGTGGTGTCCCTGCATGACCAGGATTGCCGACGTCCAGTGTTTGCTAGTTCCACCTTGTTGGGTACCCCGGTATCAGGTTCCCGACACCTCTTTCATTAGCATTGGCAACAGCTGCATGGTGTCTCATTTATCAATTCCTTTTTTTGTGTGTGTAGCATGATTGGCAATAGCTAATGCTTACCTTATTTTGTTCATTGCCTTGATGGTATCTTTTCGATTTCAGCCAACCAGCCCGGCGAAAGTTCTGCAATGAGTGTGGCTCCCCATATTTAAGGGCGACATCGAAGTTGTGCTCAGAATGCGGTACCAAGAGGCTAGGGATGTGACTGACTTGATCAATGTGTATATAAATCTGATGTATTAGTGTTATAGTCTTATGTTTGATATAGTTAGTGCACCGTTAAAGCTGTGTGGAAAGTGTATCCTTGAGATGAGTCAATAGAGAGTATGCGGCCACCTTTGTAGTTTTTACCTTTACTTGAGCTCCAAGGCCATGCTTTGCCATCATTCTCCATTTCTTCAGAGGAGTTTTACGTAGTATTTGGGTCTTGTGGTTGCATTCATCTTAATTTCTGATGGTTTTTGTGCGCAAGGTCAGGATTGGTTTCATCAAATCCTTTTGAAGATGGTCGATCTGTTCTGCATCCTCCTTTGAGGTTTCCAGTTGAGTGTGAATGTGTCATACCTCATTCTGCAGGCCGGCCTCTTTCAGTTTCAGTGCCTGCCACAAAGCTCCTTTGTTTACTTTTCACTTGTATAGAACATAAACTATTATACAGATTTTTTTTGTACTTGCCACAAAGCTCCTTTGTTTACCGAAATGATTTGCTAGTTTTTGGCAGAACAAATTAAAATTTGCCTTGTATAAGAGCTGAACAGTGGACTGTTTGGTTTGCCACCTTTTATAATCCTATTACTGTAAACTTCTGTAGAGTACTACTAGTATGCAGATACTGTTGACACAAGCTTCTCTCTCTAGATTAGATTGCTTGCTAAAAGAAAAAAAAAGCTTCTCTCTCTAGACTAGAATTGCTTGCTAAAGAGAAAACAAATTGGACGAAAAAGATACAAAGGCCCCGTTCGCTAGTCTGAATCTTGGAAAACTGGCTGAAAAACACTGTTCCGGCTGAATTGTTGTATTGTTGTGAGAGAAAAATACTGTTATGGCTGAAAAAATAAGCCGAACAAGGCGAATATAGGGTAAGCTGAACAGGGCCATTATTTAGAGAGTCTCGTGCTCGTGGCGTGTGGAACTCGTCTTAGACCGGATTGTTGATGGAGATGTTCAGCCTGTTCGGCTGGGCTTATACGATCATATACGATCGTGGATTATAAGTTAAAACAGTATTTTTCTCTCATACCAAACCAGCCAGCAGTACTTCTGGCTTATAATCCACGATCGTTTCAGCCGAAAACGAACAGGCTGGTTGTCTTTGGATTAATAAATAAATATATAACAATCTCCCTGGCAGCTTCTACTTGTAATGTACTGGTATTTCGGTAATATAAAAAAGATTGTTAGCTCGTTTAATCTTGATTGATTGATGGGGCACTGAGTCACTGACAAGAGAAACAAAGGCCGGCAGAGATTCTTGACTTTGAACTGTTGCGTTGAGGCTTGCCACTACGCATCATTCCATCTCTTAAACAACCCACCTAAATACCTAATAATGCATACTTTCTTTTTCTCTGGGCTGCTGTTGCCTGATTTTGCATTGATTTTGTATGGATGGGCAGATTCTTGTTTGCAGTTGAATATCATTATGTACTGTACACACATCAAGCTATGGATGGATGTAAATATTCGTTGATTTTGTATGATAGTTTTGTTTTACCCAAATACCTTGACCCCTATTTATTACTTTATCAGTATCTATTTACCAAATGACTCTATTCATTACCTTGTGTACCAAAATTCCTTGACCTGTTATATTCATTCCCCATCAATTTTTGGTGGACATGGCCCCACCCCCTACCCCCACCGTACATGGTTCTGCTGCTGTCCTCTGCCTTCCTCATGTTAGCTGTACAGTGTACACACGCTTTGTCCTGATCACGCAGCATATAGCACACCAAAACTTGTCTTTTTTTTAAGATATTGTTCATTTCTTTTTCTTTTAATTCCTATATATTACTATCTCTTTCTAAAATTTAGCCAGTTGTCATGCCACCTCAAAAGTTGTTTAACATACAGTCTGCAGTCCAAGTGATAAAATAACATTAACATCCCTGCTGGTGATCGATGTCACTTATCAGAAACAAACAAACAATTCACTAGGGTCCTGATTCCTGAATGTGAAGAAGGTTGTAATTATTGTTGGTACAAGCATGATAAGCTAAGAGCAAGTTTTTACTCCAAAGACAAAACCACTTCACCAGTATGGTCATTTAAATGTTACTAGTATACATCAATTCATATCTATCTACAGTGCCCATTTATTTATGTATGTATTTTTATTTATACACAAATCTTATAATAATTTTCTTATTTACAAATCGGTACCGCCACCAACAAAGCACTCACTTCCCGTATGAAGCTTGCCTTCCATGGCGTCGGCCGATTGAGCTGAGTTGGCTCTGGCTCGGCGATTCGCCACGTGACGTGCCCTTGTGGAAGGCAATCCCCGCCGTTTCTCCACTGCTCCTCGCAAAAACAACGCACCTACCATACCAGGCCGCCGGCATCAGGGATCATTGATCTCATCACATCGAAGCTGAGCCGTTCGTGACAGCGACAGATCCAAAAGCTAGGCTTTTGTAGCTTCTTCATTCCTTCCTTTCCTTGTTGCATTTGGAAGGAAGGTCGAGGTCCCCTTTTGACAGCAACAGCAACAAGGGAGAGAGGGGAGGGGAGGAAGGTGGTGGCCGGCGAGGCGGTGGCATTCGCTGTCGCCACCACGTTTAGGCTCAATCGCCTTTCTCTTCCTCTTCCTCCTTCCTGCTTGCCCGCCCCAACCTTCGTTCCCACCTACAGTACAGGTACGCCAATCCATCGCCCTTTTCCCAATTTTGTTTTCTGTCAGATTTTCTCTTCTGTTTCTACATCTTTTCCTATGTCGACTCCGTGTCGATTGTTGTTCAAGCAAGCCCCTTCTCCCCCCTCCCCGTTGATCTGATTAGATTGGGATAGATGATTGTCATCTTTTCTCGCCTCTTTTTTTTTTCTATAGGACTAGGACTTGATCAATAATTCTGCTATGCTTCCATGAATGATCCAAGGATTTCTTTTATGAGGCATTCTTGCATTAATTTCCTGTATGTACCTGACGGTGTCAACTTCCAAAGAGGAAAAAACGATTTCTTTCTGCGAAATCAGCGTCCCCAATCAATAATTGATTAATTACTACTACTAGTAGTAAATTCCATGAATGAAACCAACCAGCGACCTTTTCATGTTGGCTGATCCGTGCAGAGCCTCTGAGCTCTTGCTTATTTGGAAACCGATACTGCAAAGGAATCAGTGATTTGATCGTCAGATTCTGCTAATGTCTGCTTGAAATGATGGATTCCGTTCAAATCTGCAAGCTTTCTGCCCATGTGCTGATGAAATTTCCAACCTTTTTCAGGGGCCTGATACCTCGGGGCAAGCAGAGGGACCCCCATGGCGGCGGTGCTCGACTCCTTCGTCAAGCGATGCACGGCGTCACTGGAAGACTTCGCCGGCCAGGAGGCCTGCGCCGCCCTCGGCACCGGGGACGACGTCAGGGGCCTACTGGCCACGCTGTCGCGCATCGACGCCATCATCTCCCATGAGGAGCGGCGGAGGGTCTTTAGTGCCAAAGCTGATGCCTGGGTGGTGCAGGTGAAAGACGCCATGTACGAGATCGACGACGTCATCGATGTCTGCATGATCGAGGGCGCAAAGATCCTCTTTGATGACCGCCCGCCCACGCCCAAGGTCCGATGCTTCTCCTGCTTCAAGCCTTCAGGGCCCCGGAAGTTCCGCCATGAGATCGGCTTCACCATTAGGGACATTGATCTCAGGCTCAGGGAAGTAGAGGAGGAAATGCCTAGACTTCCTGCTGGATCAGCTCACTCTGATGATGCAAAAAGGGACTGGTTCAGCCATGACGTCTGTAAGAATTGTTCAGACGTGATGAAGCCCCAAGCAGTTGGGTCGCAGGTCCAGAAGGCTGTGGGTGGCCTTGTGCCAAGGATGCTTAGAGAGGGCAAGAAGAAGGTGGATGTCTTCGCCATCATTGGTGCGGTGGGGATTGGCAAGACTACGCTTGCTAGGGAGATCTACAATGATGACAGGATGACTGAAAATTTCCCCATTTGTGTGTGGGTCGACATGTCCAAGGATTTATCGGAGCTAGATTTCCTCAAAATGATCATCAGGGGTGCTGGTGCCAATGTTGGGGATACAGAAAACAAGGAGGAACTCCTCATCCTCCTCGGTTCTGCCCTTTCAAAAAGGTTCCTCCTTGTCCTGGATGACTTGGACAGCCCGAGCATATGGGACAATCTGCTCAAAGATCCGTTGGGAGATGGTGTCGCGAGAGGAAGAATACTGATCACAACTCGGAATGAGGAAGTGGCGGCAAGCATGAAGGCAACTATCCACCGTGTTGACAAAATGGACCCTGAGAATGCCTGGGCATTATTGTGCAAACAAGTTGATCCAGAATGCAATTTGGAAGAGCTTGCAACATTAAAGGATGTTGGGATTAAGATTGCAGAGAAATGTGATGGCCATCCTCTAGCAATCATGGTCATTGCAGGTGTTCTAAGGTCAAGAGGCAACATCAAGGCTGAATGGGAGATGGTTCTGAATAATGATTCTTGGTTCATGAGCCCGGTCCTTCCAGAAGTACCACAAGCTGTGTATGTGAGTTATGTTGACCTGCCTTCTCAGCTGAAGGAGTGTTTCCTCCATTGCTCTCTGTATCCAGAAGAATACCCCATTCAGCGCTTTGATCTTGTGCGGCGTTGGATTGCTGAAGGAATTGTAAATGCCAGAGACAACAAACTGCTCGAAGAATCAGCTGAAGAGTACTATGTAGAATTGATAAGCAGAAACCTACTACAGCCTGATCCTGAAAGTGTTGAGCGATGCTGGATAACACACCATCTTCTCCGCTCACTAGCCCGCCTTTTGATAGCAGATGAGAGTATCTTAATCTATGGTCAGCAGAAATTGAACACCTCATTGTCAAAGCCCCGACATCTCACATTGTGTAACATGGAAAACAGCTTGGACGGTCCGATTTCACTGAAGCAGCAGATGAGCTTAAGGTCACTGATGCTCTTCAAAAGCCCAACTGTCAGAGCAGTTGATCTTCTCATCGAGTCAGCTTCATGCTTGCGTGTATTAGATTTGAGCAATACAGCAGTGGAGGCCCTCCCGAAATCCATTGGCAACTTGGTGCATTTAAGGTACCTCAATCTTGATGGAACTCAGGTCAGAGACATACCTTCTTCCATTGGATTTCTCATAAACTTGCAGACCTTGGGCCTTCAAGGTTGCCAAAACTTACAGAGACTTCCTTGGTCCATCAGGGCGTTGCTAGAGCTTAGATGCCTTTGTCTCAAGGGAACTTCCCTAAGCTATGTACCAAAGGGTGTTGGTGAGTTGAAGCGTCTCAATCATCTAGATGGTCTAATCATCGGTCATGACAACAATGCGCCTGAGGGTTGTGACTTAGATGACCTTAAAGCTTTGTCAGAACTAAGGCACCTTCATGTAGAGAGTTTGGATAGGGCTACTTCTGGTGCTGCTGCACTCGCAAACAAGCCATTCCTAAAGGATCTGTACCTCTCTGAGCAAGCCCCAGTAATAGAAAACCAGGAGAGTCTGGAGGACAAAGATGGAACAGAAAAAGAAGAGAAGGAAGAGCAGGAAGGAAGCAATGACCAATGCAGGGGAGATGAATCAGCCAAAGCTAGTGAAAAGATATGGAATGAGCTCACCCCACCCCATAGCATCGAGAAGCTGGTAATCAAGAACTACAAAGGTGTAAAGTTTCCGAATTGGGTAAGAGGTCCCAAGCTAGGAGCCTCCTTCCCCAGCCTTGTGTTTTTGGATCTTGAAAACTGCATGGCATGCACTAAACTGCCTTCACTTGGCCTCCTGAGTCAACTCCAGTCCCTGCAAATCTCAAATGCGGACTCAGTCATCACCATTGGTTCAGAATTCCTTGGGACCACTGTACTTTCACCAGCCACTTCATTTCCCAAGCTTGAGGTTTTAAAGCTCAGAAACATGAAGAAACTTGAAGAGTGGTCTTTAACTGTGGAGGAGAACCAGGTACTGTTACCTTGTTTGAAGTCACTGCAGATACAGTGGTGCCCTAAACTGAAAGCTCTACCAGAAGGCCTGAAGCATGTAGCGCTGTGTGAACTTCATGTGGAGGG
Organism: Miscanthus lutarioriparius; assembly: GCA_904845875.1. Lineage (NCBI taxonomy): Eukaryota > Viridiplantae > Streptophyta > Magnoliopsida > Poales > Poaceae > Miscanthus > Miscanthus lutarioriparius. The sequence goes on from CAJGYO010000019.1 coordinate 461,136, forward strand.
TGCACATAGCCTAACTGAAATCAAGGACCTGCCAAAACTATCTGATGAGCTCCATCTCAAAGATAACAAGGTGCTCCAGAGGATCTCCAACCTGCCCATGCTTCGTTCCATCATTATTGATGACTGCTCAAAGCTGAAGCATGTGGCAGGTCTTGACGCGCTGCAGTGCCTCAGACTTGTGTTTCCTCCGTCCACCGAGACATTTTATTTCGAAGAGCTAATCATTTTCTGGAGCATTGCCTTCCCACGGTGGCTGGAGCTACTGATTCAAAAGTGCAAAGGCCTGAGACGGTTCGAGTTGCAGTGCGGTCTGTCATTACTCAGGAGCTGCCTCGACGGTGGCAAGAACTGGCCCCTAGTGCAGCAGGTCCCTGAGGTGCGCATCATAAGCTGTGATGGCAAGAGGTATTTTCGGTATAACAAGAGTCGTCGCATTTACGAAACTAATGCACAGTCAGAAGAATGAAGCCATTCTGAAAAATCTTGGCGTGGTATGTTCCTTACACCCTTCACAATATTGCTCATCCTGTATAAATGATCACATTATGTGTTTATGGTAATAACAGCAGCTTACACGTGCTTGTGTTCGTTTATCCTGCAGACACTGGTTTGTTTTGGATCAGCCACGCGTTTCAGTTGTCGTTGTCCTTTGTTCTGGGGGTTTGTGTTTATATTGAGAGCTTGTATTCTGTTCACGATTGATTCCGGAGTTTTCCTCTGTTTTGCGTGGTTTCTCTTTTTGTCGCTCTACCGATATATGCACTGGTTGACTGGTTCTCCGGTGGATCAATGCAGATGCTCACGTTTTCTTTACCTCTGAATATGGGTATCCTTCACCAGGACTCAATATGTATGATTCTTTTCTGTTTCCTGGTTATGATGGTCTGTAAATTGTAAACATTGGGTTTGATGGATTTTGACTTTGGAGTGCTAAGTATTGGCAGTTAAATACACAGCCTTTTTTCCTGGCTCAAAAATGATACTTATGTTTTACTGTTAACTAGTCAATGTAAATGCTGCTAGCAGAATATACAAGACAACACGCTTCGTACTTGATATCTCTGTAAGCTACAGTGTGAAAAAATCAGAAGCAAAATTATTGTGCCCATAATCTGCAGAAAGTTGGATTAAAATTCTTAAAGTTACAGCATGGCAGCTGCGACTGGAACTTTAGCCAAATGTGCGTCAAAATGCACTCCTATAGGTCAGGTTCAATTGAAATCCACCCAAATCTTGAATCCAGCTACTGAAAATCTGGAATCAAATCAGAGCGTTGCCCTGCAGCTGCAGGCAGAAAGTATTAACCATGAGACCACATGTGTTGTGATCAGGATGAGTACGTTGCCATATGTAGTAAGTTATACAAATCTGACATCTTTGACTGTTAGTGTTCCAAGGAGGTTAATCTGCACTCTAATTTCTTGTAATCTTAAACAAGTCCCTTTCCGTTTTTAGTATCATATATTCAAATGGAAAAGTCATGGTAAGAAATCCATCCAAGGAATAAGGAATCTTTGCAGGGATACTCCGTTCATTGGTGTTCATTCATGCCTTTCTTGCCTTGCATGTTTCTTCAGCATAACTTCTCCCAAGCAAATCAATGTGCTTTCTTCCCTGTGCGCCATCTCCCATTTCATTTTCCAGCTGGCGTCCACACAAAGAAAACTCTGCCAATAGGCCAAAGTTTTGTTTCATCATGCTCCCTTCCTTCTATAAAATGTTGCCCATGGACACCCAGCCAGTCACAGCTTCACAGCATTCTTCTTCTTCCTCCTCCATACAGAAAACAGAGCATTCTTCTTCACCTTGTTTCTTTCCAAGCCACCATGGCCTCCAAGCTGAGTTTCAAGAGGACAGACAGCATCACGGAAAGCATGCCCGATGCACTAAGGCAGAGCCGGTACCAGATGAAGAAATGCTTCCAGAGGTAAACCTAACTTAGAAGAAGGCATCATCTATGAATTCAGGGGTTCTCATTTGCAGTTCTAAAAACAAAAATTTCGGATGTGATAATATTTCAGGTATGTTTCCAAGGGAAAGAGGCTCTTGAAGAACCAGCAGCTCATAGAGGAGCTGGAGAAATCACTGGATGACAAAGTCGAGAAGGAAAAGCTTGTTGAAGGCTTCCTGGGTTACATTATTTGTTCCACGCAGGTGATCTCATCTCACCTTAACAGCTTTTGCAGCAAACATTAAACCTGTATTAACAAAACTCACATAACTCTTATCTCTGCAGGAAGCAGTGGTGCTACCACCTTATGTTGCATTTGCTGTCAGGATGAATCCTGGCGTCTGGGAGTATGTCAAAGTTCATTCTGATGATCTGTCGGTCGAAGGAGTCACACCGTCTGAGTACCTCAAGTTCAAGGAGACATTATATGACGAGAACTGGTCTGCATTCTTCACCGATATAATACTCAGAGCCTTTACATACATTGATCACAAATGTGTTGATGCCAACTGAAAAAAAATTATGTGGTCTTATCTCACTTTCAGGGCCAAGGATGACAACTCACTGGAAGTAGATTTCGGTGCTCTTAACCTCTCAACACCCCATCTGACACTGCCATCGTCCATAGGAAATGGGCTCCAGTTTGTGTCCAAATTCATGTCTTCGAAGCTGGGCGACAAGCCTGAAATCAGCATGAAACCGTTGCTGGACTATTTGCTTTCGCTAAACTACCGTGGCGAGGTAAGGCAATGACAATCTGATCACCTATCCATGTTGCATATATTGACAGAAGTTTAAAAATAACCAACCGAGCGAACCTAACTATACCCTGATCATCTGATGAACATGCAGAAGCTGATGGTTAACGACACCATCGATACAGTGAACAAGCTTCAGACAGTGCTGCTACTTGCAGAGGTATTTGTTAGTGGGTTGCCAAGATACACGCCATTCCTGAAGTTTGAACAGAGGTGATACACTTACTATATCAAGGAGATAAAATCTGTTTATGCAGATACCAGATATGCATTATACCTAAGGTTTCTGAACACAACACTGTTTTCAGATTTCAAGAGTGGGGATTGGAGAAAGGGTGGGGTGACAATGCTGAAAGGTGCAAAGAGACGCTGAATTGCCTCTCTGAAGTGCTACAAGCGCCGGACCCTATCAACATGGAGAAGTTCTTCAGCAGAGTTCCATCCATATTCAACATAGTCATCTTCTCCATCCACGGCTACTTTGGCCAAGAGAAGGTTCTTGGCTTGCCAGACACCGGTGGCCAGGTGGTCTACATCCTGGACCAAGTCAGGGCCCTTGAAGAGGAGTTGCTGCAAAGAATCAAGCTGCAGGGTCTGAACGTGACACCAAAGATTCTTGTGGTAAAGTTAACTATGTCATGATCTTGGCCATTCGTGATTCATATCTGCTCAGTGCTCACTTTATATATGTATATCAAATGCCCTAATGGCTGTTAATTTTGTTCATGTAGCTGACTAGGCTGATACCAGATGCCAAGGGCACAAAATGCAATGTGGAGCTCGAGCCAGTTGAAAATACAAAACATTCCCACATACTTCGTGTGCCATTCAAGACTGAAGACGGCAAGGAGTTGCGCCAGTGGGTGTCCCGGTTTGACATCTACCCTTACCTAGAGAGATATGCCCAGGTTTGCCAACTATCACTTTTTTTTGAGGGAACAGGAGGGGTCAGCTACCCCTACTGAATTGCCAACTATCACCTCTTACTCCTATATATGTAGGATGTAATATTTGAGTAGGTGGCTTGCTCTGCTCACCATGTCATCATGGTAATTTCAGGATTCGTGTGCCAAAATTCTTGACATTTTGGAGGGCAAGCCAGACCTGATCATCGGCAACTATACCGATGGCAACTTAGTGGCGTCTCTCATGTCAAGCAAGCTAGGGGTCACTCAGGTGAAATAATGGGGTCATCAAGTAGTCTTGAAAGATTACCTTTTTTGCTACCAACAAAAATTTGGTATGACACAGAAAATGATCTTATTGACAGGGGACAATCGCACACGCTCTAGAGAAGACAAAGTATGAAGATTCAGATGTCAAGTGGAGAGATCTGGACCAGAAGTACCATTTCTCCTGCCAATTCACTGCAGATATGATTGCCATGAATACTAGTGACTTTATCATCACTAGCACATACCAAGAAATTGCTGGAAGGTTCGTAGAATGTATCTAACTGTAACTTCAGTACACTAACAACTACTTCGAGTCCTGGAAGGCCTGAAACATGAACATGTGATGCAGCAAAGAGAAGCCTGGCCAATATGAGCACCACTACGCATTCACAATGCCCGGGCTCTGTCGCTACGCCACAGGCATCAATGTCTTTGATCCAAAGTTCAACATTGCTGCACCCGGTGCAGACCAGTCCATCTACTTCCCCTTCACACAGAAGCAGAAGCGGCTGACAGATTTGCACCCACAGATTGAGGAGTTGCTCTACAGCAAGCAGGACACCACTGAACACATGTAAGTTTTCCTCTCATGAACTGATGAAAGACACACACAGACTCTTATTCATAGGACAAGTTTGCTAACTGCTTTGATGCCATCAAATCAGAGGATATCTGGCAGACAGAAACAAGCCAATCATCTTCTCGATGGCAAGGCTGGACAAGGTGAAGAATATCACTGGACTAGTGGAGTGGTATGGCCAGAACAAGAGACTGAGGGACCTGGTAAACCTTGTTGTCGTTGCGGGCCTGCTGGAAGCATCGCAGTCCAAGGACCGGGAAGAGATTGAAGAAATCAACAAGATGCATAGCCTGATCGACAAGTATCAGCTGAAAGGACAGATTCGCTGGATCAAGGCACAGACTGACCGTGTCCGCAACGGTGAGCTGTACCGTTGCATTGCAGATACAAAGGGTGCATTTGTTCAGGTATGCAACGGACGGCTTCTATGCTGTTTGATCATGAGAAAATTTTTGCAGAGAATGGAACTCAACTATAACTGTATAATAATATAATGCCTGCTGTGGTTTCAGCCTGCACTTTATGAAGCATTCGGGTTGACGGTCATTGAAGCGATGAACTGTGGATTGACAACCTTTGCGACAAATCAGGGAGGGCCAGCAGAGATCATTGTGGACGGTGTCTCTGGTTTCCACATAAACCCAATGAATGGCAGGGAGGCAAGCAACAAGATTGCCGATTTCTTCCAAAAGTGCAAGGAAGACCCAAGCTATTGGAACAAGGTGTCCACTGCTGGGCTCCAGCGCATCTACGAATGGTAGGTGCCATACCATAACATGATTGACCTTACCTCTTGTACACATCTGATGAGAAAAGAAAGCTAAACATATGTTGTTTGCTCGGCAGCTACACATGGAAGATTTATGCAACTAAAGTCCTGAACATGGGTTCAACGTATGGCTTCTGGAAGACTGTGAACAAGGAGGAGAGAGTAGCCAAACAGCGCTACCTGCAGATGTTCTACAATCTTCAGTTCAGGAATCTGGTGAGCTGATAATTCATTTGGTTATCTGATGGAACAGCGACAATGCTGCAATCATCAAGGTTGCAGTAAAACGATGTCTGATGAATGATGTTATATGTCATCCATGCAGGCAAAGACTGTCCCAAGGGTATTCGAACATCCTCCGCAAGCCCCAGCAAGCGCAGGGCCTAGCACAATGACAGTAACGAGGCCGAAAGAAAGGCAAGTGTGCCCACTCTTAAGAACTCTACTGAAGAGAGACCGGGGAAGCAACTGACTGACCAATTTGTTGTTTAACAATTCCAAATCTGGTTGCTGCAGAAAGCCACAGACCAGGATTCAGAGGTGAGGCTTCTTGCCCTGCAGATTTAACTGCAAAACCTAGCCATAAATTGATGAGTGTACGTTGCTTACTGATTCTTCAATGCCTGCTCCTTGTTTTGTTGTCAGGATCATGACCAGCTTGATGGGGCAGAAGTCTTCTACTTCTGAATAATATATAGAGCCAGAGATATGATGAATATGCATGATCTCCTGAATCCAAGGTCCTGGCGGCTGCACATACTCATTCCACTGATACCGGACCAGATCAGTGTATATTGTGAAGTGATTGTTGTGTATGCATGTGTAGTTTTCATTTGTTGACTATTGATTGGAGAGATGGATGCTGTAAAGAGAGTGAAAGTGTACATGGTTACAATTGATAATAATATATGACAAGGATTGAGAATGCTGTGTCAAAAGAATGTGCTGCACCCCAGATAGCATGAATTTTTTTGAAAATCCAAATGCAAGTCACAAACACTGACAACTACAACCCAGAAGCCACAGTTCGAAAAGGACGTTCAGAAATATGTGAATAGCACCTCACAAGAAGAAAATGATATGATCCGAAAGATAATAGTCTCAAAATAACATATGGGATCCCTCCAGTACAAGCTCTGGCCGGCCTTCTTCAAACAAATACTAAGCAAATGCGCTGAAACACAGCGTCTTTGAACACGGTTTGCTAATAGCAAGCAGATTATTACTGACCAAACAAACTACAACACCAAGCAAATCAAATTTCAGGCAGGCTGCCTGCTTATCTTGTTAGGAGTCATGCAATCAAAGCATCGCCTCTACTGCTTGTAGACACAGGCTCCGGTTCATCAGCAGTAGAACATGACGTTCTTGACACTGTCCTTCAGCGCGGGAAGGGGCCTAACGGCTCCGCCGGTGGCACGGGTACTGCGGGATGTCGATGAGCTGGACGGCGCTCCTCCACGAGCGCCACTCGCCAGTGATCCGCTGTCTGAGCTGTCAGGCTCCATGTAGAACCGGGCGCGGAATGCAGCCAGATGAGCATAGTACGCTGGTGGGGCTGCAAGGCATATGCATTTTGGTTTATTTGTTGCTCGCCCATCAATTCAGTAATGCATAACTCTGATAAATTCAACTCCCTTTCAGAAAAATCGAGACAACTTACCAATGGATACAGAACGTGTGCACCTCGCGTAACTGCACCAGCAATTTGACAAGTTATTAGTACACAGTTCAGGGAACTCACACCTCTTTAAGTAGCTGAGACAGTTGAGATAGATGAACTGTATAGGAAGTATAAGAGTGGCCAGGCAGAGAAGTTTACGTGTAGCAAAGGTTGTTGGTAAGGGTCTGCAATGCATCAGCTGTGAAGTTGTTTTCATCCCACAAGACATGGTAGTGAGCAGGACGGCTCGTGCCCTTGATGCCAGCATGGCTGCACAGGAAGAAGTCGAACTCTGTAGGATGGCAGATCTTCGAGTCCACAACAGTACCTGCAATTTCACCCAAACCAAAACAATGCCCAAAGGGTTCTCTAGTTAAGTTTCCAAAAGACTGCAGCAGTATGTATATCATTCCATTTCGAAAACAATAATTAATACCCACCAGGAAGTATGTTCCCACTCGTGTCGACTGAATTCTTATCATTGTGGTTGTGTGCAAACAACCTCGTGTGGTGCCGTTTCTGGACCACGATGAAAGTCACCTGCGGTTGGTAATTTGCTTCCAGCGATGCACACGCCTAAGGCACACATTAACATCATCAACTATAACTTGCAAGTTGCAATAACCCTATGTCTCCAAAAGGAAAAGGAAAGAAGAAAGTTACCTTTCGGATTGCATCCAATTCATGCAGTAGAACTTGGTAGAACTGCCCTTCACTCACACCATCCCTGTCAAAGGTAACCACATTAATTGGCCAAGGCTTCGAGTAACTAACCAGTTGCAGCAGCTCAAATGCAAAGTCTTGTAAAAAATCACGCACACACACCTGTAGAATAGTATCCTCTGAGGCTTTTGACCAGTTGATCTTTTGAAGGATATAAGAAGCTCCCTGCAAATGTGGAGCTCAGCATGTATTACTTGTGCTCTAGGTAAAAAAGACAAAAGGAGATGGGCCTTGCTGGCATACCTGATCATGCCACCACAAATGGTTCCTTTCTGAGGATCATGTGTGACCTTATACAGATCCTCTATTAACTCTTGCCTATGAGATTGAGCAGAAACTAAACCAGCATACTTTGTCACCTCAGGCCAATCTTGGGAAGCCACAACCTGCAGGGTAATACAAACAATGAAACAAATTGCCAGTGTATGTGTGAATGAACAGTCACAAAACATGAGTCCAATAGTTCAACTTACAGCAGCAATGGAAGGGCTGCTATCTTCACCAGGATGAGGATGGGTCACATCCGCACCAAATATGATGGTAGGCCTGTCAGTCACCAAAGGAATGCGTCTTGACACTGCATCAGCCAGCACTGTGTTCCTTCCTCCAACCTTTGAAAACAAATAAAATTTTCTTTTTGGACTCGACAACTGAAAAAAATGCAACACAAACAAAAGCATAGTTGATAGAAAACCAACCTTGACATTTATCTTCAGAGCAAGATTTGCCAGTATCTGTTTGTTCATCTTAAAAACTTGCTTTGCACAGCAGCACTGTGAAACTAATCCAAGGTCAATTTCACAGATACGCTTCAAATCACCTGAGACCAACACAGAGCAATCAACACAAATCATTAGCACGGCAGCTGGAATAAATATAAGAACTACACAGGGTTTTAAGTTCATGTACCATAAAGAGAACCATTATTATCAGGAAGTATTCCAATAAGCAAATCGAGTTCTCTGCGCTGTGGTCCGAGCATGTTCATTGCATCATGGAACCTGGCTTTCAGAGCTCTCTCCACTTTATCAGGATGTGCATATATAGGCGGAAGAATAGGCTCCAGGGCAAAGCCCTACACAGGCACCTTATGTTGTTAGTTGTTACTTCCATAAACCAGTAGATGGAGTAGATACTTAGGCCCTGTTTGGTTGAGCTGTGGCTGTGGGAAAAAGCTGCTGTGGGCTGTGAGCTGTGGAAAAGCTGTTGTGGGCTGTGAGCTGTAGAAAAGCTGAAAGCTGTTTGGTTAAACAAGTATAAAATATACCTTTTATATTTATCTCTCTTGAAACAACTATGGAAGAGCTTTTTATTCCACCAAATTCGAAAAGCAGAAAGCCAAAAGCCAAAAGCAGGGTCAACCCAGCTTTCAAAAATGAACTACGGAAAAGCAGCTGCTTCTGAAAAAGCACCCTCCAAAAGCAGCCCCTTTGGTTGGGCTTTTGGCTTTTGGGGCCAAAAGCCAAAGCCAAAAGCCCAACCAAACCTTATCATTTCAGAAATCGTTTTAAGGATACTTGCCATTCCCGAGGCTTGGCACATGCGAGCAAGTTCACGACAGAATCCAATAGCAACGCTCTCTTGCACATTTCGAGCAAAATTGACACAAATCCAGCTCCTCACTCTACCACCGTTTACCATTTTCTAGACAAGGCAAAACGAAAATAAGTGGTAAATCTTGATGCGTAGTACATACATAGGTGTCATATTAGCAAAGTATAAAGCTACTTCTAATAGTTAGGTAAAAACACAATTGAACCAATACAGTGGTTTTAATGATTGAACAATATTTTAACAGAGCCCAAATTTTGACTGAAGGATCAATAGCTGCAAAGACAATTATCTGAACATGAATGCCCAGCAAAACTCTAGTCATATGCACTGTGAAGAGAAATTGATCAAGTGGACGGCATCTTAAAAAATGTTCATGTTTCTGAACAGAACAACTTACGCATACCATTTACTCATATAGATATAGCCAAAATGTTTAACTATTTGGTTATAAACCTTTTTACAAAATACTATTCAGAAAATGTTTAATACCTTGTTCATCATATTCCACTGCCCAACTCTAGGCAAGCAGTCCTTCTCTCTGCCAGTTTCATTATACTTGAGCTGCATCATAAGTAAAATATAAAATGTTGAATATGTTGCGAGGAAATATGACTGATGTTAGTTATCAAACCCACAAACAAAAGTTGCCTCAATTTATAAAACAGGAGTTATATTAATTATGACACAGAAGGGTGATACGAACAATAAAAAATATTTCACAAGCCACTGCTGCAATAAGAGTGGAGCAACCTTGGACCTCTTGCCCTTTATATTGTTCTTTTTCTCTATATTTTATCTATATACCCAGCAGGGGCTTCCCCTGCTGTTTTCGCTAAAAGAAACATATGAGTGGGTTTCAACCTACCCGAGGAGCAGGTAAAATCCGTGCCTCAATTGAAGCCAAACGCTCACTGATCTTAATGCCAAACTCTTTAGCATAAGGATCCTCATGGTAAGAGTTATGATTCACCGTCTGTGGGCACAAAAAAAAAGGTTGTCATTTGCATAAGCATATGAAGTCACGAAGGAAAGGAGAACCCAAATAGAACCAGAACAAGGGGGAGAAACATATTACCTGAACAATGTCACGCTCCCGATCAAGTGGGCGCTGGCATGTCTCCTCTAAAAGAGCTCTTATCTGACTCTGGTTTAATCTCTTAGAGTACCTCTGTCTCTCCACTATTTTGCAGACCTGAATAAACTCAGATTTTTAAGCACACATTAGAAACACAGGTTTTGCTATCAAAGGTTAGACAGGGACAAGTCGGTGTGTAGAGATTTGCTAGAAAAGAGCAAGAGGAGCAGCTATAGCCACTAAGCTTACCTCCATTGGAAGGTAATTTGGGTGCTGCTGATTGCCAACCTGCAGACAGGGCAGGTAGGTGTGCTGGATGGTAAAGCCATAGGTCTCTTGAAAATATTGTATAACAGACTTCACTGCGCCACCATGATCAACAGGAAAACTGCGGCAAATAACATCAGCTTCTTTTAGGAAACTAAAAGGATTATGCCAGGATTTTTTTTTCTCTGAACAAATGATCCAGAGAGGAAAAATGTAAACATAGGAGTGCATGAAGAAACAAGGAATGGCCATACGTTAGCTCCCGAGTTGCCTGAGATGTTAAACTAGCAATTCGATACTTCCGTCGCATGTTACCACGGTGCGTAACTTCCACCTTCACTCCTCTTAAGGCCTTCTTTATCTGAAATTGTGCACAATAACACATACATTAATCATCAAAATATTAAGTAAAGTGACATACAAAAAGCGAAAACTAGCAGCTTAGATATGTAAGACAAAATGAAACTGCTGAGGCCAATATGAAGAACTGGAAAGTGGGAACATATGTGGCAAATAATCGTCTGTTTCCAAGAAGCAGTATGCTAGACATTTGTTGTTTGATGAATTTAGCACTCTGCCTAACAGAAAGAAATGTACCAAGTTCCATTTAAGAAATAGTCAACTGATAAAAATGTGAATGTGAAATGTTTGCTACTGTACCTTGACACGTTCAGCATCTGAGAGGGGCCTTGAATGGATGTTGGTGTTTAAAAGCTGTTGAACAAAATCTATCACAGGTAATGGCTCAAAGAAAGCAGTTGCCGACATATCTGAAAAGACAGAAAAAGGTTAAAAGGTAAATTGAGTGAGAAGCATTCAATAATCTCCTAATTTAGAAGCACGAAAAAAATGAACTGAATAAAAAAAGTTCAACATAACAGAACCGGGTCTTGTGAACTTCAAAGAATGACTAACTCAAAAGGATGATAGGATATCATCTGCACATGCCTCAGTTAATGCTTTACACAAAAGTTATACAAGAACCTTAAGTTATGACTGATACTGCCTGCAACTTATGCATTACCAAATCATCTGCAATCTTATTCAATGGAATGCGAATACTTGCTGTGGCCTTTTCATCAGCAAGAGAAAATGATCATTCCTACCAGTCTATGATTTAGCTGTGAGGTCCTTCATGATTCATGACTAATAATTAGTCATAAGCAAAAGTGTCTAACAGACAGCACTGCAACCATCGGAGATGTGATGCTAACAGGGAGCTAGCTCATGGAATTAAACATTTGCATGTCATCACCCAAATTAGATATGTGATGGGAGGACATAGTAAAGTGTAACAAGAGGACCCTGATTTAATCATGTATCTCATACATACATCTATGAGAGACAGAGTTTTACCAATATTCAATGACAAGCCCATTTGAGTAGGCCGAATGCTCTGGTAAAACCCACGCCAGCTTTCTATTCCCTCACCAAGGGATCGCCTCCTCCCCAGGTCAGGAGAGAAAAATGATCGCCCAAATGGTGCATACCTTTAAAAAAGAGAGTCCAATCATCATTGTAAGATTCACACTAATGTATCCTATTATCTGAAACCTAGAGGCTAATTTTAATTACCTTGTTGTTGGCAGCTCCCGCAGAACAATATCAAGAACTTGCAAGGCTTCTTGAGGAGCCTCTGCTTGCCTTCCAGCTAAAAATTGCTCCAGACGACGGAGATCAGCCCTTGCAGCAAATTTAATCACTACCTTGTATGTTTTCTTACGCCTAGACATAGAAAACAACAACAACAACAACATAGCCTTTCAGTCCCAAGCAAGTTGGGGTAGGCTAACGCAAAAGTGGCTCAAGGATACCTCTCTACTCCAGAACCACCATCTTCCTCAATTAGAGTGATGTGAAATTCTTTTGAAATGAATGGCAGCGGACCAGCCGTGTATAGGCTCTTTCTACCATCATAGGCTGGAAGCCGCCCTCCCAAGTATGACATCTTGTGCAGCTTCACCAGCTCTTCCATGACAGAACGGTTCACAATTCGCGATGTAACTTCCGGGGTGATTGAAACCTGATAGGATACACCACATGATTAAAAATCAAAGTAAAAAACATTTAGGTAAGGTTATAAAGATTCAAGAGAATGTTGAAAGGGATAGACCAACGTACATCATACTGATGAAGATCCTTGTCAGGTAATTCAGCAAAGAAGTGATTTGCCTTCACCAAACACCTGGTGCCAATACTTCCACTTCCTGGGCGGTGAGGAAACTTATATGCATTACTCGACACTGGAAATGCTTGCACAATGTCTTGGCACATGCTTGATTCGTCCTGTACAGACAAATCTTTCAGCTGATCCGTAACTTCTACAGTAGAAGCTCTTGGTGACAGATCCGGAGAGCCTGCTTCTGGTGAGATGTTATCAGGTTCATGTGAAGTTTCCATTGCTTGGCGCAGCTCGGGAGCTATGGTGGACGGGCCTGCCCCACGTCCACCTCTACCACCATCATAGTAGTGTGGTGGCTGCACTTCTCTGTAAGCCTGACCTTGGCCCATATATCCTGCAGCAGGGCCAGCAGGCTGCCACCTCTGCGACATGATGGCTCCGCGAGGTTGTGACATGGAACCCTGTCCATGCTGGTAGTAGCCAGTTCCACGACCACTTTGTGGGAGTTTTTGATGGTAGGAGCCACCGCGGCCACGGAAACCTCTTCCAGGACCTCTTCCACCACCACCGGGCTCAGCAGCCTGTGAGCCCTCGCCAAACCCAGGCAGTTTCGGTCTCCAAGATCCCATGCCGTGGGCAGTGAAACAGTGAGGCTGACAAACTCAATGTGCTGCCAAGAGAGGAAAGTTCAGTTTTTAGGATTTGATCATCACTGTGAAAAATGCACACTTAAACAAGTTAAGGATGTTCATATAAAAACTTGGCTTGTTAGTGTTTAACAGAGTCACTCAGCTTTATCTGTGGGTAGCACATGAGGATATAAAGTGGCTAAGCTATCATGAACAATTCAATGAACCTAGACAAGAAAGGATTTTTCTTGCAAGGATTTATAGATCGAGGCTATACAAAACTAAACAAAATAACTTACTGAGCTTACTAAACCATCTAGAGCAACTGAAACAAGATAGATTATTACAGTATGAGAAAACAGTAGTGAAGTTAGGCATGAGAAGACTGAACTCTGAAGGGAAGAAGACAATACTAGGCGCAGACATGGAAACTCAAACACCGTTTCTGGAGCTGGAAATGGCTCCAAAACAAACAAGGCCCACTAATCAAGAAGCACACTATTTACAGTCCAGATGCATGCTAAATAGACCAAACAAAAATTATCATAGATCAGAGAAAATATTTTCATTACACCCACCAGAAACTGTGTCAAAAATCGTATCTTTCCTACAGGACAAAAACTACAGAGCATTGCAGCATGCTTAGCCCACAAAATATGCACAGGAGAGAAAGGAATCAAGTGACATCTTCTACAGAGAAATATCCGATAAGTACTGGCTGGGCTCGTTCGTTGCTGGATCGATAAGTACTGGCTGGGCTCGTTCGTTGCTAGATCATGAAGAAATACTGCTGACTGGTTTGATGTGAGAGAAAAATACTGTTGTGGATGGAAATTTACGATCGTTTACAGACGAGACGAACAGGCCGTAATAGATTGAATGTTGCAAGCTAAAGGCCTCCGCTTCTGGCCCCAATATAAACCTTACAGATCCACATTACAATGCAAGATTTGCGAGCCGCAAGAAGAACACGGGCATGAGTGATTATCGGGGAGAAGGACGACAGAGCAGAGGGGGGAGGAAAGCAACTGAAAGAAGAGGGCAAGGAAACTAGAGGGAGCATCTCGTGGGGGGAAGAAGCAGAAGCCCGCTTGTGATCACCTTAGGGAGGCGGAGATGAAGCTTGCAGCTAGGGGGAAGTAGAGCAGGACCCTCCCTCCCTGTTCTTTCAGTGGAGCGGAGCGAAGCAGAATGCGAGTGATTGATGTGGAGAGAAGAGGGGGAGACGCCAAGAGGATCTATTTAAGGAGCAAGGAGTCAACAGACACAACAAGCTTCTTGTGTGGGCCTGCTATCTTCAATTTCTTCTCTGGTGATCTTGTGTTGCTCTCTTATCTTTGGGGCGAGATTAGTTCCGGCCAAAGTTGGTGTCGCCGGATTTCCAGATGCATTGTAGTGCAGTGTAATGTAGCATTTTGTTTGTATTTAGTAATAATTGTTCAAATATTGACTAATTAGATTAAAAACGTTTGTCTCGTCAAAGTACAATTAAACTATGTAATTAGTTTTTGATTTCATCTACATTTAGTACTTCATACATGTACCACAAGTTTGATGTGATGGAAAATTTTCTTTTTGCATAGTGCCAAATTCAGAAAATTGAGGAACTAAACATGGCCTTAGTTGGGTACTTGGGTTGGTTGGAGGAGTATTCTGTTGGTTGGTCAGGAGATATAATATATACTTAACTCTAGGTATTTTCAAGTGTTTACCTTTTGAACCCTTGTTTAGTTTCCAATCCAAAACTTTACGTCATATTACATTGAATAATTGGACACATACATAAAGTATTAAATATAGACTAAAAAATAACTAATTACACAGTTTACGACTGATTTATGAGAAGAATCTTTTAAGCCTAATTAATCCATATTTTGACATAAAATGCTACAGTATACATGTGCTAATGATGAATTAATTAGGTTTAATAAATTCGTCTCGTGATTTACCGATAGAGCGTACCCAGTGCAGAGAGCTCCCGCTCTGTGCAGGGTCTGGGGAAGGATGTCAGTGGCAAACCTTACCCTCACCTATATAATACGAGGAGACCACGACATGAATTCGGGACATTTCAATCACAGACGGTAAGACTCTACCGCTTACATCAAACCCACCATTCCACGATTTACCAATAAACTCTGTAATTTGTTTTTTACTACCATCCTATTCGTCACACCATGCATATGCATGTAACGTCCAAAACAAGGCCTCGGTACTATACAGCCGCAATAGTGCAGAAATGCATTCTGCCTTGACTGGGTAGAGCAGAGACTAGAGCAGAGTAATGATGTACTATTGATGTGTGTTTGAACTGTGGAAATAATAAAAAAAACTCAACCGACACCTCAAAAATATCTGCCCTGGGGATATAAGAAAAGGAATAGTTATAAAACTAGAACTTATACGTCTTGTTCACTTTATTGATAAGCCATGACTAAAAGTACTATTAGCTAATTTGTTGTGAGAGAAAAATATTGTTCGTTGGTTTAAAAAAAAATGGTTTATAAACCAAACGAACAGAGCGATAGTTCATTTCCCTAAAAAATGGTATACTCCCTCGGTCCTAAAATAAATGCTTATCTCACACTTCGAGGAGTCTATAAATCTCAAGTTTGATTAAATTTATAAAAAAATATCAATATTTGTATATGTAAATGTGTTTATTATGAAAATATAAGATATGACTAACCTAGTGAGATCTATTTTATATCATAAAGATTATTAGTTTTTGGTATATCTTTGGTCAAACTTAAAAGTATTTGTCTCTCAAAATGTGAGATGAGCATTTATATTTTGGGACGTATGGTAGTAAATCTTACTCAATCAAAGGACTTAACACAAGCAATGACAGACAGGTGCGCTCTGTGACCGTCA
Source organism: Miscanthus lutarioriparius (assembly GCA_904845875.1). Lineage (NCBI taxonomy): Eukaryota > Viridiplantae > Streptophyta > Magnoliopsida > Poales > Poaceae > Miscanthus > Miscanthus lutarioriparius. The sequence continues at coordinate 477,276 of CAJGYO010000019.1, forward strand.
CCTGCCTGTGCAAGTGTACATGTGGTTTTTACCATCGACTCTGGCAAATAAATGTAAAGGACAAACAGTATGGTCGTTTGACCATGACTTATCATAAATAATCATAAATTTTAATTAAAATAATATTTTTCTCTCATATAAACACAAACAGTTAAAAATAAACCATCCAAACAAACTGGCTGAAAGCTTACTCTGACCGGAGGAGGATTCGACGGATTCATGGCCATCAATTATTTTATTAGAAAGGGCCAGGGGGCTTGGACCGGAAGGAAGGAGGCTCCTCCCTCATCCCTATCCTGCGGTGCACTGCACTAGTGTTCCTTACAGGCAGTGGGGGCCCCTAAAAAGTCATCTGCACTGCTGCTGTGACTGACTAGTAGGGGAGTGTGACTGTCTGAGTGAGCTAGCAGGACCAGCCCTGGTCTGTGCTAGTCTGCTACTCCTATGCTTTTCATGCTTCAAACAGACCACAGTCGCAGCCAATTGTGATTTCATTCATCTCAGTCCCAGCGGTGCAGGTTGAGGTTGGCCAACAATCTATTATACAGCAGATTATATATTTGTATGTTTCTTTCTTTCTTATTATACAGCAGAAGCGAGAAGCAGTCATTAGTATCACAATCGATGTTAGAGGTGCGGTGCCCTGCGTACCTCGGGCATGGACAGTGGATGCAGCCACGCAGGAAATCATGCATGCACGTTGCATCAGGAATCCACGACATCAACAGTTGTCCAAAGTTGACGCAGCCGAAATCACTATAGCGTACTGTAGCATTTCGTTTGTATTTGGTAATAATTGTCCAATTATTGACTAATTAGGCTCAAAACGTTCGTCTCGCAAAGTACAACTAAACTGTACAATTAGTTTTTGATTTCATCAATATTTAGTACTTCATACATGTACCGCAAGTTTAATGTGATGAAAATCTTCTTTTTGTATAGTGTCAAAATTTGGATTTTAGAGTAACTAAACACAATCCAAGAAGCAGACGGCCTGAAGCAGGAATGAATGAGTGCAAATTTGCAATGCTGGCACCACCTGGCGTAAAGAGAGATGCAGTGAAAGTGCAGCTGTGCAAGCAAAACCGAGCGTGCGTTTAGTTCCCCAAAGTTAGAATAGTATTCAATTATGGATTAATTAGACTCAAAACGTTCGTCTCACAATTTCCCACCAAACTATGCAATTAGTTTTTTTTCGTCTACATTTAATACTTTATGCACGGACCACAAATATTCGATGTGATAAATACTTAGCAACTTTTTAAAATTTGAGGTCCAACTAAACAAGGCTGAAGGAAGGGAACCATTCACATTCACCGTCTTCACCCGACCCGGTCAAGCCTCACAAAACAGAACACGTACTCCGTACGTACACGCAGCGCAGTGCAGATCGAATCGCTACGCAGAGCAATCTCCAAGTCACGGGCGAGGCAGATGGAGCAGGCTGACTATTACGTGAGAGAGAATACTGGTGGTGACAGGCACAGGCAGGTGAATAGTAAGCGACCGCCGCAACCGCACCTCCTGCCAATCTCACGCCCGGTCCGTGCCCACTCACCTTTCTTTCCACCTCTTCGTCCTTCCATCTTTGCTTCACTTTATCCATTCGCATTGCGTTGCCTGCCTAAACAATTTTTCTGCAAAAACAAAAAGGGAGATCTCACCGCTCAATTTCATCTCCCAGTCCCAACGCCATAGCTAAACTGTGAATCTGAGAGATCTCACCAGTCAATTTGGTGCAAAACACAACAGGAAGGTAACTCCATGCCGAGGCACAGAGGCCCAACTGATACCTCCTCGTAATGAGTGCAACAAGCTACAAACCTGGCAATCTGGCATCCATCAACAGTTTTCAGACCATTGTATTTTGAGTCTCTTGGCATTCAAAACCACGATTATCCAACCATGGGCTCTCAAAGATGAACTTGAGCTCCTCCTAAAAGGGTTTCGGCTTCTCTTGTTCAACAGCTTCTCTTGTGGGACTGCTATTTAGTAGCAGTTTTATAATAATTTGTGTTAAGTTTATAAAAAGCCAGTAGAAACCATATTATTCTTGCAAGAAGCTGTTTTTTTTATATGACTGTTTAGCACGACTCTATGGCAAGAGCCGCAAGAAGCCGGCCGTGCCAAAGGGCCCCTAAATCCAGGGGCTCCCTTCTTCTGTCGTTTAGAATGTATAACTGTTGTCTCTTGTCTCCTAGGGCATGTCTATCAAAATCATTATTTGAATTTTGAAGCAATTAACAGCCATACCTACGCAGCTCAAAAAAGGAATTTATTTCCCTCTAATCAACCTTTTATGCAGCTTAGAGCTTCTGAACAAATTTCTGCAAAGCCATGAAGTCAGAATCAGATCACTCAAGTCTACAATCTTTTGTAGCACGTGACAGGGTCAGGAGCAGATGAATTCCTGCACTACATATGCGAGCATATCTCATTACCTCGTCAGAATCAGATCACTCAAGTCTGCAAAAATCATATTATTAATTATGATCAGCTGAATTAGCTTATTCCGATATTGTATCAGTAGGGAGAAAAGTACTTTTTTAGCCATGGATTGATCGACCTGCTTGTGTTATCCTAGTGTTCATTACGAGATCAAAACTTTTGATGCATCATATCCACTGCCACAAGAGAGGGGTCTACTAACTGACCAAACTTCATTGCATACTTGATTTGGAGCAGCTATTATTTTCATTTTGGTGTATCTCCTGCGATTCAGTCATGATATCGTCATTCTTATAGAAATGTCTAAATGCGACCAAGGGTCGTCTCGCTAGATGGAACGTTGATGAATCGATTGCCATGTTTATGGTATGTCATTTGTAGCTCATGCACAATAATAAGCCATATCCACGCACCAGCGATTTGTTAGTGACTACTGACCAGGCCACAGTGCTACCTGAGCTGGCATAGCACTTTGGTTGCTCTCTAAGGAATTCTAGGCAATCCCATACTATATATATATATACACACACATACCGTACTGTTCTGTAGCTGGCCGCAGAATAAGTTATTCTGTTGCCACTTTGAGTTACAATAATTACTATACTAATTTACGAGATTATGGTAACTCCCTCATAAGCGATTTACTATAGCATTATGGTAAGTATCATCTTGAATTATATTGAATTACAGTAACTCATGTATCGTAAATGTATATTGTCATTATCGTAAATTGGTACAAACATTATAAGGTGGGCATAGAATAAGTTATTCTGTGACCAGCTGTACTATATATATATATATATATATATATATATATATATATATATATATATATATATATATATATATATATATATATATAACATATGGAAATTATTTCCTACTTTCAAAGAGTAGTTACTCACATGTGTATATCTCTAGATTTATGGTGTATATGGCCCGACGAAGTGTATGTAGATGGAGTATATCATCATACTAGACCATCTATGATACTATGTATGACAAGTATGTAGGTATACTTAGAGTATATGGTTATACTTATTTTATATGCTACTATCATAATATTATATAATATATTAAAAAACATGTGCTCTTTTGAAAAAAAATTCACATAGTAAAGATCTGGAGTATCTTAATATTAGTATGCCAACATACTCAAACTCATAAATGAGTATGTACACATACACAACGTGATTTGTTGATTATGGGAGTAACTACTCTCGGGAGTAGTTAAAATGCACCATATATATATATCGCAAACATGCCATCTTTGCCGAGTGTCAAATTCTGGGCCCACAACAAACCTGTCTTCTTTGCCAAGTGTCAAATACTGGACAATCGGCAAAGACTGGCCTAGAATTTGACACTCGACAAAGAAGGCAGGTTTGCCAAGTGTCAAATCCCGATCACTCGGCAAACCTGTCTTTTGCCGAGTGTCAAATAATGGACACTCGACAAATACTAGCCCAGAACGCACAAATGTTGCCTTCTTTGCCAAGTGTCCAGTATTTGACACTCGGCAAAGAAAGCAGGTTTGCCAAGTGTCAAATCCCGGGCACTCGGCAAATCTGCCTTCTTTGCCGAGTGTCAAATCTTTGGACACTCGGGCGGCCTGAAATTTGACACTCGGCAAAAGCGGCCCGGAGAATGTACAAATATTTGCTTCAAAGTCGAGTGGCCCAAAATGACACTCGACAATACAAATATTTTAATCCTAGAATTCTTTTGTCACGTGTCATCTTTGCAGTGTTTTTACCTTAACACTAGGCAAAAGACCTCTTTGTCGAGTGTAACACTCGACAAAGCGACCATTGTTTTTATTGTTCGGTCACGTATAACGTACCCCACTCAAATAAACATTACAGACATCGCATATAGTTCACAATAAGCATCACAGGCAGTTCATATAGATATATCGACAACACATAAATGCAAATAAACTTTAGAATCACTAGTAGGTTCATTCACAACCATAAATAGTCATAGGTAATCCACAAATACAAATACAAATAAAATCACAAGTAGTCACTTAGGCCACGAGTTCCACTGCGACCACGTTGGGTCATGAGGCTCATTCGATGCCGCCGATTGATTCTGCACAAAGGAGAAGAGATTGTATGTGTGAGACAAGATTGAACAACACGTATGGTCTCTCTGCTGCCTAATTAGTATAACCCTTGCAACTATCAGCAATATCTTCTCAATTGCATTGTGCTTTAGTATGATTACTTAAGTACTAGTTGGTAACAAACATATAACATTAGTCACTAAGTTTCTAGTGTCTGGGCATCTTTGTAAGATTGATTCTGCATAAACTAGAAACAGTGATTATAAGGTTGTAAAGTGACTCATAGTGCCTGAAACAGTATTTGGAGCAGGTTGAGGAGGAGGGACTGGCATCGATGGCGGAGGTAGACCGATTGTAACGTAAACACCCCTTATATATTCAAACATCTACAACCACTCTACCTCCATCCTCTGCTGCTCTGCCTCCATCTTCGCCTCTAGCTCCTCCCGGCGTCTCGTTTCTTATTCCAGCTGAGCCTACAATTTTTTATCTCAATGTTACAATGCAATGCAAAAGTATGTAAAAATCAATGAATGATGAATAAAATAGAAATAACCTGGAGTGCGTTAATCTGGAACCATGTAGAGTCCGAGCCATGGGCGTATCGCCGAGCTAGAACTCGTGCTCCGTGCTCGAATATGGGGGAGAGTGGGAGTACTAGCCATGTCGATTGTGCTATCGCCAATCCGAAATCGGCCATGCTTCTTGCCTCCTTCGCTCCTCATGACCACTTCTCCATCAAGGTCATGGGCGCTCGGATCGTACTCTAGACCATAGACCACCCTTGCCATTGATGTGTATAAATCAAGGCGACTGTGGACGGAATCGTTGCTGTACGCCGAGGGTGGGTCCTTCAGATTGTAGGCGACGTCGGCCGTTGCCTTGCCCTTGTGAGCCAAAGCATATGCCATGAACTGGGGAGCAAGGCTCGCCACCATGTGCCGCCGACTGCAAAAAAGCAACATGATTAGAAATTATACAAAGTTGAGCGTTAGAATAAAGAAATGAATTCGCATATCCATCTAGCGTATTCTGAGAGGTTGAGGTTGCCTTGATGGTGTGGTGCACCCGGCATCAGCAAACGCCGCTCCCGACAAGCGTTGTGATTCTCCTCCCACGCGGGGTCGCACCACCTGTCCACCATCCGGGCCCAGCACTGCAGATCCTAGGCGCACCACCACGGAGGCACCTACATCATCAAGTATATGACATATAAGAAGATGAAATTAAGCATAATTAATCTCATAAAAAATAAGTATTAATGTTCTATATTTACCTTCTGGTATTCGCCCTGTTCATTTGGGATGGTTTGGTTTATAAGCCATGGCTAAAAGTACTGTTGGCTGGTTTGGTGTGAGAGAAAAATACTGTCCGTTGGCTGATAAACCATAGCTTATAAGCCAAATACGACCAAGCGAACAGGCTGATTATTTTGGAGTCAGCCTCATGGTTCTTGCCTCAGTTTTAGAGAGCCTCACTCTAAGAATTTTTGCGTGGTATTGGATCATGGCCTAGATGCGCGCCTCGTAGTGCATGTCCTTGACGAGTTTCTTGGCGGCTTTGTCGGCCATAACATCCGCCTTGGCCTCGTATCCCTCCTCGTATCTAAAGAAATCCTGCATATAGACGCGATGTATCCAGTCATTATTTCAAGAATGTCCAATCAATACGATGTATTGAGCAATGTAGTGCGAGAAAGACTTACCCAAAGCTCGACCTTGACACGCTGCGCCTTGTCGGCGAATACCCTGCCATCCCGATCAGGGGTGTCGGGGACGGCGGCATAGTGGGCCCACGTGTAGGCTGGCTCGATAGTTCCGTCGAACTACACTAGGCCAAGGAACTTTTCCTTGATCAAAAGACCAAGGATACCGTTCACATGGCGTGCGTGATCACCCCCACCGACCTTCCTCCAACCCCTGTCCAAGTGATTAAGATAAATTATTAGTTTCTATTGTAATTTTGAACATATCAAACGAAAAATTAGTGATAACATCTAAAGTTACTTACTTGTCTCCATCGGGTCGAATCAGCGGGCGTCTCTCAATAGTTATCGGTCGCCTCGAGAGGGTCAAGGGACCTCGCAACCACACACGCAACGAAGTAGAGGAACATGTACCCCCTATCTCCTCCCAGGGCCGGTCTCGAGGGTTTAAGGGCCTAGAGCGAAATTATAGACGAAGGCCCCTTAAAAATTGAAATAAAGGGAAAATATGCATATGAAATGTTACCAATAAACACATCTAAAATTATCAAGCAATTTAATATTTACAGGTAAAAATGATTATGTAATTTTGTGCGCCAATCCGTACATGCAGGGGATCCATCATGGTGTTTTAGTTTGGTATTTAACATATTTTCATTCTGTCTTAAAATAAACACACATCACGCTTCTCACAGAGTCAAGCTCTTTCAAATTTAACTATAAAATAATATCAATATTTGTATCTTAAAATAGTTTATTATAAATATATAATGCACAACTAATGTAATAATGCTTATTGCACATAATAAATATTAGTATTATTGTGTATATATATTTGATCAAACTTAAAAATATTTGACTCCTTGATTAATAAGGTATGTACTTATTTTAGGATGGACGAAGTAACAAATAGTGAGACTGAGTAAACGATAAAAAGGTATTCCGTTTCAAATTATAAGACATTTTAGCTTTTTTAGATTCATAACTTTTACTATGCACCTAGATATATTATGTCTAGATACATAGTAAAAGATATAAATATAGAATTATCAAAACATCTTATAATGTGACACAGTAGGAATTAATAGTCTATCGACAAAGTCACGTGGATCACGTCACGTTGCACAAGCATATGTATAGAAGCTGAGATTATACAAGTATAGGCTACAACTCGAGCATTAAGTGAAACGATGCCACAAGGTTGAACGTGTCGCAAATTAATCCGGCAACGTGCCTGACAGCCAAACCAACGCTGCCTTTAGATTCCTGGGAGGGCCCCAAGGATCCGAGGGCCCAGTGCGAGGGCACTGCTCGACCCCCGCCAGGACCGGGCCTGTCTCCTCCACCCCTGCATCCTCCTCCACCTGTACATCCTCCTCCTCAGAGGATGAGTGAGCGGAAGGTAACTCATACAACGACGAAGGTATAGGCGACGGTGGCCTCATCTTGTCTCCGTCCTTCCCTCGACTCTTGGGTCTACCCCGAGGTCTCTTCCCAGACCCCTCAGCTACATCGGACCCTTTACGCGTCGCTGTCGCTTTTGAGTAAAGCGACGTTATCCTCTTCATATCACCCACCATTGTTCAGTCACCTATAATTAAAAAGAGTAAACCAATTAACACAGATAATACATCAAAATAGATGCAAAATAAACAAAACATACTTAGAAAATAACATGGTCTGATAAATAATAGATTAATTAGCACGGATCATACATGTATTAGAAATAATCACCATGATCGGGATTAGCTAGATCATAAGTCTCATCATCACTATCACGCATGTCGATATAATCATCCCCGTGCTCCGAAGGAGGAATGTCGTCATCACCGTCATTGCTTAGATGTAATCGCCGAAGTAATTCTAAGTCCTTGACATTCTGAACCTCGTCTCCGGCATCCTCGTCAGCGCCACTTTCATTGTCTACTTTCATACCCTGAGCTTCGGTTAAGTCTATCTCAAAACTCCCTTCGAGCCCATCTTCTTGAAAGAACTCTCCGTCATATGTGTTGGGGTCTATGTTGTAATCTTGATTGTTTGGGACAGATAGTTTACCGTGTGGCGATACCTTGTACACAACATGAATATCATTTTTCTACTCATTTTATTCTATTATTTGAATCACTTGCAGTTTAAATTTGACTTATACCAAAAAATTCCTTGAAATGCAATAAATTAATTAAATATAGCAAACAGATCCAGAAATATACCAAATCTTAACATGGAGTACCACATGTTGTATGTGGAGAGTAGAAAAAGTTTCAAGGTCAGAAGAGAAAAAAAAACTTATTATTTCATGCACTTATAGCTCAAATTCAATTTATAACGATTAAAAGTACATGCGTCGCGTCGTGATATATATACCTCTCAAACCCTTTTCTCTCTCGTTTCAGATCCGGATTGACCGGTTCCCAGGCGAATGGGGGAAGCGGCGGCGGCGGCAGCCCCCTTCCCTCACGCGTCGGCGCCACCCGAGGCGTTGTCCCCGGCGGCAACACGCGACTTGCCCCCGCCGCAGGCGTCCCCCCGGTGTGGTGGCGCGGCTACCCCCTGCTTGTTGGGGCGGCGGTGGCAGGCACCATGCCCTCTTGCACCAACGGTGGCGTCCGTCCGTCCCCAACCGGCGGCGCGCGGCCATCCCTTCCCCGAGCGGCCACCGCTTCCCCGACCGGCGGCGCGACCTTCTCTATGGTGGATCTGCACGCGGCCACCCCTTCCCCGACCAGCAGCGGTGGCGACAACTCCTTCGCGCGACCGGCATCCTCCGTGGCAGGGCCGCGGCGGCGACGCGCTCCCCCTACCTCGTCAGCGACGGCGGCGCCCATCTCCCTCCAGCGGCACTCTCTCTCCCACCGATGGCGGCGGCGGCGGGCACCATGCCCTCGTGGACTGCGAGCAGGGGCTTGTCCTACCGCTGGCTAGGGCCTCCTCTGGCGGATTCGGATGACTTCTTAGATCCGGTTTGATGGATGCACCACGTTTGGCCAAACAACGGATCCGTGTGGAGGAGCATCGATGGCAGGTCCCTCCTCGCAGCGAGCAGCAACGGTACGTATTGGTTGAACGAGTGATATATTTGCCGCTAGGATCCTCGGATGGCAGCTCCATATGCCTTGCTCACCTACATCCGAACGAGCGCTACTAATGGTCAGAATAGGCGACATGTGACAGTAACATTAAATGCTTGCATATGGCTGCAGCACTACATTAGTAGTATATTAGATATATACGGTTACGGTTGAATGTTTACGATTGCGGCCACTGGATTGGTGCTGCTTTTGAGTATCTTTCGTGGAGAAGCTTTGCACTGGCGGCACAAGTGAAGAAGCCAGCAATTTGTGGTATCATTTTGTAGTATATGGTTGTATTATATGATTGTTCTCATTGAGTCTTGGAACTCTCTGAATTTTCATTAGATCTACTGTTATATTATTTATCGTTTGTTAGTAGTAATTTTCAATGTTTTCTTTTCAATGATTTACTACTGACTCGTTTCCTGATTATAAGAAAATTACTTCTAGAGAAAGGAGCTACATAAGAAATTACTACTAGTAGAGAAATGAATTCAATAAAAGTAATTTTAGGCTGTGTTTAGTTGTAGGAATTTGGATTTTGGGGCTACTGTAGCACGTTCGTTTTTATTTGGTAAATAGTGTTCAAACATGGACTAATTAGGCTCAAAACGTTATTATCTCTGCAATTACCCCCCACCAAACTGTGCTAATTAGTTTTTCTTTTTCCTGCTACATTTAATACCATCTCTGTTGTAATCACTCTACATTCTCCCGTGATCATTGTAGTAATTTTTTGGAAGTTGGGGTGGAACTAAACAAGGGCTTAGGGTGTTTTTCTTTCTTTCATATTCATACATACGGGTACAGTCCTCTGCTACTACAATTGCTAATTCTTCTACTACTATGCCAACTATTATTATTATTATCACTGCAATTACCCCCAATACTGCTATTACTACTAATGTTGCTGCCAATCCTGCTACTACTACCATCGCTGTTGTAATCACTCTACTGCCTCCCGTCCTCATTTTTTAATTTCAGAATTGTTTGTCCTCTCATGAGTTTTGTTCCGTGTTTTTTACTGAAATGTGAGTCCCGATTTTTAATTTAATGTGATTACTGACTAGTGCCTTTCTTGATGATCTGTATTTTCAGTCAGCCAAAACATCAGAGGCCAGAGCTGCTCCCAAAACTGGCGTGCTGCAGTCTGGTGATGCAGACAAGCATGGCATAGTGATTGTTACGTTACAAGCCGGCACACCTAGGCCACGTTTAGTTCCCCCAATTCCAGAATTTGACACTATGCAAAAAGAAGATTCCTCGTCACATCAAACTTGCGGTACATGCATGAAGTACTAAATATTGACGAAATTAAAAACTAATTGTATAGTTTGGTTGTACTTTGCGAGACGAACGTTTTGAGCCTAATTAGTCAACGATTGGACAATTATTACCAAATAAAAACAAAACAGTACCGCCTGAATTTCGACGGCGCCGATTCGGTGACCGAACTAAACGAGCCCCTAGATGCATGCTTCTCAGAAACTAGCTAGCATGTTCATTTTTCCTTGTTAACTTGTAAACGTCCAGAAGAATATTGTAAACTAGCTAGCATGTTGAGTACTACTCAAGATTTACTACTAATGATTCCAGGTTTAAAGAATACTTCTGAATTAGTACCGCATGTTTCGGTTTACTACTAAAGTGTTCAGTACTATTCAAGATTTAGGACTTGTTTAAATCCACGGCGTAACATTTTTTTTGGGTGTCACATCAGGTGCCATCTCGGGTGTTGTTCGGATACTAATAACAAAATAAATTACAGAATCTATCAGTAATCCACAAGACGAATTTATTAAGTCTAATTAATCTATCATTGGTACATATGTTACTGTAGCACGCTTAAAACATAGTCTAATTATAGTCTAATTAGTGTTATTTGATAATTAGTGTCTAATCATAGTCTAATTAGGCTTAAAAGATTCATCTCGTGGATTTCGTCTAAACTATGTAATTAGTTTTATTTTTTATTTATATTTAATGCTTTATGCATACGTCTAAAGATTCGATGTAACAAAAAATCTTAAAAAATTTGATATTTTGGGTGCAACTAAGCAGGGCCACAGGGGAAGAAGGCAACACTCTTTTCAGGGAACATCTCCAGCTGCTGATCTGACACCATGTCAGGCAGATTTCACTTTTTTCGCAAAGGAATTTACGGTCGCGGGTCCCTTGCCCTCTGCTTTTACGGTTGAGATGGGCCTGGCCGTCTCAAGGGGAAGCAAAATTAAGGTTGGTTATTCTGCAGTGTGGCCACATAATAGCTTATTCTGTAGTTATTTTGATTTACGATAATATTTGTATTAATTTATGATAACATGAATATGTATTTACGATACTCGTGTTACTACAACTTATGATGATATTTACCATAATGTTATAGTAATCACTTAGTAAGGAGTTACTGTAATCTTATAAATTAGAATAGTAATTATATATAATATATATATATATATATATATATATATATATATATATATATATATATATATATATATATATATATATATATAGTTATACTCGTGTCGTGTACGTCTTGGATCGATGTTCAATCTTGCAGACCGACAGAACGCATGGCCAATCCGGTGAGCATCGTGCAGCCGATCATAGACTTGGCGCTGAAGATAAAGGAGGCGGTGGAGACGTTTCGGCACAACCGGGAGGACTGCCGCAAGATCGGCGAGCTCGTGGCCACGGTGCGCGCCGTCGCAGAGAGCCTGCGGAAGAGCATGGAGGAGGAGGAGGACGGCGGCGTCGGCGCGTTGGTGGGTGGCGCGCTCAAGGCTCTGAAGCAGGCCCTGGAACGCGCCTGGGATTTCGTCGTCGCCTGCCAGAGGAAGAACGCCGTGCTCCGTGCCCTGGAGGCCGATGCCGTCGCCGAGAAGCTGCGCCGGGTCTGCCTCGACGTCTCGCTGAACCTCAGCGCGGTGGTGCTCGCCAACGGCGCCTATAACACCTCCAAGCTGGCCGACATCAACGGAATCGTTGCCGCCCTACGTGCAGACGTCGCCTACAACACCTGGATGCTCGCCAAAATTATGGAGATTGTTGCTGCTCTTCCGGATGCTCACCTGCATCTGCGACAACAGGTGTGTGTCGAACTATTTTGCCGTTGGCCATACAATAACACTTATTCTGTGACCTTACGATATATATCTATCGTACTTGAATTTATTTGTAATTTATTTTTCTATTAATTTTAGGTGGCAAGATTGCTCCAGATTTTCAGTTATTCAACTGATGACGATGCTAGTTATTATCAAAATGAAAGTATAAGGGAGACAAAGAAAACAGATGACCATGCTAGTTACTATCAAAAATGAAAGTACAAGGGAGACCAAGAAAACAGGCCCGTTCGGCTTACCTCATATTCAGTTTGTTCGGCTTCTTTTTTCAGCCGGAACAGTATTTTTCTCTCACAACAATTCAGCCAAAACAGTGTTTTTCAGCCAAAATTCTACCAGCCGAACAGGGCCACAAGGGTCGAGATGACGACTAGAGAGGGGGGTAAATAGTCGTTTCTAAAACTTAATCGCGTCGACTAACCGAAACACGTGCGGAATTAAAACTATCGGTCTAGCAAAGACTACACCCCTCTATCTATGTTCTCTAGCACCTTGCAAAGATTCTAATTAAGCAACAAAGGTGCCGGGCTAACTAGAGCTCACCTAACCAATTCTAGGAGCAAGGTCAAACAAACCTATGCCACTAGTATTTCAAGCAATGATGGAGCTCCTACACATGCTAGTAAGCAAAAGCACAAAGCCAACTAAGCTCACTGGCAATGCTCAACAACAAGTCAACCAATGCCAAATTAGAGAGCGCAAATACTTAGCTACATAAACTAAACAAAGTGATTAACAAGATTACACAAACCAAATTAGCCACGCAAGGGAGCTACTTCTATGCTACACAAGCAAGAAGGTAACTAGTGAGCTACACAAGCTAACTAATTACAAGAGCAACTACACAAGCATAATGTATATAAAAGTAATCACAAGCTTGTGTAAGGGGATTACAAACCAACGGGAGGAACAAGGTTGACACGGTGATTTTCTCCTAAGGTTCACGTGTTTGCCAACACGCTACGTTCCCATTGTGTCGACCGCTCACTTGATGGTTCGGCGGCTAATTGCCATCACCCGCCAAGCCCGCACGTCGGGCACCGCAAGAATCTACCTCGAAAGTGAGGGTAGCTCAATGACACGCTCAACTAGAGTTGCTCTTCGTGACTCCCGCGGGGCGAGCACAATGCTCCTCACAAAGCTCTTCTCCGGAGCACCGCACAAGCTTCTTGCGGGCTTCGACGGAGACCACCAACAAGCCATCTAGGAGGTGGCAACCTCCAAGAGTAACAAGCACCACCGGCTTGCAACTCGATCACCTAGTGCCACTCGATGCAATCTCACAATGCAACGCACTAGAATCACACTCATTCGCAATCGATTCGCACTCTTGCAAGCACAAGTGAGTTAGAGGGCATCCAAACACTCCTACACAAGACACATAGGCATGATGGTGCTCTACAACCAGCCCAAGGCCGGCCACACACTCCTTTTATAACCCCAAGGGCTAAAATAGCCATTACACCTTCACTGGGCAAAACGCGTACTGACCGGATGCGCAGGTCATAACGACAGGATGCGCAGGTCGTAGAGTCCGGTCGCTAGGATGACGCCACACGTCCCCTCCTTTCGAAGCCGACCGTTGGGCTTCAATGCGGCTAGCTCCCGCGTGCACATACTCTTGACCAGACGCGCCTAGGTCCAATGACCGGATGCGCCAATGCTGAGTCCGGTTACCAACACATTTCTACACAACTAACCGGACTCGTCTTTCTCCTATGACCGGACTCGACTCTCTCAGCGTCCGGTCACTTATAGAGTCGTTTTTCAGCGACCGAACGCGTCTTCGGTCATCACTGATCGGACTCTCCGTGCGTCCGGTCGCTTCTAGACATGCTAAAAACACTGACCGAACGCTGTGACCGAACTCGCAGGTGCTGAAAACTCTTAGCTCCGAACTCCGATTTCGATGATCTTGGACATTTTGGAAAACTTACTCAGAGGGCTACACATCCCACATGCATACTTGACCCAAATCACAATGGATCAAAATAGTATTCTAATCCAAGGACCATCCTATAGTTCGGAGTACACCAAAAAACCTTTTTCTCTTCTCTAAGTTGATTCACAACAACTCTAACTTCTTCTCCTTTGCAAATATGCCAACACCACCAAGTGTGCACCATCATGTGTATGTGTGTTAGCTTTTCACAAATATTTTTTAAAGGCTTAGTCACTCAACTTGCCATGCCACTCGATCCTAGCGATGATGCAAAGTTAGATCACTCGAGTAGCACTAGATGACGATATGCAAACAAGTTTGCCCCTCTTGATAGTACGGTCATCTATCCTAAACCCGGTCATCAACTTCTCTACATATCTATGACCGGTGAAATGAAATGCCCTAGGTTATACCTTTGCCTTGCGCATTCCATTCCATCTCCTCCAATGTCGATGCAACACATGCACCAACATGATCAACAATGATATGATCCACTTCATATCATCATGTGATTATATTGGTTCATCGATCTTGACTTCACTTGCTTTTCACCGTTGCCTTCGTCCATCGGCGCCAAGTCTTACTCAAGCTTCACCGCCATGTGGTCCATCACTCCAAAGCCTCCGACTTACCCTTCACGCTTGCAACCGGTCCATCAAGCTAGGTCTTGTCTTGATCTTCTCCACCTTGATCACATGACTCAATGTCATGTCTCATGTGCATAAGCTCCTTTATCATCACATGTGTGAGCTTTGCAACATCTCCAAACCATTTTCACCTTCACGGCATATGTTGCTCACACACATGTACTTGTGGACTAATCACCTGTGTATCTCACATAAACACAATTAGTCCACCTATGGTTGTCACTCAATTACCAAAACCACACAAGTACCTTTCAATCTCCCCTTTTTGGTAATTGATGACAACTCTACAAAGATATGAAAATTAAGTTCTTTTGGATTCATGTTGCTTGCCCAAGCAATTTTACCATGTGTAAATAATTTTGGACAAATAACAGAAACCCGAAACGGTAGTATTAGCTCCCCCTACATATGTGCTAGAGTGTTTGGTTTGAAGCTCGCACATATGCATAGATTGAAATTGTGGGAGAGTAATTACTACCAAATGATGCTAAGGTGTATAGAGTAAACCTTTGAAGCGTGACGCCAATCAGAGTTGCACCTTTAAGTTCATACTTAGCACCATGGTTAGCTAGATATCACTTGAAAATAAAATCACAATATAACTTGTGAGATCAACATTAAAAGCAAGGTACTAGCATTACTTGAAAAGCATACTAAGTGTCTAGCTATCATCCTATGCATGCTAGTTTTCATTTCATCAATCAAATTCTACAACTAGCATACACCACACAAGTATGCATATTGAATTTAAAAAATTTATGCAATGCAAGCAAGCACATGACTATGCACATATTAAATGCAACCAATCAAAGTACATGAGCTTGCTCCCCTTATTTGTGTGCTTCTCTTGTCTAAGAATATTTATCCATCTCTTTTCTTCAATGTTGCTCCCTCTTTGTCCATGTCCATGTCCAACCTCTACTTCTTTGTTTCAATTTCTCCTAAAGCTTTCATATTTTATCTCTCCCCCTTGTATAATCTCAATCTTAAAGCTTTCATATCTTTGTATAATCTCTCCCCTTTGTCATCAATTTCCATAAAAGGTGAGATATGCATTTGGGGTAGATGGTTGATACTTGAATCTTACATTTTTTATGGACATCACTTGATTGTTGGAATGACACCACTTGTAGATACCACTTGTAACTTGTACCACTTGTATCTTGTGTAGGGCTTCTTGAGATACCACACATAGGAGCTTTGATCTTGATATCAATTTGTGTGACACCTCCCCCTATGTGATAGCATGGGTCATCCATTTGATACACTTGAGCTCTTATAGGTGAGGGATGCATTCTTCATTTGATGATCACTTAAAGTTGAGGATCACTTGTGGAACCATCGTCTTGCATGATTGATACCATGTGTAGATGTGATACCACTTGAAAGAATCTTCTAGTATAGAACCACTTGTTGGATTTTTCAATAAAAACTATTTCTTGAACATTTGCTATCTTCATGAGTGTCACTTATAGGATATTACTTGTGAGTTGATCTAGACATCACTTGTGAATTTGATAAAATACTTGAGTCTAGATACCATTTAAAACAAACAAACTAGATATCCATTTGCATTGTTGTCTTGTGCTTGTACTCTTGTTATTGATCATGAGCATCTAAGTTGACTTGAACTAAATTGATTTGCTTAAGCTTCCAAGTCCGATTTGAACCAATGACAAGCTTCTTCACACCTCTTACAAGGGTTATCTTGCTAATGTTGTACTTGTCACTTGTTGGCAATCCAAATAAAATCAAGTACTTGGGTTTACTTAGCTTTTGAACAAATTCATATACTAACCACTAGATCAATTAATCATTCAAGCACTAGTGGTAGGCTATGAATGTAAACATTTCATTTGTTATGCATGATCCTATGAAGTATGTACTATATGCACTAACCGCACACTAGTAAGGGATGAAATGATCATGCACATTACAATGATACATTTGCTATGTTGGAGTAGAAGATAGTCATATAGATTCCAATTTATTACTCCAATAGAAATGTGAAGTCCAATTATAAGCTTGGTGAAGACCAATAAATACCATTTTAAATTCCATTCTTCACCCACATGAAATGAATACCACTTATGATCAAGTGCACTTTCTTGTTGTGGTTGGCTTGCTTCATCTTTTGATCAATGCTTGGATAAGAGCATCAACGTGAGAATACCACTTGAAATATCATGATTAGCTCTTTTTGGGTGTTGCTTGCTTTTCTTGATCAATCCTTTTGATTGCTTCAACTAAGCATCTCAAATGTTTTTCGGATCACCACTTCCATATTAGTCTTCCAAGTACCACACTTGGTTTACCTACTTATAGGTGGCAAGCCCCTACACTAGGGAGAAGTGACCTCTCTCCCAGAACCATTCTTGATACTAACTTGAAATGACTTGATTGATTGATCCAAATGATGGACTTAACTTGATGGGTAGCCTTGATTCCTTCTTTAAGTCCTTTTCTTTCTACTTATTTAAGTTCTTTTTCTTTGTACCAAATGATTTTCAATAGTCAGTGGAACTTAAACTTTGTCTTCATCTTAAGTTTGATCTTGATCTTCCAATTTGAGTACCGAATGTGTGCAAAGTACACTCCACAATTAAATGGCCTTGTACTCTTTGATTGTCATATTTAAAGATCATCTTAATACCAAACTTAGGTGCCTTAATTACTTATAAACATGTTTCCAACTTGAGGACCTTTCAATCAAAGTGACTCTAGATCAATCCAATATTTGTCACTTTTCTTACAGATTTTGTACTCTTCAAAGAAAAATGCATATGTCCCAAAGTACAAATCCAAATGCCACGAAATTTGGTGGAGATGTGCTTAACTAAGTTATCTAGCATCTGTAATAATTTGAGCTTCATTTGACTTCTAGATTACTATTAGATTTTAATTCTTTCATCACTGCTATATGCTAAAAACTGTTGCACTATAGTTGACAAGATTCACTCCAAAACTGAAGCATCTCTTATCCAATTCTCATGAAATTTTTACAACATCTTATAACATAAGTTCAGATCATGTATACCAATTTTTATGCCAATCCAATAAGTTTTGATCACTCAAACATAGCTAAGATCACAATAAGCTCAGATTTTGCAATATAGGACATATTTCAATCACTTGAGCTATCTTCAAATGTGAATCAAACTTGAAATCAACTTGTTTGAATACTTTCACAAGACATAAATTCATTCAATCCACGTACTATATGTCATCATATGAACTTATCCAACATAAATCAATCCAAACTTGATTACTAATCAATTTATCCATTCAAACATCTTATAGCAAGCAACATTGCATATTTATCCAATTCAATCAACTCATATTCACCCAAATGAAATGATCAACAAGATATATACCTTGGTTAGCTCATGATCATCCAATTTGCAAGCTTTAACTCAAGTATTTTTGCAAGCCATCAAATAATCCAATAAATCACCATAAATTGATCATGACACTTGTATGTTGAAGCACATTTGGACTTCACTAATTGTTGGCTTGGCATTGGGATAGAATTGCATTAAGCTTCAATGCTTGATTCAATATATGGTGATTAATATGAATACAATTGAATCAAGCCTCTAATGCCATGGTACCTACACATATTCATCCACTTTTTGATGGTACCCAAACAATTTTGGGTCCTCTCAAGTTAGGAGCAACATAATTAGGCAATGTCTTAGTATGAGTAGCGAGATGTTTTGTAATAGCAACCATAGAGGTACCATTACCATCCTTCCTAAGCATAGGATCATCATCAAATGAAATAGGCTTAGGAGTGCTACCTAAGGGACATGAATGTGCCATGTGTCCCCTTTCCGGCATGAGTATAACTTTCTCTTTGCTTGAGACTTTTCTTCCTTGCTCATGTTGTGCTTCTCATTGCCTTGCTTCTCCTTGTTTGCTTGAGCCCTCTTCTCAAGCTTGTTTGGACAACCCGAAGCTAGGTGGCCCAATGTGTCACAACTATAGCATCTCATGTGAGCAATCTTCTCCATTTTCTCTTCTTTGTTCTTGCTCATTTGCTTTGCATCTTGATTCATCCTTGGACGCAATGCTCTTTTTCTTGCTTTTTCACCCCTTCTAGTTTTCTTCTTCTTTATCATCAAATCACCATCTTCATGGTTGATCTTGATTTGCTCTTGGGGTGTCTTCTCTTGCTCAATTTGTGGCTTTGGTTGAGGCTCTTTTAGTTGCTTCACCAATTGCTTGGTTGGGCACATTGAGGTAAGGTAACCCCAAGTGCGGCACTTGAAGCACTTTACATGCTTGAGCCTCTCTTCTTCTTTTATCTTCTTGAGCTTCTCAATGTTAGGGCAACCATTTGCAAGGTGTCCCGGTTCATGACACCGGTAGCATATGGTATGAGAGAGCTTTCTTTGTTGTATCTTCTTCATCTTTCTTTCTCTCTTTATTTCGCTCTTTGTCATCTTCTTCTTGAAGCCAAGGCCACACTTGTCACCATAGTTTCTTTGAGTCTTCAACATGTGCTTAAATGTGACTTTTGAGTTGTAGCACCTCTCTAGCTTGTTGCTCAATTTTTTCACTTGTTCATTGAGCTCATTGTTCTCCTTCAAAAGGTTAGTTTCACAAGACATAGAAGTAGAACAAGCATCTATATGTGAAGAGCATGGCATATCTAATAAATCATCATAAGAGATGGATACATGCTTCTTGCCTACATCACAAGGGTTAGCAACAATTTGTGATTTATCATTTGATCCATGTGATGAGCTCTCATTATTTTTAAGTTTCTTTATAAACATTTTAATGAGAGAAGCATGTTGTTCTAATAATTCATCATGAGATGCAAAAAGTGTCTCATGATTCAATTTTAGCTCATCATGTGAAGATTTAAAAGCATCAAGTAATTTTTTATGTTCTTCACAAGAGTTCTTTAGAAATGAGTTTTCATTTTCTAATTTCAATGTTTTAGCTTTCTCATTTTCTAAAGACATGGTTATGCTAGCAAGTCTACTAATAAGCTCATCATATGAATCAACATGATTAGTCACATTAGCATTTGATACCTTGGTGTCACCTTGTGACATGAAACAATGTGGTGTAGTTGGAGAGCTTGTAGTAGTATCATCATCATGGCATGAGCATGAACCAACATCATCAAGATCACCACCAAGTGTGCCTGAGGTACAATCTTTATGTGCAACACTTGTGGCATCATTATCAACCTTATCAAGTGAACTTGTAGTGGATCGATCATCATCATCATCACTTGACCATGAGGTGGAGCAATCTTCCACAATCACCAAATTGTGGTTATGCTCAACACACTCATGTGCCTCCACCTTGTGATCATCCTCCTTCTTGAATTTCCCATCATCACTTGTGGAGGAGTCACCATAGAAGGCTTGGAGTGCCATCCACATATCATGAGCACTTTCTAAGTCCCACACACGTCTAAAAACATCATCATGTAAAGCACACGTTAGATAATAAAGAGCACGATGATCAAGTTGTAAGCAATCCTCTTGCGTTTGGGTTAGGTTGTCCTTATCCAAAGCATCATAAGAAAAACCAACAACAATGATCCATCATGCCTTGGGACCCAATTCACAAAAATGATCAAGCATATGGCATTTCCACCGTGCATAGTGTGTGCCATAAAAAATGTGTGAGTCACAAACAACTTCTACCCCAAAGTTCGCTATCCTCTCGGGTCGGTAAAGACCACAAATGAGAGACCTAGCTCTGATACCACTTGTAGGATCGAGATGGCGACTAGAGGGGGGTGAATAGTCATTTCTAAAACTTAATCACGTTGGCTAACCGAAACACGTGCGGAATTAAAACTATCGGTCTAGCAAAGACTACACCCCTCTATCTATGTTCTTTAGCACCTTGCAAAGATTCTAATTAAGCAACAAAGGTGCCGGGCTAACTAGAGCTCACCTAACCAATTCTAGGAGCAATGTCACACAAACCTATGCCACTAGTATTTCAAGCAATGATGGAGCTCCTACACATGCTAGTAAGCAAAAGCACAAAGCCAACTAAGCTCACTGGCAATGCTCAACAACAAGGCAACCAATGCCAAATTATAGAGCGCAAATACTTAGCTACACAAACTAAACAAACTGATTAACAAGATTACACAAACCAAATTAGCCATGCAAGGGAGCTACTTCTATGCGATACAAGCAAGAAGGTAACTAGTGAGCTACACAAGCTAACTAATTACAAGAGCAACTACACAAGCATAATGTATATAAAAGTAATCACAAGCTTGTGTAAGGGGATTGCAAACCAACGGGAAGAACAGGGTTGACACGGTGATTTTCTCTTGAGGTTCACGTGCTTACCAACACGCTACATCCCTGTTTTGTCGACCGCTCACTTGGTGGTTCGGTGGCTAATTGGCATCACCCGTTAAGCCCACACGTCGGGCACCGCAAGAACCTACCCCAAAAGTGAGGGTAGCTCAATGACACGCTCAACTAGAGTTGCTCTTCACGGCTCCCGCGGGGCGAGCACAATGCTCCTCACAAAGCTCTTCTCCGGAGCACCGCACAAGCTTCTTGCGGGCTTCGACGGAGACCACCACCAAGCCATCAAGGAGGTGGCAACCTCCAAGAGTAACAAACACCACTAGCTTGCAACTCGATCACCTAGTGCAACTCGATGCAATCTCACAATGCAACGTACTAGAATCACACTCATTCGTAATCGATTCGCACTCTTGCAAGCACAAGTGAGTTAGAGGGCATCCAAGCACTCCTACACAAGACACATAGGCATGAGGGTGCTCTACAACCAGCCCAAGGCCTGGCCACACACTCCTTTTATAGCCCCAAGGGCTAAAATAGCCATTACCCCTTCACTGGGCAAAACATGCACTGACCGGATGCGCAGGTCATAACGACCGGACTCGCTAGGTCGTAGAGTCCGGTCGCTAGGATGATGCCACGTCCCCTCCTTTCGAAGCCGATCGTTGGGCTTCAACGGCTAGCTCCCACGTGCGCATACTCTTGACCAGACACGCCTAGGTCCAATGACCGGATGCGCCAAGGCTGAGTCCGGTTACCAACACATTTCTACACAACTAACCGGACTCGTCTTTCTCCTATGACCGGACTCGACTCTCCCAGCGTCCGGTCACTTACAGAGACGTTCCAGAGACGTTTTTCAGTGACCGGACGCGTCCGGTTATCACTGACCGGACTCTCCATGCGTTCGGTCGCTTCTAGACATGCTAAAAACACTGACCGAACGCTATGACCAGACTCGCAGGTGCTGACCAGACACGCAGGTCGCAGAGTTCGGTCATAGACATTTCAGCGCTAAAACGGCTATAACTCTTAGCTTCAAACTCCGATTTCGATGATCTTGGATATTTTGGAAAACTTACTCAGAGGGCTACACATCCCATATGCATACTTGACCCAAATCACAATGGATAAAAATAGTATTCTAATCCAAGGACCATCCTATAGTTCGGAGTACACCAAAAAACCTTTTTCTCTTCTCTAAGATGATTCACAACAACTCTAACTTCTTCTCCTTTGTAAATGTGCCAACACCACCAAGTGTACACCATCATGTGTATGTGTGTTAGCTTTTCACAAATATTTTCCAAAGGATTAGTCACTCAACTTGCCACGCCACTCGATTCTAGCGATGATGCAAAGTTAGATCACTCGAGTGGCACTTGATGACCGATATGCAAACAAGTTTGCCTCTCTTGATAGTACGGTCATCTATCCTAAACTCGGTCATCAACTTCTCTACACACCTATGATTGGTGAAATGAAATGCCCTAGGTTATACCTTTGCCTTGCACATTCCATTTCATCTCCTCTAATGTCGATGCAACACATGCACCAACATAATCAACAATGATATGATCCACTTCATATCATCACGTGATTATATTGGTTCATCGATCTTGACTTCACTTGCTTTTCACCGTTGCCTTCGTCCATCGGCGCCAAGTCTTGATCAAGCTTCACCGCCACGCGGTCCATCACTCCAAAGCCTCCGACTTGCCCTTCACGCTTGCAACCGGTTCATCAAGCCAAGTCTTGTCTTGATCTTCTCCACCTTGATCACATGACTCAATGTCATGTCTCATGTGCAATAAGCTCCTTTATCATCACATGTGTGAGCTTTGCAACATCTCTAAACCATTTTCACCTTCACGGCATATGTTGCTCACACACATGTACTTGTGGACTAATCACCTGTGTATCTCACATAAACATAAGTAGTCCACTTAGGGTTGTCACTCAATTACCAAAACCACACAAGGACCTTTCACACATGACGTTGCCAGGTAATTCTACATCAAACTGTTATACTGAACAAAATTCAGTGTTGTTCAGTAGTCTCATTTAAGTAGTACTAGCAAATATGCCGGTGCGTTGCAACCAGAGAAAAAAACTACTGAACATTCATGTAAAATGATAGCGTAAATGGTACATATCTACTTATGTTTTTTGCTGTTTTAATTTATTTCATGATGATCGTAACATCCATAATACAAGTTAATGCTAACAATAAATAACAATATCCTATTAATCCTGTATCGAATTAAAATACACCTTAATATATTTTTCCTTCCGTTGCAAAGCGTATAATTATTTAGATGCATGTGCTTCTATGACTCAATATCGACCTTTGCAGCTTTTTTGACGCATCATATCAACCTCCGTAACTTTTTTGTCGATATGTCAGGATTGGTCTGTCCGTCAATAATTATGACGGGAGATCTCTTGATTTTTCACATGTGTTTAGATTTCATTAGTCAATAATCTACCCAACACATTTGTTTAGATTTCATTAGTCAATAATCTGCCCAAGATTCCGGTTCAAGAAATAATTAGTTTTACCATTGACTAATCCATATTTTAATAAAAATAAGGTTTGTTTCTTATCAAAACTACATCAGATGGTGTAAATATTTCTCCTCAAAACTTAATGCGCAAACAAACATAATAATTGCTGAAAAGTAGGGGTTGTGCACCGGAGCTTGCCTTAGGCAGGAACCGGACAACGGAAAGTTAGTGAAGGCTTTGGGAACACCAACAACGCCTCGTACTCCTCGACCACATCTGCGTATTCCGGGTCTGCCTCTGGCACGTTCTCGGTTATCGCCGAACCTATATGCATGCAACATATGCAAGGATGATTTAATACACCTATAGTCAAAGCACAATCTAACAAGATTCATAACATTTATGGATATATCACATTTTTATGAAGCTAACAAAACTGGTTTGGAATTTTTTGATTTTTATATGATTTTTGGTGAATTTTGCAAGATCTCTGTTTTTATAGAAAACGAGAAAAAGGAAAGAAAAGGAAAAAGGCTTGCATGAGCTTGGTCCAGCCCACAACGAAGCCAGCATAACTACAAGGATTCGGCCCAAGTCGAAAAAAGAAGCCCACTCGAATTTGGACATTTTGCATCAGGAACCCCAATCTATTTCAAAAACTATTAAGGTCTTCCCACATTTTCTTTCTCTCTGGTATCTTTACATATGAAACCATGTATTTCTTTCTATTCTCTTCCCTACTCCTAATCCCTCTTAATCTCCATTTGCAACTGACGGACCGACGTTGAAACGAATATGGGGGCTGGACAAAAAAAAAATTGATGGTAGAATTTTTGCCTCTTTATTAGTATTAGGTATTAGGTATAGATTCAATATCTCTCGGTACTATTTAGTAGTCGTATTTCCGTAGTATTCACTATCTCATGATACTGGTGCATAGCACTGACTGATTCTGAAAGTCAATTGGCTTAACCTGCTATTTTGGTACTCAAAGTCAATGAATTACTCCCTCCTGCTACAAATAAGTGAAGTTTTGGACATCTATCTACATGGCCTTGAAAACATAGTTTTGATTATACTTTGTAAGAAATAGCGAAATAAAGCATATTCTTTTATGAAACTATTCTTCGATATTGTATCATTTCCATGTATTCAAACTCAAAATATAGAAAGTAATTAGTTTATAGTGAAAAATCTTGAATAGCTAAATCAAGTAATACTAATTTTTTTTCTTGAAAACATAGCCCTAAAATTTCATTTATTTATTTGTAATTAGAGATAATAAGCCGTTGTCTCAACTTTCACCCATATGGAGAAGAATTTGATCTTGCATGCGAAATTAAGAGTGGCTGGCATCATGAATGATGTTTTTTTACGACGATATGGATGATGTTTAATAACGTGACTATGGACATGTTTCTGCAATTCTGCTGACAATAATGTAAATTTCAGGTACTCCACCTATTCCCCGAGCTACGCCTATCCGGTACGTATGCACTACTCCCTCCGTCCATGAAAGAATGCAATTCTAGCACAGTGTTATATTTTAGTATCTTAAGTTCAATTAATTATAGATAAAAAAGTATCAGTATTTATGATATCAAATAAATATCATTAGATTAATTATAAAATATATTTTTATAATAAATTATTTTGAAACTATAAATGTGAATAGTATTCACTATAAATTTGATCAAACGTGAACTATTTTTGTTGACACGCAACACGTAATTGCATACTTTTATGGAAGGGAGTATTTCTTGCCATGCCATTATTTATATATAATATAGGTGCCATTGCCATGCACGCCGTACTGATCCACATCTGCATGTGTTGCAAAGCTACTACAACTACCAAACCCAGACCTACGATGGCTACCAGGGAGCCCAACCCCAATATCCTGTCCCTAGACTATCTTCAACAAAAACATCCAAAATACAACTTATTTTACCTCTATGTAGCGCTACGGTCAAAGAATTTAATACCTATTCGGTATCTTCTCTAACAACAGGACCCAAAAAAGAATCTTTTCTACAAATAGGTTTCCAGGAGAGAGGATAATCATATTTGGGTTGTGTCTATCAGGCAACCCAAAATGAGTCTCTCGTATAGGTAGTCTGTTGGAGGCTGATTTTATGTCGTTGTTACCTATTTTTGGTTTAAGTGCCCATATAGGTCTCTTGTTGAAGACAGTCTTACGACCAACAACGCTATGGTGCTACTGGCTCCTTGGGCGGAGGCGCAACGGCACAAGAGTTCACTACAAACGTCTAGCCTGTTCAGCGGCTGCAGAGCGACGACTACCTGCAGAGCTACTATGCTTACCTGCAGAACTACCACGCTTATCTGCAGAGCTACGATCGCTACCGGGGAGCCCAACGCCAATATACTGTCCCCTGGGACCAACAATGCTATGGTGCTCCTTGGGCGGAGGCGCGGCGGTCATCTCCCCAGGAAACTACACCTTTGTGGGGGATGGAGGGGGTTGGGGACGACCCTTTGCGGGGGGTGGAGGGGAGTGGGGACAACCGTTTGTGGAGGGTGGAGGGGGATGACCCCTTGCGGGTGCCTTTGTAGGGGCTGAAGGGGGTTGAGGACGAGCCAAAAGAGACTCGAGAGGAGGCACCATTATAGAGGTGACGACTGAACATCACTATAAGCGTCATTATGGAGGTGTCACAACAATGGAGCGAGAAATGCGATCACATATTAGTATATTGAATAGAAGGTGCATGGTTAGTAAGGGTAATTTTAAACAAAGGTCATTACATAGTAATTTGGGGTAATAAGTGGAGGTAACTTGGAACATAGTCTGAACCTGCTCAAGCGCTAATGTTGACCAGTTTCGTTGGCCTTCAACATAGCTAGCGTTCACAGTACAGTTTGCCTTCAACAACTCACAGACTGACCAGCTCTGTGGGCCTTCAACAACTCACAGACTGACCAGTTCTGTTGGCCTTCAACAACTGACAGTCTCACCAGTTCAGTTGGCCTTCAACTTTAGCGCCTTTAGTCTATCAGGTCCTCCTGAGATGATCCTATCTTCTCTTGTACATGGTCTGGGGTATTGAAGAGGAAAGTAAGCATAACCATTTTTTTCGAAACATCCGTTGCCGGCTTTCATTGATAAGAGGATAGCATAATAATTACAAGTGTTCCAGCGCGAGAAGCGCCCTTTTTCTGCATGGCGATCATGTTACAGTGAAGGCCTTGCCACCCCTACAGATTGTAAGCTCAATTTACATGAAGCTTGTAACAGCAAAGATTTAGTAAATAAATCATCATCTAAACTATGGCACAATTGGCCCAACTCCAAATACTTGCGCCGTCGATGGTAACACCTCTTCTAGACCTTCGTTCCCCGTGCGGATCCACACCTTAGCCTCATCTTGAATTGCGTGAAACTTGCTCAGATGATCTGCTGGTCCTGTTGAAAACACGATTGTTTCTTTCTTTCCAGATTTCCCATGCGGCTAGCATCACCATTGAACGTGCTCCATCTCTCTTGGTTCTCGGACCGTTGTTTGCCATCTGAACAAACCACTAGCCTAAATCATTTTCCTATCTCCGGTTTGCCAGCCTCACCGCTACTGTCGTAATCCATAAGCCCACCCTATCCCAGACCGCTCTGGAGAAGCAGAATTCCTGGAACAGGTGGAAAACCTGACGGATTAGGATCCTATGGGTTCCCCACTGGGCCGACTACTCGGAGGATTCCTGGACTGGCCCAAGGTTTGCTTGAAGACACGAAACAAGGTGGCGTGATCTCCAAGTAATCAAGAACCGACCTAGTCGAACATTTAGAGAAAGTAGTCTCTATAATAGAACTAAGACTCTCCAATTGTAACCGACTAGGACTAGAACAACTGCCCTACCCTCTGCTCTATATAAAGAGAGGCAGGCGGCACCCCTTTATACATCAATTCAATCATACAATCCAACACAAAGGCATCACGTTGAACTAGACGTAAAGGCTATTACTCGATTGTCTTCGTATTTTCCGTCGAGTTCTGCATACGTCAAAGCCCACCAAACACTGTCCCAGGTAATCCCATGACAGGTCGTTGGTCGTCAAACACCGACAAAACCGTCTCTAGGTTCCTTATGCACAGGGGGCAGAAATAATCATTTGGCCATCTCCTTATTTGTAGGTGTGCAAATGTCCAAATTCTATTCTGGAGCATCAACCAAATGAAAAATCAACATTTCGGTGGTGCTTTCGTTCTCCAGGTGTTCTCAGCTGTCATAGATGTAGTCATTCCAACGAATTGCAGTTTATATGTGTTAGATGATGTAGCTTTCTCATGTGTGCGTCTAGGTTCATTTGGTAGTTATGGTGTATCCAGGTTGTTCCTAGATTGTAGCACAAGTCTGTGTAGATAATTGTCACATGTGTAATTCTGTTGTAAACTGATCCTCCTGTACATGCCACGCCGAGGGCTTTTCCCATGCCTATTTAACACAAAGCCGAGTGCCTGGGGAGGGCAACTCGTTAACCTACTTTCACATGGTATTCAGAGCCTTTCTCCTAGCGGATTCCCATGGCTTTCGCTTCTTCTTCCTCCGCACAACCTGTTGTGACCTCCATCGCCACCTTCCTCCCGGTGAGCGAAAAGCTCACACGCAGCAACTACCTTCTTTGGAAGGCCCAAGTTCGCTCAGCGCTAAAGGGAGCGCAACTTGCTGACTTCATCGAGCCGACGGCGAAACCTCCTGATGCGTTCCTCGTGCCCAAGGGAGACGACAAGAAGGAGCCAGCCACGCCAAACCCTGACTATGCGACATGGGTGGCCAAGGACTAGATGGTCCTGAACTATCTACTCTCCAACCATTGGAAGGAGATCCTTGCGCAGGTGTCCATGGAGGTGACGACGGCCGGTGCCTGAGCTACCATCACGGGCATGTTTGGTGCCCAATCTCAGGCGCGTCTCATCAGTACGAGGATGGCGCTCGCAACTGCCACCAAAGGTACCTCCTCCATAAGTGAATAATTTACAAAGATGAAGGGATTAGCAAATGAGATGGCGTCGGCCAGTCGGTGCTTTGAAGATGAGGAGCTCGTCTCCTATATCCTCACCGGGTTGGATCTGGATTTCAACCCGGTGGTCTCTGCGATGGCGTCTAGGGTTGAACCCATTTCGGTGGGGGAACTGTACACCTAGCTCACCAGCTTTGAGCAGCGGCTGGAGCTCCACGGTGGCAGTGGAGGCTACTAGTCATCTGCCAACGTCACGGCAAAGGGAGGCCGTGGTGGTGGCAACAACACCAACTCTCCTCATGGTGGTGGACGCGACAACAAGGCGGACGTGGTGGCAGCCGTTCTCCAGGAGGGCCGTCCTCGGGCATCATCTGCCAGCTCTGCGGAAAGGAGGGGCACATCGTCCTCCGATGCTTCAAGAGGATTGATGCTACATTTACTGGTCCTCCATAGAAATTTGCGTCATCGGCCACGACCTCGTATGGGGTAGATACCAATTGGTATATGGATTCCAGGTGCTACGGACCACATCACCGGTGAACTTGAGAAGCTCACCGTGCGCAACAAATATCATGGTGGTGATCACGTCCATGCTGCCAATGGAACAGGTATGGAGATTTCAAATGTTGGTCATAGTACTTTGCATTCCCCTTCAAGTAAGATTCATCTTAGAAATGTCCTTCATGTTCCTAGTGCTAGCAAAAACCTTGTATCTGTCAATCGACTCACCCGTGATAATAATGTTTTCCTTGAATTTCACCCCGATCATTTTCTTATAAAGGAGCAGGTGACAAGGAGATCGCTCCTCAGAGGCCGATGTGAAGGCGGCCTCTACCCCATCAAGTCATCCCCGCATAGGCCGTCAAGAAATAAAGAAGCTCTTGGTGTTGTCAATCCTTTCGCATCATTGTGGCATCATAGGCTAGGGCATGCTGCCGCTCCCATTGTTCAGCGGATTCTTAGCCGCCACAAACTTTCATTTATTAGAGATGTGAACAATAAGCACGTGTGCGATGTGTGCCAACAGGGCAAAAGTCATCAATTGCCCTATCCAAGGTCATCTAGTGTATCTAGTCCCTTGGATCTTGTGTTTTCAGACGTTTGGGGTCCTGCTCCGGCCTCTGTTGGCCGGTTTAATTATTATGTGAGTTTTATTGATGACTACTCCAAGTTCACTTAGATTTATCTCTTGCGTCATAAATCCAAAGTTTTCCAATGCTTTAGTGATTTCCAAAATCTGGTTGAACATCAATTTAATCGCAAGATTTGTGCTATGCAGACCGATTGGGGCGGGGAGTATAGAGCTTTGAATTCCTTTTTCAAACGTATAGGGATTTCCCATCAAGTCTCTTGTCCTCATGCGCATCAACAGAATGGCTCTACTGAGCGCAAACATCGCCACATAGTTGAGATGGGACTCACCCTCCTAGCTCATGCTTCCATGCCCTTGAAATTCTGGGATGAAGCCTTCCTCACCGTTGTGTTTTTAATTAATCGGTTATCTTCTAAAGTCATCAATTATGAAACTCCCATTACCCGTCTATATGGTCAGCAACCAGACTATACATTTCTTAGAACATTGGGCTATGCATGTTGGCCAAACTTGCGCCCCTGCAACTCACATAAACTTCAATTTCGGTCCAAGCAATGTGTGTTCCTTGGTTATAGAAATTCACATAAATGCTTCAAGTGCTTAGATCCGGCTGAGGGACACATCTATATATCTAGAGATGTTTTTGACGAACAAGTTTATCCTTTTTCATCCCTCCGTCCCAATGTTGGTGCTCGTCTACGCGCTGAGCTTTCACTTCTTCCATATGTTCTTCTCAATCCTTCTTCGCACTTTAGGGATGCATCGTTACATGATAAACATATGATTTCTCCTAACTCTACTAATGCTAGACCGAGTTCCTGTACAGATATGTCTTGTGCAGGTGCAAAATCAAAGGACGCTACTGAAACTCCGACGGGAACAAATCAAAATTTGGATTTGGGTGCTCCATATCGCATGTGTCTCCCGAGGGGTAGCACTCGGGTCGAGGCTGATACACCTGACGTCGTAGGTGGATCCCAGATCGAATCCACCTTGGGATCACCTCGACAACAGTCCGCCTCGTCCTTAGGTGCAGAGGAAATCATCGGCGTTGGATCTTCTATGGCGACCCCAATGCCACACCTCACTACAAGCGGTGGTGTGGCAACATAGTC
Source organism: Miscanthus lutarioriparius (assembly GCA_904845875.1). NCBI lineage: Eukaryota > Viridiplantae > Streptophyta > Magnoliopsida > Poales > Poaceae > Miscanthus > Miscanthus lutarioriparius. Next base: position 508,278 of record CAJGYO010000019.1, read on the forward strand.
GGATCCCAATGGTGGGGGACAGCTGCTTTCCCAACCAAGAGACGGCAGGATCCGGTATGGACGCATCTGGATCCAATGCGGGCGCAATGACTGCGATTCCTTCTGTGGCTCTGTCTTCGCCTCCTGTTCATCGTCCGACAACATGACTACAACAAGGTATAACCAAGCCAAAAAATTATACTGACGGTACAGTGAGATGGGGTATGTTATCTGCTACTTCCACCGAAGAACCTGCTACAATATCTGAAGCCCTTCAAGATTAGAGGTGGGTGTCAGCTGAACACCAGGCACTGATTCGGAATCATACTTGGCATCTCGTATCGAATCTTAAAGGGAAGAATATCATTGGATGTAAATGGGTATATAAGGTAAAAAGGAAAGCTGATGGATCAATTGATCGCTACAAAGCTCAGTTGGTTGCAAAGTGGTATAAGCAACGATATGGGATTGACTATGAGGACACGTTCTGTCTGGTAGTCAAGGCAGCCACTATCAGACTTATTCTGTCCATTGCTGTGTCTCATGGATGGTCACTTCGGCAGCTCGATGCTCAGAACACTTTTCTTCATGGCATCTTGAATGAGGAAGTTTATATGCATCAACCGCCCGGTTGTGCTGATAAATCTCATCGTACCTATGTATGCAAGCTTGACAAGGCCATCTATGGTCTGAAACAGGCCCCCAAGGCATGGTATGCATGGTTGTGTGCAAAGTTGGTGGCCTTGGGTTTCATACCGTCTAAAGCAGATACTTCTCTCTTCTATTATAACAAAGGAAATTGCAAATTGTTTGTTTTGGTGTATGTTGATGATATTATTGTGGCTAGCTCTAACCCTCGTGCAACAGATGCGCTGCTGGCTCACCTTCAGAAGGAGTTTGCGTTAAAAGACTTGGGTGATCTTTACTATTTTCTAGGAATAGAAGTCAAAAGAAACAAAGATGGATTGATGCTCTCTCAAGGAAGATATGTTGTTGATGTTCTTACCCGTTCGGGAATGGACAAGTACAAGGCTATAGATACACCCTTGTCTAGCACGCAGAAACTCAGTATTGAGGAAGGAGATGCTGTAGCTCCTGAGGACTCAATGAAATACAAAAGTCTGGTTGGAACATTGCAATACTTAACTCTTACTAGGCCTGATATTTCCTTTATGGTTAATAAAGCATGCCAGTTTTTACATGCACCTACCACAGCTCATTGGAGTGCTGTGAAACGGACACTCAGGTATATACGAGGAACATTGAATCTTGGACTCAAGATTGGGGTTTCCAAGTAAATGATTGTTATTGCTTTTTCAGATGCCGACTGGGCAGGTTGTGTAGATGATCGTCGATCTACAGGGGGCTTTGCTGTGTTTCTTGGAGACAACTTGATCTCTTGGATGACTAGAAAACAAGCAACCGTGTCCTAGTCTAGTACTGAAGCGGAGTATAAAGTGCTAGCAAATGCAACAGCTGAGACTATGTGGGTTCAAAAGTTGTTGACTAAACTTGGGATACCTCATCCTCCCTTGGCTCGGCTTTGGTGTGACAATCTTGGTGATAAGTATCTTTCTGCTAATCTAGTTTTTCATGCCAGAATGAAGCATATTGAAATAGATTTCCATTTTGTTCGAGAAAGAGTAGCACAGAAATTGTTGGATATTCGGTTCATCAACTCTGGTGATCAAGTTGTTGATGGTTTCACCAAGGCACTCCCTGTTGCGAAGCTTCATTAGTTTAGACACAATCTCAACCTTGTCTGTGGCTTAGATTGAGGAGGGGTGTTAGATGATGTAGATTTCTCGTGTGTGCGTCTAGGTTCATTTGGTTGTTATGGTGTATCTAGGTTGTTCCTAGATTGTAGCACAAGTCTGTGTAGATAATTGTCACATGTGTAATTCTGTTGTAAACTAATCCTCATGTACATGCCACGCCGGGGCTTTTTCCTGTGCCTATTTAACACGAAGCCGAGTGCCTGGGGAGGGCAACTCGTTAACCTACTTTCACAATATGCAGAGCTCGCTGTGTATTGACCATCAGAGTCATGCAACCAAACAATCTTGTCCTCTCAGCACTACATCCTGTAGGCTCCCCCATAAGGCCACAAACTCTGCAATTATCCTTTCATTCATGCTTGTGATCCACGTCCCTTACCCATTTGCTGTCTGTCAGTGCTTCCTTAACTATACTATTCTTCCTTTTGATGTGTTGTAACAAGGCAGGGTAAAGCATTCTGGGTGCCTCTCCTTGTAGCCAGCGAGAGGTCCAGAACATAGCTCGTTCTCCATTACCTAATATCACTCTTGTTGCAGCATTGAAAAGTGCTATGTCATCCTTATCCACCAGCAGTTCCATTCCTCTCCATGGTCTAGCTCTATCATCCCAAGAGTACCACAACCACCGAAGTCTCAAGGCTCTACTAAATTTTTCTAGATCTATGATGCCTAAGCCACCGTATATTGTTGTCGTGCAGACCCTAATCCAAGCCACTTTGCATTTCCCTCCTATAAGCTCCTTGTCTCTTGCCCAAAGGAATTTTCTCCTTAGTTTGTCGAGCTCCTTCAGGAAGTTCTTTGGCACCTTCGCCACCGTCAGCAGATACACCGGGAGGGAGCTGAGGACCGAGCAGACTAGCCCTCTCTGTCCCACCACATTGAGCAGGTGCCCTTGCCAACCTACTACTTTTCCTTTGGCTCTGTCCTGTATGTCCTGAAGGTGAACCATCTTGAGTCTTCCAAGCATTAGTGGCAGCCCCAGATATTGTGTTGGAAAGTTAACGCTTGGTCTAGGGAAATGATGCAGCACTTCATCCATGTCAAGTCTCACAATTCTAATCGGCGCGATGGTGCTCTTTTGCATATTGATCTGTAGCCCTGTGGCTTCCCCAAAAGCGCTCACGATCTCCATGATGCATGTAATGTCTTCTTTTCTTGGATTGGTGAAAACTATCGCATCATTGGCATACATTGGGATACGGAGACTGGCATGTCTAAGCTTCAACTTTGACAAGAGACCCTATTATGTTGCAATGTCCAAGATGTTGTCCAGTACGTCCATTGCCAGTATGAAAATATAAGGTGATAGGGGGTCTCCCTGCTTCATCCCCCTTATATGCTTTGTGTTATCTCCTGGGCAGCCGTTCAGTAGAATAGAGGAGGACAAAGTCCTGAGGATTATAGCTAACCAGTCAAGCCATCTTGTCGGGAAGCCCCTGTTAGATAATCTTATGCATCCATTTTGTGAATGCGCAGCAGGTGAAGGCGGCACCGAAAAGGGCTCTCTGCTATTGCACCGTAGCAGCTACAGAGGCAGGAGCCGAACGGCTCACCTACCACACTATAGCCACAGCAGGGGCAGGCACCAAAGTCAGCCCTGCTGTCACATCTAGTAATTATAGCAGCATGGCAGCTGTACTAGGACTAGATTGGTAGAGTTATATATATAGTTTGCCACAGCAACTCAGTAAAAAGAATTTAGATTTGCCATCTCCTATAATAGAGCTCCGACCAACACTGGTATCTCTGTTGTGTGTATGCTCTGTTCTTCCTCCCTTCTTCTACCTCTAGCCATAGTGTGTGGTCGGACAACGTCGGCCGTGGTCGGCAAGACTGATGAGTGGTCGACTCACCTAAGCCGGTGATCTTGTGGGCCAACAAGTGATATCAGAGCTCACTACACCACAACACCGCATCACCGTCAGACATCTGGCGCTAAAAAATATATTTATCGATGGATGATCTGACGCTAAAGATAACTCACAAATGATCTGTCGCTAAATCCTCATTTAATGACTCATTGTCTGTCGCTATAGGTAATCATATTTAACGTTAATCCGTCTATCACTAAAAACAGATATACCGTTGATCTATCTGTCGCTAAAAAATGGGCCCCGCACCTTTAGAACTAGAGACGGTCAACATTTAGCTTGTCTTAGCACAGCATGCAACCGTGCATGCCAGCAAACACTCAACCTGGGCCTGGGCCTGTGAAGGCTATTGAGCCGACTTCTCCCCCGCCGGCCTGTGAAGTCCCTGAGCTTTCTCAGCCATCCAGATGCATCGGACGGCCCCCTTCAATTTTGGAGGATCAAAACCAACAGGAAGCCGGCTCCCCAAAACCCTAGCTTCACTTTTCTTTTCTTCCTCCTCCGCCTTCCACGCTCAAGCCAGCCGCCGCTCAGCTAGGAGACCGGTGAGATGACGGCCCGAGCAAGCGACAGTAGGAGATGGTGATGCCACCACGGCACCCCTCGCCGACGCACGCGAGGAGCCTCACGGCGGTGGTGGCGGTTCCTGATGCGCCGGCAGCGAGCTCTCGGACGAGCCCATCGACGCCGTCTTAGGTGAGCACTAGGCCCATTTCTTAATCTTAGGGTTGGGGATTTGGTACGGGATTTGGGGAATTATAATTTAGGGTTTGGATTTTGGGATTTTGTTGAAGAAATGAGGCTTAGAAAATGAAATTGATTTGATTCATGTGTCACTGGAGGGAGGGAGGTGATTGTTTACATTAGTTATAGTTGATCTAAGGTTTCAATTTAATCCTTTGCAGTGATTGTTCATTCACTCAGATGCCAATCGATGGAAAGCTACATAAGGTTCCATTGCTGTCCTATGCTCAGTGCTTTTAGATATAATTATTAAAGGTATAGTGAGTTGTACAAACTAAGTTTCTTCCTTTATAATTTCATTTACTGGATAGCTTCTAATTTCACTTAATCCATTCAAATAAAAGTTTACTGTTCCTATCTTGTTGAGAGGACTGCTGCATGGCCATACAATAAAGTAATAAACTAGACTTGACATAACTTTCATTTTGGTTTCATCTGTGATGTAGTAAATTTGTTTATTTTGTCTTATGATGGAAAGTTTCCCTGCTGATTGCTTGTAGAGAATTTGAAGACATGTAGACTATCAAATTAATTTGAATATATTTTAGATGTGTAAGAAATAATTCAGGTCTATTTTTTATTGTTGTTTGTGTGGTTAGAGAATATAACATGTGTGCTGAGAAAAAGGTTGAATATATTTTTCCCTGTTGCCCGCAGACCTGAGATGATTATTTGAGTCGACAATCATGATTCAGTCACATGTTTCTATTTTTTCCTATTTTGTGCACTTCTGGAAATAATCTCGAGAATTACATGCACCTATGTTAGCTGAACATTTTGTCCATTGCAACTCACTGTATGTAAATTGCATTCTTCTTAGGTAGATTGGAGAGGAGACAAGCATATAACCCAATCTTCAACTCGACGCGCTGCCATTGGTGATAGTTTCTGAAGCATATACATAAGCATTATTCATGAATAATTTTTTTGGAGTTGCATGTCACCGGCTGCCAATATTTAATTGCATATGCTTCTGTACCAATGCTTGTTAATGGATTATTCTTGTGGTAGCTCTACTGCTGATTTTTTCTAGCCTCAGATTCAATGATTATTCTGAATCTATAGCTATTCAAAAGATTTAGTGATTAAATGGGCAACATATAGAAGCAAATGTTAGTATATTATTCCATTATTTAGCAGTTCGCACTATATATTATTCTCATTTTTCAAGCGGGGAGGCGAGAACATCTTCTGGCCTTCTGCTAGTAGCTCTGAGATGTCTCCTAGTAGCAGCTGGCGTTGGAAAGGATTCCTGTGTCGCTTGCTATTCCTTCCTGCTTGTCAATGATCATAACAAAGCTGGTTCATTAACGATAGAACAAGGTGCAGACTAGCTGCATCAAGGCCGTCTTGCTTGCACCCAACAAATTTAAGCATTCTAGGTACACACTCAATACTAGTTAGTATTGATGATTGTCGTACTGCAGCCTCTGTTACATATTCTCTGGTTTACTCTGCATCACAATTGGCTGTTAATATGATGTCATGTACTATTTGAGCATTGTGCTTGATTGTCGACAAGTCTGTAGTGCAGGGCAGCACCAGAAGCACACTTTCATTTATACTCTTCTGACTTTATTTGAGAATCCATGTTGTTCAGACTAGTAGTGAAGAACTAAAAGTTCTGAGTCTGCCCTTTACATTTCATAGAAACTCAGTGATATCCGCTTAGTCATTTGCATCCTTTGATCTGGTTACTTTTTTGGGACCTGATCACATCCTTGGAAGATGATGCCTTTGGTAGACAAAGGAACTAGATTATCTCTTTAGTCTTTACATGTCTTAAGGTGCACATACATTTCATTATTAGCTCTGTACGACCATTATTAGCTTCATATCACTTGCCATTGTACCATGCTTACAGACTACAACTGGTAGCACAATACTCTTACATTTCAGGACAACCCATTTATATGATAGCTCTAGAATCCATAGGTTTGAAATTTTTAATCTGGTTGTGGCATGTAACTAAAAATTTAACAAGAGGTGTTTATCTTTCCCATGTTTTTTTGACAGATTTAGAATCTTCATGCAAAGACTGCTTGGCAATTAAGGGGTGTCTAGATAATGCCTGCATCTATTTGTTTCTTAGTTGTGGTGGTGACTTCATTGGGGATGGCCAGATTTGGCAGTGGCAACTGCAGGAGGCATGGATCTGGTTGGGAGGCATTGGTGTTGTATGAGAGCAATTTTTCTTTCTTAATACATGTATTAGGTGCTGATCTGTGATGCATGACCAATGTTCCTAATTAAACATATTTGTGATAAATGAAGGTTTGCAAGATGGCATCTGGACCTCTCAAGGGCACTGTAGGTATGTCTCTAAAAGTTACATTCAAACTGTGGACAAACCTAGTGATAGCTGTAGCAGAGTAGTACAATGGTTCTAAATTCCATCTAGTAACCAATAATGTGAGCAACACATGCAGTTCTACAACTAGAGTTTTGTTTATCTGAATAAGAGCAGAGCTACTCTGCCCTTTTTCTCTTAGCTAAAATTACTGCTAAGCACAAACCAGATCTATAAGCACAAACATAAAACATAATGCTGAAATCTGACCTAAATTTGTAACCAAGTATACATTTTTTAAAAGTTCTATGACTGCACTGCTAGCTACATAAAGGATCGAATGACTAAAAGTTGATGTGATAATTTACTGCTGAAAGTTAAACTTGATTGAAAGTTAAATTGGTTATTGACATTTGTCGCACTTAGGCGCTAATTGTTTCCCTCTTTACCCCAAGAAAAGTATGTCTGGTCCAGTGCTTAGATGGCTTGGCAATGGTTGTCTATACTTGACTGATTATATAACTCATATATATTGTACATCAGTTTTACATAACATGTCTACATTTGCTGATTGCATGGTTATATTTTTTAGGAAGTGCTGGGCACTAGCCTTTTGGCTTGAGTTTCTGGAAAATGATTCGCCAAATAACTTGATGGATGTGCTCTAGTTTTGCCAAGTCATTTCTTTTGGTTTTTCAGTTCCTAGAAATGATTATGTGCACAAACCTTAGGATTGTGAAACACAAAGTACTAGTATTGCTTATTGAGATGTCCATTCATGTAATTCTTTTGGTGCTCGACTTTGCTGGATGTGATATACACAAAAATATGGTGTACAAGACAAATTGGATGTTATATGTATTAACCTCCATGTGACATGTGACAATATATTAAGCTTGAATATCGGTTTCATATGTGCTAAAAATTGTATTTTTTGTATGTTTATATTGTTCTGTTAAACAGTCTGTCGCTATAAATACATGGATTATTGGATGATCTGTCGGTATATGCTTGGTAATAGAGCATCTATCGCTAAAAAGTAGCAATGGACTATCTGTCGCTATAAATATTCAGGGCAGCGGACTATCTGTCGCTAAAAGTACTATCTGTCGCTAAAGATTTTTAGTGACAGGAATTACAGCGTCTGCAGAAGTCTGTCGCTATAACTTTTTAGCATCAGATTGTCTGTCGCTGTAGCTTCTTTTAGCGTCAGACCGTCCATCGCTAATCATAGTGTTGTGGTGTAGTGGCTGTACAAGCGTCGTCGCCGAACTAACCGCTGGCGATGACAGACGATTCAGAGATGGGCGACAGCACTGGCACTGCTGTGGTAGCCCAACCACGACTGGTGGTCGTTGTTCGCACGGTGTGGGAGGTCAGCGGCACCAGTTGGCTGACGCTGACTCACACCAACTATGGAGAGTGGTCGGTGACCATGAAGGTCAAGCTCACAGCCCGACGGCTCTAGAATGTTGTTGGCAAGGGCACCGACAATGAAGAAGATGATATGTCAACATTGGAGGCTATCCTCGCTGCTGTACCGGTGGAGTATAGGGAGCCGTTGGGGGCAAAAAGCTCTGTTAAGGAGGCGTGGGAGGCTATTGCGGCGATGCACATCGGTTCCAACCGCGTAAAGAAGGCGATGGCCTAGCTTTTGAAGCAGGAGTATGCAAACCTCAAGTTCAAGGATGGTGAATTGGTGGAGGACATCTCCCTTCGCCTATAGAGGCTCATTAGCGAGCTGAAGAGCCACGGAATCACCATCGATGAAGAGGAGGCGGTCTCCAAGTATCTCCACTCCATGCCGGCAAAGTACATCCAGATCGCTCTCTCCATAGAGACGATGCTGGACTTATCGATCCTCACCATTGAGGATGTGACAGGCCATCTCTGGGCGGTGGACGAGCGCCTGGAGTAGGTGACAGCAACGAAGGACAGCGGCAAGCTGGTGCTAACTGAGGAGGAGTGGGCTGCTTGGAGGAACTCTAGGGTAGCCTCCTCTAGCCGTGGTGGCGATGGCAAGCGCCACGACAAGGGTTCTTCGGAGAGGAAGAAGCAGGTCGACCCTAATGCCTACCAGTGCTGTGGAAAGATGGTCCATTGGGCACGAGAGTGCCCAAATCACAAGCAGGAGAAAAAGGCTAAGGCTCATCTGGTGCAAGCTGATGATGAGGATGAGACGACTATCCTGATGGCGACGTTTTGTGCACTACACGACATCGAGGCCGAGGAGAAGGTAGAGGTGACGGCGATGGAAGGGCCTGGGAAGGTCCTAAAGGTTGTCAACCTCGATGAACCGCACGCCCAAGTCCACCTCAGACATGTGGGTGCCTGAAAGCATCTAGGCCCCGAGTTGGGTTTCAGTGATTAATGACAATACGTGATTACTGTGACTAACGCGTGTTTTGCAGAGGCAATTAAGTTAGGTCACGGTAATGGAGATCGATTGGCCAATCAAGGTTGCCATGCCCCTACGATGGAAATCGTTTCGGTTTTCAAAGCATGGACGACAAGGTTAAGGATGGACTAGTTCTAAGTGTCGATTGTAGTTGAAGAGACACTTAGAGTAGTTTAGCACTTTGTTTTTCCTTTGGCCATACTATTAAGGGGGGTATGAATGGGTAGCTTGATCTAGGTGAGTCTAGTGGGTTAGGTGTGGTGCACACTTACTAAATCTAGCACTAGGCAGCTTCTAAAAAGCCCTTAGATCCATTGGAGCAAACTTCATTCACATATGATTGAGAGTTGAAAGTGAATGGAGGGTCAAATACTGACCAGACGCTGGCTCCGGTGTGACCGGACTGGCGCAGAGTCCGATCAGTTCATTTGATCAAGGTGAAGTCATCTGGAAGTGATCGGAACGCTGAGAGGTGAGTGACCGAACGCTGAGGGCCAGCATCCGGTCGACTCTAGTAAGGTTCTAGAGAGGGAAAATCATGACCGGACACGCTTTGGTCAGTGCTAACCGGATGCTGTCCAGCGTCCAGTCACAACTTAAACACTGGAGTTTGGGGTGAACTGACCGGAGCATCCGGTCAACAAGACCAAAGTGTCCGGTCACCCCGTAGAGGCACATAACGGTTCATTTTTCAGCCGGTGTTATAAATACTTTCTCCATTCGTGTGTGGGGGTACTTTTGCTCATTCAACAGCTGAGAAACACCTTTGAGAGTGCCAAGAAGAGCAAAGTCCTAGTGATATGATTGAGATTTGAGAATCCCAAAGAGAGCCCTTATTAGTGATAGCAAGAGTAGCAAAGTGTGCATCCACCCTTCTCATTAGGCTTGTCATGGTCAAGTGAGAGTAGTAAAGTGTGCATATATGGTCAAGCAAGATTTTGAGTGTCCTCCCCATTGACAAATATGGGCATATTGTGACCGTGCTTCATCAAGGTGATCTTTCCACCGCTACACCAACACAAATCTTGGGAAAGATCAATGCTCATGAGATATACATGCACATCACACCACAAGATGGCTCATCTCTACTAAGAAGAAAGACAAGGACTTAGCATTCAAAGCTAGTCAAGAGAAGGGCAAAGCAAGACTTGAGTATGAGAGCTCAAGTGATGATGAAGTTGATGATGCAAGTCTTGCTCTCATGGTGAAAAGAACCGCTAAGATGCTAAAGAAGCTCAACAAGAGTGGCATCAAGTTCGATGGCAAGAAGAAGAAGTTCTTCATAAGCTCTAGAAGGAAGCCAATCTCGAAGATGGATTGCTACAATTGTGGAGAACTTGGTCATCTAGCACATCAATGCACAAAGCCCAAGAAAGATAAGTACAAGAACAAATACAAGGGCAAGAAAGATGACTCAAGCAATGAAGAAGATGAGAAGAAGAAAAACAAGCCATACAAGAAGAGAGATGGCAAGAAGAAGGACTTCTAGAAGAAGAAGAAAAGTGGAAAGGCATACATCGCCGATGATTGGCTCACGGACATTGATTCATCAAGTTGCTCATCCGATGATGATAGTGATAATGAGAAAGTGGCCGCTATTGTAATTGACTCCTCATCATCTTCACCAACACCACGGGTGAACGAAAGGTATCAAATGATGATGATAGTAGTAGTGATGATCATGCTAACAATGATGATTGTGATAGTGATAGTGATGATGATGAATTTGAATCACCTTCATATGATGAACTTGTCAAATTGCTAAACAAATATACTAGGATCATTAAAAAGACTAGAGCTAAGAATGACAAGATAGAAGCTAAGAATAATTCTCTTTTAGCTAAATGTGATGTAGCGGAAAAGGCTAATGTTGAGCTTAGAGAAGCAAATGATGCTATATCATCCAAACTCAAGGAGCTCAAATCTTCTAAGAAAGAGCTTAAAGATAAACATGATAAACTTGAGAGGATACACAATGAGCTCATCACTAGCCACAATAAGCTAAAAGAAGAATATACTACTCTTAAGATTAATCATGATAATCTTGTCATTACTCAAGAATTTCTATCCAATGAGCCACATGATGCTACTAACGATGTTGTTAAGATTGATATAGCTACATCATATGATGATTTGATCATTGAGAGTATTGACCAAAGTTCTAGTAGCAAGGGCAAGCAAGTGGTTGAGGCCAATGATTATGATGAGTTTGTCAAGCTCAAGAATGACAATGAAAAGCTCAAGAAAGATCTTGAAGAGATCAAAATCCACAACACTATTGTGCAAGAAACTCTTGATCATGATGATGATGATTTGATTCTTGAGAACGAGGAGCTCAAAGAAGAAAACAAGAAGCTCAAGGAAGAGAAAAACAATGATGCAATCAAGGAAGAGAACAAGCTCAAGTTGGAGAAAGAGCACCTCAAGATTGGATTGAGCAAGTTCACTAGAGGCAAGCATCTTCAAAGTGAGCTATTTATGAACACCATCATGAAGATGGATAAAAGTGGCATTGGGTACTTGGCAAACCAAGAGAAGTCTCAAGCTCAACAACAACACAAGTCAAAGCCAAACCCAAAGAGATGTTTTGAGTGTGGACAAGAAGGCCACTTTGCCCATGAGTGCTAAACTCCACCAGCACAACCCTTGCCCAAGCATGGTAGACCTTTTGTCTTCAATGCTCACTACATGCTTAGAAAAGATTCTAGTGGAAGATGAAAGTCATGTTCTTAGGACCTTCCAACAAGAATAGACCTAAGAAAAAATTTGGGTTGCAAAGTCACTTATTGAGAAGGTGAAGAACCCTCAACAAGTTTGGGTTCCTAAAGCTTGATCTCTTGTGTGTAGATGAACTACAAGACCGGTGGAAGTCATTGGATTATTGATAGTGGTTGCACACAACATAGGACCGGTGATCCTCGTATGTTCATCTCACTAGATGAAGAAGTAGATGGACAAGAAAGAATCACATTTGGAGATAACTCAAAGGGCAAAGTTAAAGGATTGGGCAAAGTAGCAATATCAAATGATCATTCTATCTCAAATGTGCTATATGTTGCTTCATTGAGCTTCAACTTGCTATCCGTTGGACAATTATGTGATCTTGGCTTTCAATGCTTGTTTATCGAGAAGGAAGTTGTATCCAAGAAGGATGATGATCAAGTGATATTCAAAGGATTTAGATACAACAATCTATATCTAGTGGACTTTACCTCCGAAGATGCTAACTTGAAGACTTGCCTATTCACCAAAGCAACACTTGGGTGGCTATGGCATAGAAGACTTGCTCATGTTGGGATAAGCTCACTCAAGAAGCTAATAAAGAATGATTTGGTGAGAGGGTTGAAAGATGTGAAGTTTGAGAAGGACAAGCTTTGTAGTGCATGTCAAGCCGGCAAGCAAGTTGCAAATACTCATCCAACCAAAGCTTTCATGTCAACCACAAGAGTGCTAGAACTCCTTCACATGGACTTATTTGGATCAACAATATACAAGAGTTTGGGAGGAAATCTTTATTGTCTTGTGATTGTTGATGACTATTCAAGATACACATGGTTATTCTTCCTTCATGATAAATCTGAAGTTGCATCTTGCTTCAAGAAGTTTGCCAAGAGAGCACAAAATGAGTTTGAAGTGAAATTCAAGAAGATTAGAAGTGACAACGGTAAAGAATTTGACAACACAAACATAGAAGCCTATTGTGATGAAGTTCGGATCAAGCATGAGGTCGCAACATAAACTTCTCAACAAAATGGTGTAGTTGAGAGAAAGAACGGGACATTGATCACTCTTGCAAGAACAATGCTAGATGAGTACAACACCCTCGAAGCTCTATGGGCGGAAGCTATCAACACCGCATGCTATGCATCCAACCGCCTATTCCTTCAAAAGTTCCTTAGCAAGACACCTTATGAGTTGCTCAATGGGAAGAAGCTCGGACGTCTCCTTCTTTAGAGTTTTGGTTGCAAATGCTACATCTATAAGAAGCGACAACACCTAGGAAAGTTCCAAAGACGTTGTGATATTGGTTTTCTTGTTGGTTACTCATCAAAGTCCAAAGCATATAGAGTATTTAATCATGCCACCGGCTTGGTTGAAGAAACATATGATGTGGAATTTGATGAATCTAACGACTCCCAAGGAGCACATGAGAATCTTGATGATGTAGGTGATGAACCATTGAGGGAGGCTATGAAGAATATTCTGGTTGGTGACATCAAGACTAAAGATGATGAAGATGATGTACAAGTGATTGATCCATCTTCTTCATCAAGTGTGTCATAAGATGGTGATAAAGATGGGAGAGTAGAAAATGAAGATACTCATGTCTCTCATGATCAAATGGTGGTACAAGCACAAGATGTTGATGCTCCACAACCTCCTCCTCAAGTGGTCATTAGAAGAAATACACCTCTACTACAAGATCATCCACAAGATCTCATCATAGGGAGTCCATCAAAGGGTGTAATGACTCGCTCACAAAAACTTTCTTTATTTATTGCACATCACTCTTTTGTCTTTTGTTTTGAGCCTACTAAGGTAGAAGAAGCTCTTCAAGATCCGGATTGGATAAATGCCATGCATGAAGAGTTGAACAACTTCACTCATAATGAAGTTTGAACTCTTGAAGAGCGACCAAAAGGTGCAAGAGTCATTAGAACTAAGTGGGTATTCTAAAACAAGCAAGATGATCAAGGTGTTGCTGTGAGGAATAATGCAAGACTAGTAGCAAAGGGGTTCTCTCAAGTTGAAGGTTTGGACTTTGGAGAGACCTTTGCACCGGTTGCAAGACTAGAAGCTATTCGTATCCTCCTTGCATATGTATCACATCATAAAATGAAACTTTATCAAATGGATGTGAAAAGTGCATTTTTAAATGGCTTTATTAATAAACTAGTCTATGTTGATCAACCTCCCGGGTTTGAAGACCCTAGATATCCTAATCATGTTTATAGGTTGTCCAAGGCATTATATAGGCTTAAGCAAGCCCCAAGAGCTTGGTATGAGCGCCTTCGAGACTTCCTCATTAAGAAGGGCTTCATCATTGGGAAGGTCGACACCACACTATTTACCAAGAAGCTTGATGGACATATCTTCATTTGTCAAGTGTATGTTGATGATATTATCTTTGGGTCATCAAATGAAGATTCTTGCAAAGAGTTTGGTGAATTGATGTCGAAGGAGTTTGAGATGTCAATGATTGGAGAGCTTACATTCTTTCTTGGTCTTCAAGTCAAGCAAATGAGAGAAGTGATTTTCATCTCTCAAGAGAAATATACAAATGATCTTCTCAAGAGATTCAAGATGGATGAATGTAAGTCAATCAAGACACCAATGCCAACTAATGGACATCTCGACCTAGATGAGGAAGGTAACATGGTTGATCAAACTCTCTACCGCTCTATAATTGGTAGCTTGTTATATTTAACCGCATCTAGGCCCGACATCATGTTTAGTGTGTGTATGTGTGCTAGATTTCAAGCTAATCCTAAGGAAACTCATTTGATTGCCGTTAAAAGAATCCTTAGGTATCTTAAGCACACACCAAGCATTGGCCTTTGGTATCCCAAAAGAGCTAGATTTGAATTAATTGGCTATTCGATTCGGATTATGCCGGTTGCAAAGTTGATAGAAAAAAACACATCCGGAGGGTGCCATTTACTTAGTAGATCACTTGTGTCTTGGTCCTCCAAGAAACAAAATAGTGTGGCTTTGTCCACCACCGAAGCGGAATACATTGCCATGGATGTTTGTTGTGCACAAATACTTTATATAAAACAGACTTTGCTAGACTATGGTGTAGTTCTAGAAAAGTACCTCTTTTGTGCGATAATAAAAGTGCGGTAAAACTTGCAAATAATCCGGTTCAACACTCTCTCACCAAGCACATAGATATCCATCATCACTTTCTTAGAGATCATGTTGCAAAGAATGACATTTCACTAGAAGGTGTAAGGACCGAGGATCAATTGGCGGATATCTTCACTAAACCGCAAGATGGGGCAACATTTTATAGATTGAGGAATGAGCTCAATGTTCTTGATTTTTGCAACTTCACTAAAAAATAAGCTTGTGTTGTCCCTTGCATTGCATTGTAATATACAACATGTTTACTTTATGGTAATGCACTTAGGGCTTGTCTAACATGGTTAAGATAACCGCCGAAAAGCGTGTGAAGAAGCTTAACCTTGGATCAAACTTGACAAGCAACTAGATTTACTTTCAAGTATTGCATTCCTTATGCATGAATGTTGTTTTATCGTTTATCTTCAATTGCCCTCTTATTGCCTATTTTCTTAAAAAGAATTATAGCCTAATGCAAAAGATTTTTGAAAAATTTGAGGGTTTCAGAGAGGTCACTCACATCAGTCCCAATTGGTGATTATTTGGATCTTATTGAAGTTAGGACTTGATTGAGAATAGGCAGCACGAAGGACTTTGAAAATTTGCTACAAAAAGAGTGACCGGACGCTGCACCGGACTCTGATGTCCAGCGTCCGGTTAGTTCATAGGAGGTGAACCTGCTGCGATGGAGTGACCGGACTCTGCTGTTCAGTGTCCGGTCAGATGGTGGTTCAGCGTCCGATGAAGCGAAGGCGATCAAGGCAGTGTGCACCGGACTCTGGCTGTGTCCGGTCGGGGTTCACCAGACGCGTCCAGTCGTGATTCCAGGGGTTTTGGACCTCTCTAGAATTGACCAGACTCTGGGTGGCAGCGTCCGGTCGTTGCCACCGGAGCGTCCGATCAGTAGAAAACGTATAGGATCCGGATTCTTCTATGTTTCCTTATCTATTCCGTCAGGGGACACCATATAACCGTAGCGCCGCGCCGTGTTTAACCTAATCCGCCGCGCCAACTTCGCCGTACCTGAGCCATCACGCCGTGTGCCCTAGTTGCGCCTTCACAGCTTGCTGCGCCGCCCTGCTCCCACGCCCGCGCCGCCGCAACATCACCCCGCGCCACCTTCCCGCAGTCGCGCCACCACTCACCGCCGTGTCGCGCCTTCCCGTGCCCACACGTCGCCGAGCTCTCACAGCAGTAGCGCCTCCACCATGCTCTTTGCTCCCATGCCCTAACGCTAGCGCTGCCTCAAGAACCTCGCCTGTTCCCTAGCCACTGCTCACCGAGCATCTTCACCATAGTGCACCGCCGATTCACGGCATATTGCCTCACCGGAACCCTAGCTTCATAGCGCCGACCTGGTGGTTCCCCGATTCGTTCCTTTTCTCATCGATCACCGGTTCGTCAGGTAGCAAGCCCTCGATTCAATTTCATACCTATTGTTTGCTTTCTTAGGGTTTCACATCTCTAGATATATATTGAAATTATTCATATATCCGATCTATTCTAACGTGTAGCGAGTCGGTGTTTCTGAGGTCTTAGTGGCAGTTGTTAGTCAACTCGGGGCCAAGCTCGCGAGTACAGATCGAGGCCAAACCTCAGAAGTGACAGTTGGTAGTTGATCTTTGTCAGCGGCTGTTGTTCTTTTTAGATCCATCAAATGGCTCATGTCAAGAATATCAGAGGAGGTCCCGATGATGAGGATCCGAGGCCCCCGCCTCGCCAGCCTGCATATACAAAAGGCATGGCGACGAAGAAGTGAAAGTATCCAGATGCAGATACAGCTAGAGCAGCCACAGTTGCAGAGGCCGCAGAACGTGCTGAGAGAGGAGGTGCTCGGAGTGGTGTCGTTATTGCAGAGCAGACTCAGGAGGGAGAGCAGGCATAGGAAATAGAGCCAGCACCTCAGCCACAGCTACACCGCTCTGGTCGTACCCATGCTCCAGTCACACCGAGGCCAGATACACAACGGAGAGGTTCTCGTCTGCCTCCTAGACCACAGGGTCCGCCTCTAGTGACTCATCTAGACTTGAGGGCCGCCACGGCCAAGCAGGTGCAGCAGCTCAGATTTGTGGAGTTTGAGCAGTGATTTTCACCAAGGTGGGATGAGCGTGCATCAGAGGGCTTCTACACACCACTGCAGGAGGATTTCTATAATGCATATCTTAACAGTGGAGCTGTATTCAGATCTCAGAGGGTGTGCAACATTGCGTCTATTGTAGCAGCAGCTAGAGAGCATATTCGCCCTTACCTATCTTATTTGCCAATGCTGACAGAATTACTCGGATGGACCGGCTTATATGTTCCATCTTAGGTCCGTGAGTTCTATGCTACACTTTGGATTGACCCGCACCACAGATTTATACACTTTGCATTCAGAGGCAAAGATTATAGGCTGATGAGCACTAGGGTCAAGGAGATTCTCAGGCTTTAGGAGCAGCCCGTCCGGCTACATGAGGTTTGCTATGGACAGACAACGCCTCCAAGACGCCCCCATGGCGGTATGGTGCCCCCTATAGATTTGGTCCGCCATTGCTTCATAGAGCCATTTGGTGAAGGGTCGAGCAGGACACCTAGTGATGTCACTCCTACTGCTAGAGTGCTTGAGGCTATCATGAGGAGGACACTGCTTCCGAGGATGGGGTATCACGAGGGCTTGACTTGCATATAGTTATAACTTCTCAACTCTCTGATGCAACAGATGGTATTTGATATCTAGGATCTCCTTCTATCAGAGATGGAGGATACTATTGTAGAGGGGTTCAGAGGTCATCGATAGTTGCCCTATGCCCACTAGATCACTTTTCTTCTTCATAGGGCAGTTACAATGAGGCCACCTAAGATGCTAGCTGAGTATAGTGGTGCTACTACAGAGTTTCCTGTCTACAACATGACTCAGATGATCCGCCACAGTGCTGTGAGGCCACCTAGTCAGTCACGCCGTCATCTAGATGTGTCAGATACTGCAGCCCAGCAGGATAAGACCATCAGGGGCATTGCAGCTACATAGAGGAGGATCATCTTGATGCTCAGTAGGAGGGTATGGTAGAGAGCGACTCCAGCGATAGCTCAGATGATGACTACTAGGCTATCCCTCAGATGCCTCCACGATGACATGACCATGAGGCCGGGAGCTCTAGTTCAGCTCCACCTACACCCTAGACTAATCCCGCTCTACTTGCCATACTTGAGCGGATGAGGCAGGATCAGGCTTGCCAGGCTTAGGAGACCGCTGCTACATTTGCATAGTTCCGCACTCGGCGGGGACGAGTTCCAAAGTGACCAAAGAAGCGAAGCGTCAAAGAAGAAGATGGCGAAGCGTCTGATGGCAAAGAAGATGAGCCATGCATCAGCAATAGCTTCTCATGTAGTAGCAGCTACTTGGTTTATGCAGCATGTTGTGACAGCTATTGGGGCTCCACCGCCACAGCCTTCACCCTAGCTTGGTTAGCCTGCCACCACTTCTATGACTCCAGCATTATAGCCTAGTGGGCTTTAGAGTCAGGGACAACCACCAGCATAGTTTGCTTCACCTACAGAGCAGGTGTCCCAGTGGTTTGCCTCACCAGTACTAGCCCCACAGTTCACACCTCTTCAGACGGGCTTCACACCGGCTCAGACTTCCTCGCTGCTAGTTCCAGATACCTCAGTCTCCAGGAGCCTTGGAGTGACATTTAGTGAGTTGATAAGGCAGCCTACTCTACCATATCCACATGTCCCAGGTCCTTCCATAGTTGCACCTATCACCGAGACTACAGAGACGCTCCCTTCCTTAGTTGCATCATCAGAGCCACCTACTACAGTCATACCTGCATAGTCTACAGCCGCTCCAGTCCTTGATCCGACCCAGACCGCTTCAGCGTCGCTTCTAGCTACAGAGGGTCAAACTGCTCAGAGCTCAGGGTCAGATGATGATGGCACATAGTTCCAGCTCGCTCCTCGTACCTCAGTGCCCGACTCATCCGCTGCAGCCCCGCCGACCGCCCCTTAGGTTTTGGTGTTTGACGCCAAAGGGGGAGAGGGTTCGAGTATGTTAGTCTTAGGGGGAGTGATACATTTATGGGGAGTCTACTTATTAGCTTATCTATTACATTTGGAGTTTTATGTGTGATACACTATTATGCATTCATCGTGTGTTTACTTTCATGCATCGAACTATATTTATGTGATAGTGATATCTACGTAATCGTGATAGTTATGTGATATGTGATATGTGTGCTCTCTACTTTGGATTATTTATATGTCATATCACTTTGTTATGCTCATTTGCTTTGCTTCCGTGTTTTACTCCGATGCAAATGAGCTCTATTACTTATACTCATGCTTATTTCATATCTTTGGAGTACATTATGTTGGCTTGGGTCATATACGCTTGTCTAACTCTTTTGTTCTTATTGTTAAAAGCTTATATGATCCAAGCATGTTAAAAACCTCATCTCTTTCACATACTCGAGGTGGTATTGTCATCAATCACCAAAAAGGGGGAGATTGAAAGCATCTAGGCCCCTAGTTGTGTTTTTGGTGATTAATGACAATACATGATTACTGTGACTAACGTGTGTTTTGCAGAGGAAATTAAGTTAGGTCACGGTAATGGAGATCGATTGGGCAATCAAGGTTGTCATGCCCCTACGATGGAAATCGTTTTGGTTTTCAAAGGATGGACGACAAGGTTAAGGATGGACTAGTTCTAAGTGTCGATTGGAGTTGAAGAGACACTTAGAGTAGTTTAGGACTTTATTTTTCCTTTGGCCATACTATTAAGGTGAGTCTAGTGGGTTAGGTGTGGTGCACACTTGCTAAATCTAGCACTAGGTAGCTCCTAAAAAGCCCTTAGATCCATTGGAGCAAATTTCATTCACGTATGATTGAGAGTTGAAAGTGAATGGAGGGTCAAATACTGACCGGACGCTGGCGTAGAGTCTGGTCAGTTCATTTGATCAAGGTGAAGTTGTCTGGAAGTGACCGGAGCTGAGAGGTGAGTGACCGGACGCTGAGAGCCAGTGTCCGGTCGACTCCAGTAAGGTTCCAGAGAGGGAAAATCACGACCGGACGCGTTCGATTAGTGTTGACCGGACATTGTCTAGCGTCCGGTCACAACTTCAACACTAGAGTTTGGGGTGAACTGACCGGAGCATCCGGTCACCCCGCAGAGGCACATAACGGTTTGTTTTTTATCCGGTGTTATAAATACTTCCTCCATTTATGTGTGGGGTACTTTTGCTCATTCCAACAGCTGAGAAACACCTTTGAGAGTACCAAGAAGAGCAAGGTCCTAGTGAGGTGATTGAGATTTGAGAATCCCAAAGAGAGCCCTCATTAGTGAAAGCAAGAGTAGCAAAGTGTGCATCCACCCTTCTCATTAGGTTTGTCATAGTCAAGTGAGAGTTCGTGCTTGTTACTCTTGGTGATCGCCATCACCTAGACGGCTTGGTGGTGATTGGGAGCTTGGTGATCATCTGGTGAAGCTTGTGGATGACCCAACTCAAGTTGTGAGCGTTTGTGGGTGATTCACCGCGATGGAGTGTTGAAGAATCAACCCATAGAGAGCACTTGCTCCTTACGTGGATCAAGGGGGAGCTACACCCTTGCGTGGGTGCTCCAACGAGGACTAGTGGGGAGTGGCGACTCTCCAATACCTCGGCAAAATATCACCACGCTCCTCCTTCTCTCTTTACTTTGAGCAATTCAATTCTTGTCATTTACAGTCATAGAATTGCCATGCTAGAGTAGGATTAGAACTTAGGTTGCTAAACTTTTGTGCGGTAGTTCAATAGAAACACTTTCTAGGCACAAGGGGTTAATTGGGCTAACCGTAGGGTTTAATTATTGCAAAGAATTTTAGAATTAGCCCAATTCACCCCCCCTCTTGGGCATCTTGATCCTTTCAGCACCGACCAGGAGCAGCAGTGGTACCTAGACACTGGTGCCAGCAACCACATGACGGGCTCCAAGGCAGCCTTCTCTGAGCTCGATGATGATGTTACCAGTATAGTGAAGTTTGGTGATAGCTCAAGGGTGGCTATCTCGAGGGTGCGGCACCATCATCTTCAGGTGCCAGAATGGATAGCACCGCGCGCTAACAGATGTATATTACATCCCACAATTACGTTCAAGCATCATCAGCATTGGCCAGCTGGATGAGCGTGGTAGCGAGGTACTGATCAAGGACAGAGTCCTCAGGATCAGAGACCAGGAACAATGACTTCTTGCTAAGGTGAAGAGGTCCTAGAACCGGTTGTACCTGCTTGACCTGAAGGTAAAGCAGTCGTAGTGTGCCTGGCGGCAAGGCACACCGAGGAACCGTGGCTGTGGCATGCCCGATTCGGACATCTTAGCTTCGACGCGCTTGGTCGGCTAGAGAAGATTGTCCAAGGGCTACCCCACATCCCGCACGGAGGCGAGCTATGTGACAGCTGCCTGGCTGTGAAGCAGAGGAGGCTACCATTCTCGAAGACGGCCAAGTATCGCGAGGCGTACGCTCTCGAGCTTGTCCACGGCGACCTCTACGGGCCGATCACGCCAGAAACAAACGGTGGTCGATGGTACATCCTCCTGCTCATGGATGATTGCAGTTGCTACATGTGGCGGCAACTCCTGACTAGCAAGGATGAAGCGGCGGTGGTGATCAAGAAGTTCAAGATGCGAGCGGAGGCCGAGAGCGGCAAGAAGCTCCGCGTGCTGAGAACTGATTACGGCGGCTAATTCACTTCGGTGGAGTTCGCTGTGTATTGCGGATCAGGGTGTGGTACGACACCACATCCGTGCCGTACTCACCATAGCAGAATGGCGTGGTGGAGCGACGGAACCAGAGCGGTGGGCGGCATGGCTCGATCTATGATGAAAGCCAAAGGCATGCCGGCAAGGTTCTAGGGTAAGGCGGTGACCACGGCGGTGTTCATCCTCAACCGAGCTCCCACCAAGGCCCTGAAGGGCACGACACCATTCGAGGCTTGGCATGGGCGTAAGCCGAGCATGTCCTTCCTCCGGACATTCGGCTGCATCGGCCATGTTAGGAAAACGAAGCCAATCCTCATCAAGCTGGAGGATAGGAGCACACCGATGGTGTTTCTAGGCAACACGGAGGGTACCAAGGCGTATTGGCTCTACGACCCATGAGGAGACAAGGTACTTGTCTCGCGCGACGTCGTGTTCGACGAGAAGGCGGCTTGGGACTAGAACAGTCCGAGCACGGGGGAAGCTGATGGCTTCGCCAGCACCATCATCGTCGAGCACTTGGTCATCCATGGTGGTGGAGACGCTGGGGAAGAGGTGTCGAGCACTCCGGGAGGGGTGTCGAGCACTCCAGCGACAGAGCCAAGCACTCTAGGAGGGATGCTGAGCACTCCGGGAGGGGTGCCGAGCACTCCAGGAGTGGAGCTAGGAGGTCCTGCAGTGGTGGCGACCACTCTAGGACGGATGCCGAGCACTCCCGTAGTGGAGCCAAGGGGTCTTGCAGTGATGCCGACCACTACAAGACGTGTGCCGAGCACTTAGGAGGGGTGCAAACCACTCCAGGAGTGGTGACGAGCCGTGCAGTAGTAGTGCCGAGCATTGCATCTAGGGGTGCCAAGCACTCTAGGTGCTACGTCGAGCACTCTGGTGGAACAGGGAACTCCATCAACACTGATCAAGTTCGCCTTACCTCCAAGTGACATCACTGAGTTCGTGGATGCCTTCCACGAAGGTGAGGAGGTGCGGTTCCATAGGCTGGACGACATCGTCGGCGACACAAGGCCCTCAAGCCTAGCGGGACGACTGTTCAATGACCCAGAGCTGCTTCTCGTTAGTGCAGAGAAACCACCCACGTTCGCGCTGCCCGAGCGCGATGGAGATTGGTGACGGGCGATGCTGGAGGAAATGAAGGCGATCGAGGAAAATAAGACTTGGCAGCTCGTCGATTCACGTCTAGGATGCCGTTCGATTGGCCTGAAGTGGGTGTATAAAGTCAAGCGGGACGAGCTCGGCGCCATTGTCAAGCACAATGCGCGCCTCGTCGCCCGAGGCTTTGTTCAGCGCGAGGGCATCGACTTCGAGGAAGTCTTTGCACCAATAACGTGCATGGAGTCTGTCTGTTTGCTACTAGCCTTGGCAGCAGCAAAGGACTGACACGTCCATCACCTGGATGTAAAATAGTCCTTCCTCAATGGTGAGCTGACGGAGACGGTCTTCGTCAGACAACCTTCGGGTTTCGCCGTAAAGGGAGTGGAGCACAGGGTGCTCCGACTGCGCAAGGCACTCTACGGGTTGCGACAGGCCCCACGAGCGTGGAACGCCAAGCTTGATGCCACGCTGGGCGAGTTTGGGTTCACAAGGTGCGCAACCGAGCACGCGCTCTACATGCGGCGACGGGGGAAGGAGGAGCTCATCGTCGACGTGTATGTGGATGACTTGATCATCACCGGTGCGTGTGTAGAGGACATTAACAGCTTTAAGCGTGAGATGAAGGCTAGTTTTCGAATGAGCGATCTCGACGCACTCTCCTACTACCTCGGCATCAAGGTGAGACAGGAGAAGGAGGCAGTCACGCTCGGTCAGAGCGCGTACGCCTCAAAGTTGTTGGAGCGGAGCGGCATGGCTGAGTGCAAGCAATGCGTGACTCCGATGGAGGAGCGGCTGAAGCTGACAAAGGCCAGTACTGTCGCAAAAGTAGATGCAACACTCTACCGGAGCATCGTCGGTGGTCTACGCTATCTAGTCCACAAGAGGCCGGATATTGCGTTCATCGTGGGCTACGTTAGTCGCTTCATGGAGGATCCCAGAGAGGATAACTGGGTTGCGGTGAAGCGGCTTCTGCGTTACGTCAAGGGGACGGTGGATCAAGAAATCATCTTTTCCAAGACCGGTGGGAGTAGGCTGCAGCTCACTGTATTCAGCGATGCAGACATGGCTGGGGGCATCGACGGACGGCGGAGCACCTCTGGCGTGCTCATCTTCCTTGGGTCGGCTCCAATTTCATGGTTGTTGCTGAAACAGAAGGTGGTGGCGCTATCTACATGCGAGGCAGAGTACGTAGCAGCGGCCACAGCGGAAAGCCAAGTTGTGTGGCTGCGCCGGCTGTTGGGAGAGCTGACCGGTGCGGAAGCTCACCCACCAGCACTGATGGTGGATAACCAGCCCGCCATCGCCCTCGCGAAGAATCCGATTCTCCATGACCGAAGCAAACACATCGATGTGAAGTTTCACTTACTCAGGGACTGTGTCGATGGAAGCAGATCATCATCAAGTTTGTCGAAACTGGTCGGCAACTCGCGGACGTCCTCACCAAGCCGCTCGGCCGTCTTCGACTCATGGAGCTGAAGAAGATGATCGGCATAGAGGGCGTTCAAGGGTAGTAGATGGATTAGAAGAAGAATTGTTAGATAATCTTCTGCATCCCTTGTGTGAATGCGCAGCAGGTGAAGGCGGCACTGAAAAGGGCTCTATGTTGTTGTACTATAGTAGCTGCAGGGGCAGGCGCTGAACGGCTCACCTGCCGCACTGTAGCCACAGCAGGGACAGGCGCCAAAGTTAGCCCTGCTGTCACATCTAGTAATTGTAGCAGCATGGCAGCTATACTAGGACTAGATGGGTAGAGTTGTATATATAGTTTGCCACTGTAACTCAGTAAAAGAGTTCAGATTTGCCATCTGCTACAGAGCTCCGGCCAACGCTGATATCTCTGTTGTGTGTGTATGCTCTGTTCTTTCTCCCTTCTTCTATCTCTAGTCATAGTGTGTGGTCGGATAATATATGTCGTGGTCGGCCGTGATTGATAAGACTGGTGAGTGGTCGACTCACCTGAGCCGGTGATCTTGTGGCCAACAGCCTCTTCTGCCGAGCAGCTCAAGCAGACGCTCTCATGACACCAAGTCGAAGCCTTTGGTTATGTCCAGCTTGATGAGGCAGGCCGGCGTTCTTGTCCTGTGGTAGTGTCTCGCCAGTCCCCTAACATACATGAAATTGTCTTGAATACATCTCTTCTGGATGAAAGCACTCTGTGACGTGGAGATGAGCTTGTCAATGTACATGGATAATCTGATCGATAGCACCTTTGTCAGGAGCTTAGCGAAGGAGTGAATGAGACTTATTAGCCGAAAATCCTTCGGCTCAGTTGCAACTTCAACTTTTGGAATCAGCATGACCTGAGCACGATTCAGATGTTCCAGGGCTCCACTGTGCCGAATGTAGAAAGCATGGAAAGCACTACGGACATCAGGTTTGATAATCTTCCAGCAGGCTTTGTAGAAGTCATTGGTGAAACCGTCCGGGCCAGGCTCCTTTTCATTCGGTAGGCTTTTCACCGCTTGCTCGATCTCGCTCTCTGTGAATGGTCTGTCTAATTCGAGACCAGGCAGCTGCTGTAGTGTGTTAAGGTGAATGTTTGGCCACTGGAAGTTCCTAATCCTGCGCACTTTCTTTCCCATCAAATTCTCGAAGTAATCTGTAATATTTGCTGTTTGTCATCATGGTTCCGGACCAAGGCACCATCTCGATTTTTAAGCATAGGGATGTACTGTTTGAACACTTTTCTAAATCGCAGACATCTTTAGGTGGAGGTGGAGAATCTTGTACATGCATCCCCAACTTTATGTAGTTTATTCTGGATGCCTGTCTTCTTTTACTTCTTTCCAAAGCTGCCAGACCTAGCACCTAGCATCCTGACTTTTGAGATCCCGTCTCAAGTTCGTCTCCTCGCCTGTTAGCTGTCGACTTTCTTGTGCGATGTCGAGTCTTAGAATGACGTCATTTGAAGTCGTGCATTGCTAAGGACATGTTTGGCACGGCTTCTCCTGAGGGGCTCATTAGCAGAAGTTTGGATTTGGTAATTAGTTCTAATTATGGACTATAATTCAAAAGGCTTCGCGATTTCTATAAAATTAGTTTTTTTTCTACATTTAGTACCTCTATGTGCCGCAAGATTGATGTGAAAATGGCATAAAATTTTTTGAAAAAACGTTTAAATAGAAGAGTTTGCTCAAGCTACGAGGGCGGCGCCGTCTCTGCTAGCTTCTTGGAGAGAAGCCACGCCAACCATGTCCTAAATAGAGGTTTGCTCCAGCTACGCAGGGCGCGCGCCGTCTCTGCTAGCTTCTTGCTCAGTACGCTGTGCGCCGATCCCAGCTGCGGTTTACTCCAGGCTGCCTGCCCCACCTCACTGAAGCCATCAATTTTCAGCCAGTGATTTTCAAATTTGAACATCGCCTTTCTTGCAGCATGGTTTTGCAGCCTGTTCAGCAGGCCATAAACGATCGTGTATTATTTACTGCTGACTGGTTTGGCTGATTTGGTGTGAGAGAAAAATATTATTTTGGCTAAAAATTTACGATCGTATACGAGCAAGCCTCAGGCTACCGAACAGGCTGTTGGTGGGTGAGGATTAGGGGACAGTGGTCCGATGCACTGGTCGCCAACGCGCTTAGAGCAAAGTTTGGGAATGCCACTTCCCATTCTAAGTTGCAAAAAACTCTGTCCACACGCACCAAGGTTGGATTTTCCCTTTCATTTGACCATGTGTATCTCCTATTCTGCAGCGTTATCTCCATGAGTTCACGCTCGTCCAAAGCTCTCCTAAACTTCCCCATTAATCTTCTATTCATATTCAAGTTGTTTTTGTCACTTGCTTGGTAGTAGATGAGGTTGAAATCCCCAAAAATCATCCACGGTACAGCAGTGGGAGGCTTAATGGCATGTAATTCAGCTAGGAACTCATCCTTCCTTCTGTCATCCGCTGGGCCGTGGCACATTGTCATTAAGAAAGGAGTATTAGAGGATGCCACCTTTGACCAATGCCGATATGGTGAAAGTTCTATTCGCTGCATTTGATACTGAGATCATGTCTTTGTTCCAGGCGAGCAAGATACCTCCTGTCCCCTAGGCGCCCAACTCCAGCTAGGAGTCAAGATAATGACCGAGAGTCTCAACTGCAAGGCTAGCATTGATGTTGCTCAGTTTGGTTTCTTGTAGGCACACGATGTTTGGCCTTGAGCAGATGACAGTCTCTCTGACCAGCTCTCTGTGCGCTGCATCATTAAGCCCTCTTACGTTCTAATTTAAAATGGAGAGAGGTCGTTGTTATCCACTAACACACACCTGGACTGCTAGGATTAACCTCAGAACACAGGTACACTTGGCAGGCAAAAGCCACACCAATTTAGACTGACCCCAAGTGTCAGACAACTTGCACCCACTACCACTAGCTAGCGTTTTACAACTACCGTAGACCTGAACCGACTCCTGATTAGGATCTAAGACCTGGACTACTTCCATGCAGGCATGGCTCCTTACAACACTGGACTTCTCTCTTGCTAGCACAAACCAACACCTCACTAACACAACTGAACAATAGCTGACTAACATAGCATAGTCTGTCCTTGCAGTGGCCGGTGACAATATAATGACATGTCTGCCTCACACGCCCACATCGCCCATGGCGTCTGCTGCCACCAGCTGTGCCGTCGCTGCCATCACTGCTCCACTGTCCAGGGAAGTGGCGTGCCAAATGTTTTTGGCAAATGCCTCCAGCGCGTCTTCCCTGATCGGCTCATTTGGGCCAACTACCTCGAATGCCTGATCAAACGATGAGACGCCCGCTTGGAGACGGGCACTAAGCAGATCTTTGTCTTCTACCGGGTGAGCCCCCCAACTGCGCTCTTCCTGGCCTTGGCTCTTCCAATAGCCTTTCCTTGCTGCTTCTGGACAGCCGGCGTCTCCAGGATAGGCTGCTCGCAGGGCACGAAGAGGCTGTCCACTATGGTGTTCCTGCGCTCCTCCAGTATATATCATGTCCGCTACCTGCTCAATGATGCCAGATTGCCAGTTGTGATCACTTGGCCATCAACCTCCTGCTGGATCACATTGCTGTAACCCAGGGCAGCGGCCTCCTCATTGAGTTCAGCGAGCTTGCCCCAGTTCGTGGCATTCAGAGTGTACACTGGAGAGTGTAACTCCTCCTCCAAGGGGATCATATCCCCGGGCGGGAGAAGGACAGAGGTTTGTTCACTGCCTCCGCACACGCTGCCAATTAATGCCTCCTCTATCATCGGGTCATGGTCGCCAAAGGGGCAGAGCAGATATCACCGGTGCACGTGTCCTTGTAGAAGTCCATCATCGGATCAGGGTGCGTGGGCGGTGGGGGAGGCGCTCCATCAGTAGCAGGGAGCGTCCGCGAGAGCAGATCGTGCTCATGCTTTGGGAACTTGAGACGAGAGTGGATTGGAGGGCGTAATGGATGTACCAAGCACACGTAATGGATGAGTGAAGCCTGGCATGTGGTTCGTCCGTGACAAGTGCCGCAGCTTTTGTCTGCTGGTTCATTATTATAGGGCCCATAGAAATAAAACGTTAAGCCATGTGGGGATGTAGCTCAAATGCTCGCTTTGCACGGGGTTCTATCCCCCGCATCTCCATTTTTGCTAAGAATTTTCGTACTTATATTGTTTTTCATAATAATATTTTTCATGCATATATTATACAGTAAGTAAATAAATACACATCTGTGCATGGACCATATGAAAAAGCACTCCGCATTTTTGTTTTACGGGCGACGCGCGTAGGTACTGTACGGTAGCTGAATGCATGCAGGCCAATGCAAGGACCAAATTAAGTTTGTTTTGCTTAATTTGCATGTCCGACCCCGTCCGAGGCGATGCGCGTGGTCGGTCAGGGAGGAACTCGATCATCTCTGACCGGCGGAAAGGCGGCGTGAGTGATGGGTTGGTCTGTCAACGCCTTTGAATTGAATAATCGTCGTCCGTTCCGTTCCGTTCCATTCCATTCCGTTCCCTGTTGGCACTACTAGGAATATGAGTAAAATTTAGAGACGTCACGTGGAGTGTTCGGAAATTAATAATAAAATAAATTATAGAAGTCATCAGTAATCCGTAAGTGTTCGGATAGTAATAATAAAATAAATTATAGAAGTCCTCGGTAATCCACGAGACAAATTTATTAAGCCTAATTAATCCATCATTAGCACATGTTTACTGTAGCACCGCATTGCCAAATCATGGACTAATTAGGTTTAAAAATTCGTCTCGCAAATTAGTCGTAATCTGTGTAATTAGTTATTTTTTTTAGTCTATATTTAATATTTTATATATGTATCATATATCCGATGCGATAGAAAGTAAATTTTAAAGAGAAACTAAACAAGACCACAGTCTATACTGCTATCCAACAGCTACAGCTACATCTTCAGCTTCAGCTTGTTTGACCAGCCATCGCGTGAATTGCAAATGCAATTGCATGGCATCCAAGGCGCTGCTGCTGCAGTCAGCCATGACGCGACGCCGACGCCGACGCCGGACCCCTACCGCACGCGCGCGCACAGGAGTTGTACACGACGACTGAGATGCTCATCGATGAGTTATTACACGTGTATCGTATTGAGTGTGAGAATTAGATAAGCTCCCTCCGATCGATTCGTTCATGGGATCCAGAAACCTACAAGACACAGGATGGAAGGAACAGAGCAGACCAATATCTTATGTACTGCTCCCTCCGCCCAAAAAAAAATGTATTTATAGGATTCGTATCGATCAAAGTAGCTTAAATTTAACTAAATTTATTAAATTTAACTAAATTTATAGTAAATAGTATTAATATTTATGTCTCTGAATAAATTTATTATGAAAATATACTCTATGACTAATATACTAATTTTGCATCATAAATGTTAGTATCTTTTATATAATTTTTATCAAAGTTCAAATCAATTGACTTCTTGAAAAACGAGAACTGTATTCTTCCGTGGACGAAGAGAGGGAGTACTTAGGTATTTGAATCGAACGGAGGGATCGGAGTGCTAAAACAGCAACACAAGACAACCAATAATTACCAGCACTGTTTATTACTAGTACTGTACTAAATATCTACGTACAGTACAGCATCTGTCTAGTATCTATCTGCTGTCACTAGCGCTAATTAACTGTTGTAATGAACACAACATGCATGTCTACTACTTGACCTGCGATGCGATACATATGATATGATCCAGTCACCAACGACGTACGTACATACAGAGACGGTAAAAAGGCGAAAGCTAGCTCCCGTCTGCTGCTTTCAGGAGCCGCCGCCTCCTCCTTTCCTTCTTTTTCTGTTTTTTTATACTACAAAAGAAAAGAAAAAAAAGGATATTTGGAAGAAGGAAAAAAAACAAAGGATGATGCTTTGTTCCTCGTCTTCCTGATGATCGATGCGCCATGAGTAGTAGAGTACTCCGTAAGAAGTAGCAGTAGCGCAGGCAGGCAGCTAGAGGAAAGCGCCGTGCTGGGGCTGCGCCGCCGTCGCCGCCTCCAACCCGCCGGCCATCGGGAGCGAGAACCACGGCGCCGCCGCGCCGTACGCCTGCTGCTCGCCGCCGGGGCGCACGGGCTGCGGCTGCACCACCGGCGCCGCGACGCCCACCACGCGGTGGTGGTGCTGGTGCTGCTGCGGGCGCCGCAGCGCCGTGGGCGGCGCGCCGGTGAGCCTCTGCACCAGGTCCCGGAACTCCCGGGGCTCCACGCGGTACACCTTGGGCGGCGGCGGCGGGGGAGCCGCGGATGAAGGCGCTCCGGCGCCTCCGCGCCATGGCCGGGCGTTGGCGGGCGGCTTGTTCTGCGCCGCGGTCCTCAGCGCCGCCTCGTGGTCCTGCGGCACCTCCATTTTGCTTGCTCGCTGCTTGGTTTTAGTTTCTTGGATTGGAAGAACCAAGAAGGAAGTGAGTAGCTAGCAGAAGGGAGGGGAGGGGATCCTTGGCTGCTTTCATGGAAGTGGAATGAAGGAGACCGAGACAGAGAGAGAGAGAGAGGATGAGAGCGTGTGGAATTTATATACAGCTCATCCTAGCTAGGCTCGTCGTCGTCGTCTCGTCTCGTCTGTAGGAGAGGAGTACGTGTGGCGTGGAAGCCTGTAAAGGAAGGTGGTGGCGGGCGAGATAGAGACGACGCGGCACCGCCGTGCCACGTGGTTGGAATCGGGAATTCGGAAGGAAGTGGGGCGGTCAGTGCTGGAAGGCGCCCGCCTCTCTCTCTCTCTCTCTCTCTAACCATACCAACGATCAGTTGGCCGGAGTAGCAGCAGCAGTAGATTATTGAGGTCCTTCCTCAGATGCATCGCCGCCACTGGACCTCGGTGTTACCGACCACCTCGCTAGGCTAGGCAGGCTAGGGGTCATCCGCTTCAATGTGGTGCTGATGTGATGTCGTGAGTTGCTTCGTCACCTCCAGTGGAGGGCTTGTTTAGATGCAAAAAATTTTGCAAAATGAGTACTATAGCGTTTTTATTGTTATTTGGTAAATAGTATCTAATCATAATCTAATTAGGTTTAAAAGATTCGTCTCGTGGATTTTGTCTAAACTATGTAATTAGTTTTATTTTTTATTTATATTTAATGCTTCATGCATGCGTCTAAAGATTCGAGGTGACAGAGAATGTAAAAAATTTTGCAAATTTTTTTGCAAACTAAACTGGACCTGGCTTATCCTCTGCTGCCTGCCTGCCGACGTGGACCATGGATGCTTCCTTCTCTCTCTCTTTTAATTTCCATCCATCAAAATATGATGATCCGCTGCCAACCAAATTGGTAGAGCGACTCCAACGACGTCTAAAAATTTATTTAAGCCCTTGTTTAGTTGTAGGAATTTGGATTTTGGGGCTATTATAACATGTTCGTTTTTATTTGGTAAATAGTGTTCAAACATGGACTAATTAGGATCTGCTGCGTTGCCTGCCTGCCTTGCCCACTGCCGACGTGGACAATTAGTTCCTTCTCTTTTTGTTTAATTTAATCCATCAAAATATGATGATCCGCAAACATTCAAATGTGTAGAGCGACTCCAACAACTTCTAAAAATTGGGTGGAACTAAACAAGGCCTAAGTGATAAAAACCTAGTCTTTTCTTGAAAAGTCCAAACAATAGTAGTTTAAAATAACAAACCTTTTGCGTACTCCAATGATAGTTTCTTCTTTAATTTATTGGTTTCTAAAAACACACGTGCCGTTGTCGATTTAGATGCAGAGCCGACACTACACAACTCGCTGCTATGGTCAGCCATCCTCGGTTTTTCCGATCGCAGATGGATTCGGAGTTAGGGTAAGTAGTTTTTTTGTTTCCTCCATCATGTAAAAAAAAACAAGATTATATTGATCATGGGTTTACCCAACTGTCAAAGCTGCTCTAATAAATTCATTACTAGTAATGGCATAAATCTGATATCCACATTTCCATCTCACCAAAGCCAAGAGCATGCAAAGATTCCCTGCATACATACATATACTAATAAATAAGTAAAAGATACAGCTGGATTGTTGAGCACGCCCGCCACAGCAGCCAAAGAGATAGAGAATGACTACTCGGACATTTCGATGGGTTGCATCGTCGTCTCACCGTCATACAATTTTAATTAATATAAATTGAATTTGAGCTATAATGGTAAGAAATAATAAGTTTGTTTTCTCTTCTGACCTTGAAACTTTTTTTACTCTCCACATACAACATGTGGTACTCCATGTTAAGATTTGGTATATTTCTGAATCTGTTTGCTATATTTAATTAATTTATTGCATTTTAAGGAATTTTTTTTGTATAAGTCAAATTTAAACCGCAAGTGATTCAAATAATAGAAAAAAATGAGTAGAAAAATGATATTCATGTTGTGTACAAGATATTGCCACACGGTAAACTATCTGTCCCAAACAATCAAGATTACAACATTGACCCCAACACATATGACGGTGAGTTCTTTCAAGAAGATGGGCTCGAATGCAGTTTTGAGATAGACTTAACCGAAGCTCAGGGTATGAAAGTAGACAATGAAAGTGGTGCTGACGAGGACGTTAGAGATGAGGTTCAGAACATTAAGGACTTAGAATTACTTCAACGATTACATCTAAGCAATGACGGTGATGACGACATTCCTCATTCGGAGCATGGGGATGATTATATCGACATGCGTGATAGTGATGATGAGACTTATGATTCAGCTAATCCCGATCATGATGATTATTTCTAATACATGTATGATCCGTGCTAATTGATTTATTATTTGTCATACCATGTTATTTTCTAAGTATGTTTTGTTTATTTTGCATCTATTTTGATGTATTATATGTGTTAATTGGTTTACTCTTTTTAATTGCAGATGATCAAACAATGGTGGGTGGTATGAAGAGGATAACGTCGCTTTACTCAAAAGCGACAGCGACGCGTAAAGCGTCCGATGCACCTGAGGGGTCTGGGAAGAAACCTCGGGGTAGACCCAAGGGTCGAGGGAAGGGTGGAGGCAAGATGAGGCCACCGTCGCCTGTACCTTCGTCGACGTCTGAGTTACCTTCAGCTCACTCATCCTCTGAGGAGGAGGAGGTATAGGTGGAGGAGGCAGGGGTGGAGGAGATAGGGGGTACCTCTTCCTCTACTTCATCGCGTGTGTGGTTGCGAGGTCCCTCGACCCTCCTGAGGCGACCAATAGCTCTTGAGAGACGCCCGCTGATTCGACCCGATGGAGACAAGTAAGTAACTTTAGATGTTATCACTAATTTTTCGTTTGATATGTTCAAAATTACAATAGAAACCAATAATTTATCTTAATCACTTGGGCAGGGGTTGGAGGAAGGTCGGTGGGGGTGAGCACACACGCCATGTGAACGACATCCTTGGTCTTTTGATCAAGGAAAAGTTCCCTGGCCTGGTGTAGTTCGGTGGAACTATCGAGCCGGCCTACACGTGGGCCCACTATGCCGCCATCCCCGACACCCCTGATCGGGATGGTAGGGTATTCGCCGACAAGGCGCAGCGTGTCAAGGCCGAGCTTTGGGTAAATCTTTCTCGCACTATATTGCTCAACACATCGCATTGATTGGACATTCTTGAAATAATGACCGGATACATCGTGTCTATATGCAGGATTTCTTTAGATACGAGGAGGGATGCTGTGGCTGACAAAGCCACCAAAAAACTCGTCAAGGACATGCACTACGAGGCGCGCATCTAGGCCGTGATCCAATACCACGCAAAAATTCTTAGGCCCTGTTTGTTTTCGCGTATTCCCGCGTTCACGTTGCGAGTGAGCGAGGAAAGCGAGATAATCCCGCTGAATGCCCCGCGACCAACGCGCGACCGGGAATCGCCCGCGGCATGGAACGTGTGAAACTTAACTACGACACGCGATTCGCAAAACGTAGCCTCCGAGCCGCGTTCGCTCAAACACGAACGCGCGATACGGTGTCGCGGAAACAAACAGGGCCTTAGAGTGAGGCTCCCTAAAAGTGAGGCAAGAACCATGAGGCTGACCCCAAAACAATACCGGAAGGTAAATATAGAACATTAATACTTATTTTTTCTAAGATTAATTACTGTCGGTGTTTCGAGTAAACACTAACGAGTAAATTTGTGTTATTGCGCATCTGACCCGGATGGTATACTTAAAAGACACAAGGTTTATACTGGTTCGGGCAGAATGTCCCTACGTTCAGTTCGTGGTTGCTGTTTGTGTTATTAGCACTGAAAAGTTCATAGTAGGGGTTACAAACGGGCGAGAGAGGGACAGGTCCCAAGTCTCTGATGGAAAGGTCGAATGGATGCCGAGAGGTTGGTTGCTGCTCAGCTATGTGTGATGTGATGCGTGGCGTGTTGAATTGATCGGTCTCCTTAGTGGGGTGCCCTGCCTTCTCTTTTATAGACCAAGGGGAAGCAGGGATTACAGATGGGAGAAAAGAAGAAAAACCAGAGGCCAAGGAGGTCGTTCAAAGATGCCAGGTCTTCCTTTTCCTCTGAGCGAGCCCCGCTGACACAACAAACAGTGCCAGGGATAGCTCCATGCTGGGTGCATGTCCGTTGATCCTGATAGGGCTGCGCCGGGAGTCTATCCGCTGATGATGCCATGCTCGGGCTTTGTCAGCAAGTGGTCATGTCCCATCCCGCCCCGGTGGACGACGTGATGGACCAAGGTGCTGATCTACGGCCCTACGGGGAGCAGACGGCGCAGTGACCGCACGTCCTCTATTGTAGATTATGTGAGTTTCCTCCTGGACCATAGTGGCTATTGTACGCTTCCATCAGGATCCGTGCCCGAGGGCAAATGGCGGCGCCCACAACACTGTAAGACAAATGTCGGTGCCTACAACACTATTCGAGCCCTAACATGCCTAGAAGGGCTTAAAGCGCCCGTCTTGTCATATCCTGATGGTACTTTCCTGTAGACGTGCAGGGTATGGTCCTCGGTATTGCGGTTGACTTGAGTGCCATGCCTTATATGCGCGCGTAGTTATGAAGGAGCAGCGCGCAGATGTCGGGCGGGGCGGAGCCAGCCCCCGGATGTCGGGCGAGGCGGAGCAAGCCCTCGGATGTCGGGCGAGGCGAAGCCAGCCCTCGAGGATCGGGCGAGACGGAGTCTGCCCTCAGACGTCGGGCAAGGCGGAGTCTGCCCTCAGACGTCGGGCGAGGTGGAGCCAGCCCCCGGATGTCGGGCGATGCGGTGTCTGCCCTCAGACGTCGGGTGAGGCGGAGCTAGTCCTCGGACATCGGGCGAGGTGGAGCCAGCCCATGGACGTTAGGCGAGGCGGAGCCAGCCCTCAGACGTCAGGCGAGGCGGAGCCAGCCCTCGGACATTGGGCGAGACGGAGTCTGCCCTTAGACGTTGGGCGAGGCGGAGCCAGCCCTTAGGAGTCAGCTTAAGGCGGGGCCCATGGTCCTGGTGGACGGACGAGGAGTGATTCGACAAGTGGTGTAGTCGCGCTCTCAATCGCGTGGGTGAATCAATGTCGACGGTCATTAGCTCCTCCTCTTCGGGTACCCTAATATTGATCCCCGACAGTAGCCCCCGAGCCCCCAGGTGATTCGAGTAGAATTGCCTAGGGGATTTTTTGACTTACCAGCGGGCACGCGCGAGTGCACCCGGTGGGTGTAGCCCCCGAGCCTACGGAGGAGTGGGATACTCCTTCGGAGGGTTTTTCGAAAGAGAGAATTCTAAGAGCCCTGGCCCTCTATTATTGTCCACGGCGTGCCCTGAAGACGGGATTTCTTCTTTGCCAAGGTCAGACCTTTCGCTGGTGTGGCAGTGAGACTTGATGGTTTGTTAGCCGGATAGCTCAATTGAGATCCTGGTATCCCGTTCGTGGGGATCCGACCAGGGTCAGCCCGGTTGAGACTCGATCACGGGCTGAGACTCCC
This sequence comes from Miscanthus lutarioriparius, assembly GCA_904845875.1. Classification (NCBI taxonomy): domain Eukaryota; kingdom Viridiplantae; phylum Streptophyta; class Magnoliopsida; order Poales; family Poaceae; genus Miscanthus; species Miscanthus lutarioriparius. The sequence continues at coordinate 544,310 of CAJGYO010000019.1, forward strand.
GTGAATCTCGTGCGCCTGAGTTTTGGTCTCTCGCGGGCCCATCGTTTGTTGTAAGGGTTCCTTGGGACGGCCATCGAAACCGTTGATGGGCCAGCCCTTGAACTCCTGGGCTCAGGCGGACCGGAGGAACACTTTTTGACCCGTATCCCTTTTGCTGGTAAAGAGTCCAGGTCCGCCCAGGGAGGCAAAACGTTCGGCGCGTCTTCGGAGGGAAATGATAGAGATTGTGGGCGCATATCCCACGACGTGACGTGGTGGAAGATCGTGGCAGGCTTGGAGATCCAGGCGGACGGTTGCCTTCCTCACATCCATCGCCCCTATAAAACCAAAGGGTTCGCCCCTAGGGTTTTGTACTTTCCCTGCTTGCCTTTGCATCTACGACCTCCGCCGCCAATCGCCTAAGCCTCCCGCATCCAAGTCTTAGCCATCATCGAATTCACATCCATCCACTCCAATCCTCCAATGGAGCCGTGGTGCCGCTCCGATATCACCCTCCAGTGCCAAGAGGGCCTCGTTCATCGCGGTCTTCTTTGCGCGCGGACTGCCGCCGAGGAGTGGCGGCTGCCCGACGATGAGGACGCGCCGTCGCCGCTCGACAGCTACGTCATGTCCTTCGCTCACTTCCATGAGCGGAGATTCGCCACCCCCGCCCACAAGTTTCTTCGGGGATTGCTGCACTACTACAAGGTAGAGCTGCAGCACCTTAATCCCAATGGAATCCAGCACATTGCGACGTTCGTCGCCCTGTGTGAGGGATTCCTGGGGATTAGTCTCCACTTTGACCTATGGCGGTACTTCTTCGCCGTCACCCTCCTGAAGAAGCGGGAGAAGAAGTAGGAGCTAAACGTGCTGATGGGATGCGCCGGCATTCAGCTCCGCAACAACCGAGTCAGCGAGTACCCGCCGATGCGTCTATCGTCCTCCAACAAGGGGTGGCATTCGCATTGGTTCTACGTCAAGAATGACGCAGCCGCCCCCTTACTAGAGTTCACCGGGCGCCTCATCGAAGAGGTCCTGGACTCGTGGAGAAAGTAGGGAGTCCCAGAGAAAGATAAGAAGAGAATCCAGGACCATCTCACCGCCATCCGAATCTTGAAGGAGAGGGGCGTGAAGGGGTCAGGGATCATCGGCGCCTACCACACGTGGAGGGTGGTGCCGCTGATGAGGCACACGCTTCCCCTACACACGATGGCTCTGGGGTGTCACTCGATGGGACGGCGCTCGCCGAGGGAGCGCTCTCCCCCTTCAAAGTGGTGCAACGCATCAAGGAGGCGATGGAGCCTCCACGAGACGACACCGGTGCTATGCTCGAGTTTGTGTATCCAGTGCCGAGGCACCCCCCATGCGGTCGGAACCGGAGTACATCGTCTTCGTAAGTTTTCTTTCCTCGTGCCTCCTTTTTAATTGAACTCTCGACCTCTTGATGCTGATATTGAGATAGGGGGACCAGCCAAAGAAACTCGTCCTTATAGATCACCTAGCTCCGCTGTCGAAGGACCCGTTCGTGATGGCGGCCAACCGTGCCGAGGCCGAGCGGCAGACGAAGGCGAAGGAGGACGAGAGGAGGAAGAAATAGCAGAAGCTGTGAGCATGGGAGCGAGGGGAGGACACGGATAGTGATGATGATGACGATGACGAGGAAGATGATGAGGTAGTTGCCGACGGGTATCCACTCATCCTTGTAGGGACCCTTCCCGTTTCATGCGGGGGAAAGTGTGTCCGTGAGGCCGGTGGAGACGAGCTGAACCGTCGGCCCGTCCTCAGAACCAGTAGGGGCGGGCGGATCTGCCGCCACGCCCGAGGTGCCGACGGAGGGGTGTGGCTCCGCCGCCATGCCTTAGGAGTCAGTAGGGGCGGGCGGATCTACCGTCGCGCCCAAGGTGCCGACGGAGAGGGGCGTCTCCGCCACCGTGCCCCAAGAGACAACAGGAGTGAGCGGGCCTACCGCCACGTCCGAGGCACCGATGGAGGGGGGTGGCTCCGCTGCCGCACCCCGGGATGCAAGGGAGGCAAGCCCCTCTGCCTAGGAGCAGGGGGCGGGCTCAAAATGGCCCCGCCCCGACGAGGTGGAGCAACGACCTGGAGGTTCGTCCACCAAACGTATCCTTCGCCCAACAGCGCCGATGTAAGTCATTGACTCCTCTATTTTTCTCTGTTTTTTCTCTGTTTTTAGCGTGACTTACGCCTTTTGTTTCTTGCAGTGTCCTGAGGCGCTACAACTTTGTGGCGCCGGCGCCCAAGAAGAGCGTCACCATTCAAGCGAGGCGGCGGCCGTCGGCCGACGTCGCACCCATTTCAGGCGGGAGCGGCGCCGGTGTTACTGCCTCATCGGTCGATCCAGCGTCGCCTGTAGTGGCTCCCATGCCCCCGGCGGGACAAGCGGACCCAGGGGCTCGAAGGACGCCCCCGGCGGTCGCTGGAGAACCGGCAAGGGAGGCGGTGTCGCTGCCGACGATGGGTCGGTCGGAACTTCCGACCGCGCTCGTGGCGCCGACCCTGGCGGGCGCGACACAGCCAGACGAGGCCCTGGTGGCAGGCGTGACAGGCGGCCCGCAGCCGGACGCCACCGTGGTGGCACCTAAGGCAGAGGTGCGACCCATACCTCCGGTGGCCCAAATGACGGCTCTCGACATGGGCCGAACGGAGGGGGATACGACCGAGGGGTCCTCGGGCATTGTGGTGGTGGTGGAGAGGACCAGCGGGGGGTCGCCCTTGGCCCTAGCGTCGGGAGGCAGCCACTCGCCTGTGCGGGGCGAGCCTCAGCTCCAGTGGGTAGATCCGCAAGACCCGACGTCGACACTCTTCTCGCTCGATGATGCTACTAAGAGCATGGAGCAGGAGAGTCTCAGCGAGGGGATCTCGACCGTGCTGGAAGCTCTGAACCAGGCCAGGGGCGCCCTGCGCGACGTCGTCGTTCCCACTGGCCGGGTATTTACTTAATTTTGCTTTTTGCCCTCTTTTTTCTTTTTGTATTTTTGTGTTCTGACCATCATTTTTTCTTTAGTCCCTTATCGCTCGCAGCCGAGAGAAATCCCGGTTCCTTCGCGAGCAAAAGGAAAGCTGGGATGTGTCCACCTAGCTTGTTGCCGCCCAACAGAGGGTGGCCGAGTTAACTCCCCTGGCCGAGGAGGCGGCTAGTCTCTGGCTGTGGGAGGCCGAGGCCCGTCGGGACACGGAGGAGGCCGAGAAGGCTTTTGAGGAACTATCGGCGAGGGCGCGGCAGGATGAGGAGGAGGCCGCCAGAGTCTGGAAGGAGCGGGACGAGCTGCTCCAGAGGGACGCCGAGACCCACTAGCGGATCCTCGACCTCCTTGCCGAGGCAGAGAAGGAGCGGGAGCTCAAGTTGGGAGCCGAGGAGAGGTTCACAGCCTTGTAGCAGAGGGTGAACGTAGATGCCGAGGCGGTTGCCCGGTTACGCAAGGAACGAGACGAGCTACACCAGACCACGAAGAGGCTCTGCTCGGAGTGCGGCGCGGCCACGGGGAGTGTGACCAGGCCATCCGAGAGCGCGATGAGGCGCAACAAAGGATCGGCTCCCTCCGGGCCGAGCTTGGAACCGCGGCAACCCGAAGGCTAGAGGCCGAGAGCGTCTCCGCCGGGCTAGCCAGGGAGCTCGCCGAGGTGCAGAGGAGCCTTCAGGTGGAGAGCGACAAGCACGATCTCCTGCGCGCTGCCCTCGGAGTGGTCTGCGACGACCTGAAGGTGGCACGGCCGGAGGGGACTAGCTTGCTTGCGACCCGTGCCGTAGATAACACGGCGCGGGTGCACCAGCTCAAGAGGGAAGCTCTTCGCTCTAGGATCACCCAAGCCTTCGCCATCGCCCGCTCTCATTACGCGGATAGTATTGACTTGGAGACAATGAGCCTTGGCTTCGCGCCTGGCTACGAAGCCTCCGAGCTGGATGAGATAGAGATGGCGGTGGCTCCTCTCACGCGGAACTTGGTGGACAAAGTTGAGGACATAGTTCTCCTTCGGAGGGGGTAGTTAGTCATATAGGTTGGATGAACACTTATTGTAATCTGTGAACAAGCGCCGACCTTTATGTATCGTAAAAACAATTTCGTAACTTCATTTTGTTTGATTGAACTTGTTTTCTTCCCTTTTTATATGCGAAAGAAGGGCTCATGTATTCCGAGCCTTCCGTTCGTTAAGACCGTAGGGCCCGAGGTGTAAGAGGAAAAACTTCGATCACGCTGGTGAGAAAAGACACCGTAGCCGCCGAGGCGTAGGTTTTTTGTAGTTCAACCAGGCATGCTTAGTTATTCGTTTTCGCAAACTTTGCCACTAGGCTTAACGTGAGGAAGAGGTTTGACGCGGCGACTATTTCAGAAAAGGTGTATTTATACCCTTATCAACCCCCGAGTGAGATCCAACCCTTTGCCGTTGCTGGGGTCGGATGTCACTGCATATCGAGGAGAGGATAGCGAAACTTAGGAGAATGCGTCTCTTGTATTTGCACGTACCCCCTCCCTAGGATCTTAGCAATCATTCTGTGACCGTGCGTTAGGTCTCCTTGCCAGTCCAACCTTCCTCGAGCCCCCGCGCATGGCGGGGATTCGGTCAAGGGTCGGCTCATTTTTGTGACTCTCGCCCCGTCCATGGTTTCTGCAACTAGAGGGGTTGAGTTAACATTAGTTGCCTCGGTGGCTCGAGTGATGTGCTCGGTGAGCGGGCATGTTCGAACGGAATCCGGTTCTGTCGCTTGCGATGGGGTCGACAAAGCCCTCGTGTGGCATTCCGTTGCTCCTTAACCCGCCTTCCAACAGATTCCCCCTCAATGGGGATTCTATGGGCTCGGCTAGAGGCTAGGATCGAACGAAAAGGTTGAGATGACCTTGTCCGCTTCTAAGCGGGACAGGCATAGGCCGCCGAGGCTCATCTATGTTTCCCCCTGGCTCTTTGTTCGACACGAGGCGGCCTCAGGCCCTCTGCGATCCAGCTTTTGAACCTCGGTCTTTCGATCTAGGATCGGGCGGCTCAAGTCCCCGAGCCCCTTGGGGTTTGGTAGGGGTCGGCCATGATTCATGTGTCACCCCGTCCTCGATTTTCGCAACCGGAGGGGCTAAGCTAACGACACTAGCCTCGACGGCTCGAGTGTTGCGCTCGGTGAGCTCGCTAATGAGCATGTTCGAGTGGAATCCAGGTCCATCATCCGCTGACGGGGTCGGTAGAGCCCTCATGTGGTATTCCACTACTTAACCCGCCTCCCGACAAATGCCCGAGCCGTTTAATAGGCTCGGGTGGCCTATTGGCCTCTTCTCGATGGAGATTCTATGGGCTTGGCTCGATGTTAGAATCGAACGAGAAAGGTTGAGATGTCCCTGTCCGCTTCTACGCGGGGTCGGGCAAGGCCGCTGGGATTCATCTCGATTTTTCTCCCCTGGCTCTGTTTGACGCAATGCGGCCTCGAGCCCTTGGCGGGCCAGCCTTCGAACCTCGGTCAGTTGTCGCTCATATCGAATGAGGCGACTACCGCTTCGTGATGCGACGTGAAGTGTTGTGATGCGGCAATCGCATATGCCATGCTTGGATGCATGGGATGAATGTATGATCGTATAAAGAAAAAAGTGGGGTCGGTAATGTTACCTCAACGGCATGATTGACGGGTTCTAGAAGCTCTTACCGGATGTGTCTATGCAGGGACCGGATCCGACGTTCGTGACGGGGCCGGCGTAGCATGTGCGAGCATCCCATCTTTCTATCTCTGTCTCTTGGTCTCTGTCTCTTGGCAACGACCCAAGTCGTTCGATCGACTTTGGGTGTCCTGATGGCCTCTCCTCGATGGAGATTCCGTAGGTAGGTCCCTCTAAACCCTTGATGGTAAGAGTGATGGATTTGGAAAACTTCTATCGGATATGAGCGTGATCTAGTCTGCTTCTTACCCGTTTATCGTTAGTGGTCATGCCGTCCGATCGACTTGTGTTACCTGTTGAGACAAGTTTTTCCTGTGGAAAATGTTTGCCGGATAGATATGCTCATATCAGCCCCTGAGTAAGATTCAACCCCTTGTCGTTGCTAGGGTCAAATGTCACGGAAAAATCAGGGAGTTGGATAGCAAAACTGATAAGAGAAAGTGTGCATTTATTAAGGGTAAAAGCGACGTAGCTGCTCGATGTTCCAGGCATTGGTGAAGATTTCACCGTCGATGGTTTTGAGCTTGTAGGCGCTTGGATGGAGCACCTCCACAACTACGTATGGTCCCTCCCATGGTGGGGAGAGCTTGTGGCGGTCCTTGTTGCTCTGTATGAGGTGGAGGACCAGGTCCTCAATGTTGAAGGCTCGACTCCACACTCGTCGGCTATGGTACCATCGCAATGCCTGTTGGTACTTGGCCGAGCGGAGGAGGGCGACGTCACACGCGCTTCGTCCAGCTGGCCCATGGCATCCTCGTGGGATGCCTTGGTTCCCTATTCATCGTACGCCCTGATCCTTGGCGCTCCATAGTCGAGGTCGGTTGGAAGGACTACCTCGAAACCATAGACCGTGAAGAAGGGCGTGTAGCCGGTGGCTCGACTAGGGGTTGTCCTCAGGCTCTAGAGTACTGAAGGAAGTTCGACGACCCAGCGTGGGCCGAATTTGTTCAACCGGCTGAAGATCCTAGGCTTGAGGCCCTATAGGACCATGCCATTTGCATGTTCTACCTACCCGTTCGTCCAGGGTGCGCTACTGAGGCCCAGTCGACACGGATGTGATGCTCATCACAAAATCGGAGGAATTTCTTGCCAGTGAACTACATGCCATTCTCCGTGATGATGGAGTTTGGGACTCCGAAGCGATGGACGATGTCGAGGAAGAACAATATGACCTGCTCGGATTTTATCATGAAAATCGGTCGAGCTTCTATCCACTTTGTAAACTTGTCTATGGTGACAAGCAAGTGGGTGTAGCCCCCCGGGTGCCTTTTTGAGTGGTCCAACCAGATTGAGTCCCCAGACTACGAATGACCAGGTGATGGGGATCGTCTGGAGTGCTTGGGCCGGTAGGTGAGTTTGTTGAGTGTAGTACTAGCACCCTTCGTAGGTGCGTACAATTTTCTCAGCATCAGCTACCGCGGTAGGCCAGTAGAAGCCCTATCTCGGAACACATTTCCGACCAGGGTTCTAGGCACGGCATGGTGACCGCAGACCCCCACCGTGGATATCGCTCAGCAAATGCTTCCCCTGTTCGAAGAGGATGCAGCACTGCAGGATCCCGATGTGGCTTCGCTTGTGGAGTTTGCCCTCCACAAGGACAAAGGACTTGGCATGACATGCAAGCCGTCGAGCCTCCATCCTGTCTGTCGGTAGTGAGTCACGGAGGAGGTAGTCGAGGTAGAGCGTCCTCCAGTCGTCCAGAGGGTCGGGCTCTATCGTTGGGTCCTCTTCGAGCTCCATGACTTTGGAGCCGGATGTAGCCGACGGTTGGTTAGCCCTCGAGCCTAGATTGGACGGATCATCACCGCCTTGTTCTAACCTCTCGTGGTGAACCGAGGGCTTGTGCTAGTCGCTGGCGAAGATGCCCGTTGGCACCGGCTCTCGACCGGATGCTGCTTTTGCAAGTGCGTCGGCCGCCTCGATGAGGTGCCTGGGGATGTTATTGAGCTCGAGGCCGTCGAACTTGTCCTCCAACCGATGGACTTCTCGGTAGTATGTGGCCATCTTGGCATCATGGTAGCTTGACTCCTTCATGACTTGGTCGACGACCAGCTGGGAATCTCCTCAAACGTTGAGGCGTCGGATGCCCAACTCGATGGCAATGTGTAGGCCGTTGATGTGCGCCTCATATTCAGCCACATTGTTGGAGGGGGAGGGGGAAATGGATACGGCCCATGTACCTCATTCGTACCCCGAGGGGCAACATGAAGACCAGCCCTGCACCGGTGCACTTCTTCATCAGCGAACCGTCGAAGTACATCATCCAGTATTCTTGATCGACGACCGCTGGTAGCATTTGGACCTCGGTCCATTCCATGACGAAATCAGTAAACACCTGGGACTTGATGGCCATCTGAGAGGCATACGTAATGCTCTGACCTATCAGCTCGAGTGCCCATTTCGTAGTTCTTCAAGTTGCATCCTGATTTTGGACGACCTCGCCGAGGGGGAAGGATGTCACGACCATCACCGGATGTGTCTCGAAGTAGTGACGTAGCTTCCTTTTGGTGATGAGGATGGCATACATAAGCTTCTGGATTTGGGGATAGCGGGTCTCTGAGTCGAATAGGACCTCGCTGATGAAGTACACAGGGCGCTGTACTTTGAGGGTGTGGCCCTCTTCTTCCCGCTCCACTACCAGGGCAGCGCTAACCACTTGCGTGGTGGCCGCAATATAGAGTAGAAGGGGTTCTCCATTGATAGGAGGTACCAGGATCGAGGCCTTCGTCAAAAGCAGCTTGACCATGTCGAGTGCCTCCTGGGCCTCGAACGTCCATTCGAAGTGGTCGGCCTTCTTCAGAAGTCGATAAAGGGGGAGACCTCATTCACCGAGGCGTGAGATGAAGCGGCCGAGGGCGGCGAGGCACCCTGTAACTCGTTGTACTCCGTTTATGTTTAGAATCAGGCTCATCCTAGTGATGGCTAAGATCTTCTCCGGGTTGGCTTCGATGCCACGCTCGGAGACGATGAAACCGAGCAGCAAGCCCCTCGGGACCCCGAAAACGCACTTCTCAGGATTGAGTTTGATGCCGTTTGCTTAGAGTTTTGCAAAGGTCTACTCAAGATTGGCTACGAGGTGGTCAGCCCGTTTGGACTTGACCATGATGTCGTCAACATAGGCCTCAACGGTCCGCCCGATGAAATCCCCGAAACACTTGAGCATACAATGCTGATATGTAGCCCCAACATTCTTCAGACAGAACAGCATCGTGATGTAGCAGAACGATCCGAAGGGGGTGACGAAAGATGTCGCGAGCTGGTCGGACTCTTTCATCGCGATTTGATGGTACCCAAAGCATGCATCAAGGAAGCAGAGGGTTTCGCACCCCGAGGTAGAGTCAACTATTTGGTCTATGCATGGCAAAGGAAACAGATCCTTTGGGCATGCTTTGTTGAGACCCATGTAGTCAACACACATCCTCCATTTCCCACTCTTCTTTTGTACAAGAACAGGATTGGCTAACCACTCTGGGTGGTACACTTCCTTGATGAATACGGCCGCCAAAAGCTTTGCGATTTCTTCGCCGATGGTCCTACGTTTCCCCTCGTCGAAGCGACGCAGGTGTTGTTTCACTGGCTTGGAACCTAGGCAGATCTTCAAGGCGTGCTCGACGACTTCCCACGGGATGCCTGGCATGTCCGAGGGTTTCCACGCGAAGATGTCTCTGTTGGCGTGGAGGAAGCCGACGAGCGCGCTTTCCTATTCGGAGGAAAGCGTGGTACCAATGCGCACCGTTTTTCCCTCGGTGCTCCCGAGGTCTATGAGGACTTCCTTAGAGCCTTCCGCCAGCTCGAAGGACCCAGTCGACCTTTTGGGGTCGGGCGCTTCTTTGGTGACCTCTTTTCTGATGTCCGCGAGCTCTCCGGAGGCTACGATCGCTGCGGCGTGATCGCAGCACTCGACTTCGCACTTGTAGGCGCGCTGAAAGGATGTGTCGACGGTGATGACTCCGCCTGGGCCTAACATCTTCAGCTTGAGGTAGGTGTAGTTGGGAACGGCCATGAACTTCGCGTAACATGGTCGCCCCAAGATGGCGTGATAAGTTCCGTGGAATCCCAACACTTCAAAGGTGAGGGTCTTTGTCCTATATTTGAACGGTCCCCCGAAGGTGACAGGCAGGTCGATCTGCCCAAGCGGCATAGCCTGCTTTCCAGGCATGATGCCAGGAAAAGGTGCTCCAGTCGGCCGGACGCGTGCTCGATCGATGCCCATGGCATCAAGCGTCTCGACCTACATGATGTTGAGGCCGCTACCTCCATCCATCAGTACTTTTAGTGAGCCGCTTCGTGCCAACAATTGGGTCGACCACGAGTGGGTATCTCCCTGGCCACGGGACGCTCTCCGGGTGGTCAGTCCGATCGAAGGTTATAAAGGAATCTGACCATCGGAGGAAGGTAGGCGTGGCCGGTTCGGTCGCATAGACCTCGTGGCGTGTGATCTTCTAGCGGGGCTTGGAGTCATAGGCCTCCGATCCTCCGAAGATCATGAGGCAACCATCCGGTGTTGGAAAGATGTCGTCCTTCTCCTCGGCGTCGTCCGTGGTAGGGTCGGGGACCTTCCCATGTTCCCCTTTATTGGAGACTCCGGACAAGAACCGCTTTATGAGGGCGCAGTCCTTGTACAGATGCTTGACGAGGAAGGCAAGGTTTGAGCATGGTCCCTCGAGTAGTTTTTCGAAGTGGTTCGGAGTGCCCTCCGTGGGCTTCCAACCACCCCTACGGTCAACGGCAGCCACAAGAGAGCCCTCACGCCATTGCTTCTTGTTCTTTTTTTTGGCAGAACGGTTGGAGGTGCCTTCGCCAGCGTCCTCGTCCCACCTCGCCTTGCCATTGAGGTGATCAAAGATCGCTCCGACCGCTTCTTTGCTCGAGGCATGGTTGGTGGCGATGTCAAGGAGTTCCTTGGTGGTCCGCGGGCCCTTGCGCCCTAGTTTGTGAACCAAGGGCTCGTAGGTGGTCCTGGATAGGAAAGCTCCTATAATGTTGGCGTTGGTGACATTAGGCAGCTCGTTGCATTGCCGGGAGAAGCGCCGGATGTACCCACGGAGGGTTTCTCTAGCATTCTGCCGGCAGTTCTTGAGGTCCCATGGGTTTCCAGGGCGCTTGTATGTGCCGTGGAAGTTTCCCATGAAGGTCTCCTTCAGGTCCACCCAACTATGGATTCTGTTGGGCGGCTGGTGTTCCAACCATGTTCGTGCCGAATCGGCTAAGAACAGTGGAATGTTACGGATAATGCAATCATCATTATCCGCACCACCGGCTTGGCAGGCTAGCCGATAATCCTCGAGCCATAGTCCGGGATTTGTCTCCCTAGAGTACTTGGGATGTTGGTTGGTGGCGGTACCTTGGCGGAAAGGCAGCGTTGAGGATGTGTCGGCCGAAGGCCTAAGGCCCCGGAAGGCCGGGGCTCGGGTTTTGGTCCTCACCGTTGTCGTAGCATCCGCCACGACGAGGGTGACACCTGCGGCTAGCTCCCTCTCTCGGATCGTCGTGGGTATGCCTGCGAGCGTCAAGGGTGTTGCGTGAGTCATGGTTGTGGCCGAGACGCTGATGCACCGGGACCGCGGCGTGTTGCCCACCGCTTTGTGGTACCTGGTGGACCGACGCGTCCCTGCCGGGACGCTTTGAGAGCATGCGCTGGCTGGTGTCGAGCTCGCGTCGCTGAGACAACAAGCTCTCGGCCTGCTGCGTCGCCGCATGCTCGAGCAGCGTGCGAATCTCGCAGTGGGCCGACGATCCTCGGGGGTCGCGGTCTCTGGAAGGCCATGGAGCAAGGGTGTCGCGGCGGCGATGTTCTGGCTTGCCAGGGTGAAAAGAAGGAGGGCTTCATCATCGGCGATGATCCTCCGGTTCACGTCGTGGGCCATGGAGCGTGCACGCCCACCGTCTCCGCGGCACTCTATCTCCTGATCGAGCTCCGCGCATTCTAGCTCGAGATGGAGTCGCGCTTCCTCGATCTCTCGGTGTCGGGCTTTTAGCTGCTCCACCGACATGCTTGGCGGGGCCACTATTTGCCTTTCGGCCTCGTTGTCGAGGTCGTTTGTTGGGGTAGCCTCCCCCTCGTGGACGCTTTGACGTGCCCCTCGGGGGTACCCGTCATGTAGCATTCATGAGAAGGATGATGGCTTCCCCTGCTAGAGTCAGATCCAGAGGGCGACTCTGGCTCCTCTGCTAGTAGGTCGTGGAAAGATTCCACGACGTGTTCGATCACCCCCACGAATTCATCGTTCGTGGGAGGTGGAACCATGTGTTGTGCCACATGGTGGCTAACGGTCGCCGCGGCTCTGCGGAGACCGAACAGAAGCACTATCGAGGTGCTCCGTATGAGGTGTTCCGGAGGGAGGGGTTCCCCTCCGGTGAACCGCACCATGTCGTTGGCGTCAGAGTAGGTGAGGCGGCGCGGGTCCTCCCTAGACGGCTGGGGTCCCAGGGAGACATCGAGCTAGCGCTCAAGCCTCCTGTAGTCGAGGCCGATGGAGGGGAGAGGTTGGATGGTGGCGCGAACCAATGCCAACTCTCCTCCCACCGTGATGATGAAGTACAGGTCTCTGAAGCGCACGTGTGTGCCCGAGACCCAGCTGATACCGTGGCTAGCCATTTGTGGCCTAGTGTTAATGTCTAAACACAAAGGTCCCCTACCTGGCGCGCTAACTATCGGTGTTTTGAGTAAACACTGTTCGGGCTAAATTTGTGAAAGGGCTTAAAGCTGGATCTTGTCATATCCTAAAGGTTTATACTAGTTCGGGCAGGTATGGTCATCGGTTTGTACGGTTGACTTGAGTGCCCCGCCTTATAGTAGGGGTTACCAGTAGTTATGAAGGAGGTCCCGGACGGGACGATGGAAAGGTCGAATGGAGCGAGAGCTTGGAGCCGCCCAGACGCCGGGTGTTGAATTGATTGGTCTCCTTAGTGGGGACCTTCCCTTTTATAGACCAAGGAAAGAAATCGCCCTAAGACAGAAAAGCGAGGTGGAGGTCGTTCAAAGATGCGGGTCTTCCTTTTCCTCTAAGAGGCGGAGTCGAGGATAGCTCCGGGTTAGGGCGAGTCTGTTGAGTGATAGCCCTCGACGCGTCGGGCGAGGTGGAGCCATGCCTCGCGGAGTGGCCGGGCTTTGAGGCGGGGGCCCATGGTCCCGGTGGATGGACGAGGAGTGATCCGCAAGCGGTGTGATGTGAGAGTTCGCTCTCGATCGGTAGTGGTGAATCAATGATCGCGCCCGAGGGCAAATTAGCTCCTCCTCTAAGGTACCCTAATATTGGTCCCCGACAATTGGACGCTTAATTTCATCTTCATATATGTCATATACTTGATGACGAGGTGCCTCCGTGGTGGTGACGAGGTACCTGCCTTCGATCAAAGATCTGAAGCCCGCAATGGTGGACAGGTGGTGCGGCCCCGGCGTGGGAGGAGAATCACAATGCTCGGGCGAGTGGAGCAGCGTTCGGCGAGATGCCAGTGCACCACACCATTAAGGCAACCTCAACCTCTCAGAATACGCGGTTAGATGGATACGCGAATTCATTTCTTTATTTTAACGCTCAACTCACAAGATCTGAGGGCTGAGGCACAAGCTCACGACAAGAACCTAGCATGGACAGTGGTGTTCTGTCTACTAGCTATAATTCTATAGATGGTTAACATTTGATTGTTACGTTGCACAACATTGTGATCATTAGACTATGTATATGCTTTGCGCGGCCTTTTTTTTTTTTGCAAAATGTTCTGCAAGTAAATACTACTGCTCACTCATTCCTCCGAGAAAAAAAGCCTCCTCTAACGTGTGCAAATGCAGTATGTTCATATATATGAATTGATTTGTAGAAAGAATAAGATTTTGACATTGTAATATGGCTTTAATAAACATACATGATGTATGTGCATGTCTAGTGGTTAAAAAGATGTAATTAAAAAGAGAGAGAAAATAATCGTTCCTGCGCACGGGTGAGGGAATGAGCTCGGGTACTAAATAATATTTAGTATCCTGGTACTAACTAGCCCAGTCATATATATATTTAGTATCCTGGTACTAAATAATATTTATTTATTTATTTATTTATTATCCTGGTATTAATATTTTGTAGCCCGCTACAAGATAGTAGTTCTATATATAAAGAGAGTATATTCATTGTAATATGGCTTTATAAAATAAGTGATGTAGCCATCTCTATTTAGATTATAATTTTATATACTAATCGTTCCTACGATAATGTCAATACATATATTTAGTATAGTTGGGTTACTATAACACATGGGGATATTTATATATATACGTTATAGTAAATATATATATATAAGGATATATATAATCTTATAAATTAATATATATAATTATATATATATATATATATATATATATAATAAGTTATTTTATAGGAGGGAAAGATTATATACCCACACATGGAACTTGATTGGTACAGGTTTTGAGAAAAGGCCCAAGCCACTAGCTACGGTCATGGGCCTACGTGGGCTGCACTTCCTTGCCCAATAAAAAACATTTGGCCCTTTTGTTCAGATGGCTATTCTAAATAGAAAAGAAAGAATGGAGTATAATCTTCCTCTCGTCTTTTGACTATATAAGGAGGGCCTCAATTTTGCTCTTTCAGATTCTTTAGAAAGTTGTTGCTTGCAGTTTAAGAAGACTATGTCCCTCATTTTTTTTTCCAGTGTGTGATGTGATGGGATACAGAGGTAGGGTCGAGAGAGAGAGAGAGAGAGAGAGAGAGCGGCTTACCATGGCTAGTCGGAAGGACAATCTTTCACACCTGCCATGTTTCTTTTTTAACCAAACATATGTGGCGGATAGGCATTGAGTTTTGCTGTGTCCTTGGCGTCTCTCCCACAGCGATATATAGCATCCACCGGTCCTTGCGTCTCTCCCACAGCAATATAGCATCCACCGCACCTTGCATGACAGCATGACCCCGGCACATGAGCAACACAGCTCCCAATTTGGGGGTGCAACACAAACACATGAACAGCCAAAATAAACTGATTTGACTCACATCCAAATCAATGAAATATAGATTTCCCCCCCCTACGTGATGTACTGATCAGATTGTACGACACAGAAGTTAGCCAATAAATAGTTATACAAGACTATAGGTCAATGGATAGGAATATATGTGTAAGAGCAAGTTATATATCGAACTAGATGTAAGCAGCAAGGTTTCTGAAGTAACACCACTGGGAATCTTGTCTTGTCTAGCAAAATAGTGTCAATGCATGTGAGTGTCTAGATAGTTGACATCTTTATTGCAAACTTTTCTCTAGTAGGCCTAGTTAATCTGAGCAAGCGACTGAACCGGTGTTTTTCCTAAAAAAAAAAAAAATCAGTCAATACATACTACATGACAAAGCATATTTGAAAAGTCAGAAGAGGTAGCTAGGACTGTTTACTTGTCATCACACAACACACATGACACATGCATGCATTTTACTAGTAGCAGCGGTACTCGGAATCCGTCCACCCCAAGTCAATGACAAACCAAAACCCAAATCTTACACGTTTTATGTTACTCGGACCCGTATCTTTTTGTTTGTTTTGATTTGATTTGATTTGACAGCCCGGTGCTTTTCTGGCTCCGCCACTCAATTTGATGGAATAATCTCTGGCTCGCAATTGTGCGCCTCACTCTCACTCACGCCCCAACAGCAAGTGACGACGAGAGAGGGAGAGGGGACACGCACTTTCTATTGCCGTGCTCTCATGTATTATGCATATGAAATAATGCTTACTGAATGTTAGGTACGGGACGAGACTGAAGAAGTTGAGCTTACTACGTGCACTTGCGTCCAGTAATACGTAACCAAACCTGCTTTGCACATACAATTATGTGAAAACACGTGCGAATGTACAAAAGGAAAAATTACCCAAAGGAAGCAGGCAAGCAAGCAGCAGTATAACACACATACACAAAACACATGTAAAGCAAAGGCAACTCTCTCGGGACTCAGACAAACAACGACTGTGCTGATCCATCAGCATCATCGGATGACAAAAACGTTAAAAAAAGGCAGAGGCGTAACCGGTAAAAATAATTAGTTACCTGGTGATGATTAGTTACCTGAAAGTGAGAGGCAATGGTAGCCAGGAGTTGGCTGCCATGCATGTCACCGGGTGGGGCGCGCAGCCACGTCGGACAGGTGCAGCCAGGGTGAATCCAGGCTTTTTCAGGTGTCACCACTCAGCGGCCTCCGATGTACGCACACACAGCAGAGGCATGTGAGCTTGGCGATAAGCTTATCTATCCTCACCACACCTTCCGACTCTCCCGTCTCCTCCCGTCCCTTCCTCTTGGCTGGGCGGCTGGGCGCTGGCTTGGTTTGGCTTGGCTGGCCCTTCTTCTCTCCACGTCTCTCCCTTCCTCTTTTCTTCCCTCTCCTTTTCCATCACATGAACAAGACCCACAAGTATTGTATTGGCGTCCTATGCATGCAGCCCAAGTGCCTAGTGTAGTGTACTAGTCCTAGTCCGATCCTATGCCAAGAAATGCATGCTTGTCGACGATCCAGCCGCACACTTAGCATATGCGAAATCCCAGATCCCCATTGGAGCAGCAGGAGCAGGAACTAAGCAAAGCGAGTGGTGTTGATAAGAGGTGAGTGGCCAGTACATTCGACGTTGCAGTGGAACCTTTCTGTTTTGCTCCTCCGTCTGTGCTTGAGCGTGACTCATAGCAGCAGGCTGTAGCCGGAGAGAGAGAGAGAGAGTGCTGTGTGTGTGTGCAGCAGACAGACGCACACGGACACGGCGAGGCGAACCACTGGCCGATAGTGCGGCCAGCACCAAAGCGTGCGTCTGCAAGAACCCCTTTTTTTCCCCCTCCCCTTTGCAGTCCAGTCATCCTAGAGTGATGACTTGTTAGTTCCTCGCACATGACATACCTTCATCTTGCAGGAGAGGCCGGAGTTGCTCCTCGCTGTTCTGCTGATTGGTCTAGTCTCATCCCATCATCGTCTTCAAGATAAGATAGCAAATATATGGCCATCATACTCGTACGAGCAGCATCGCCGGGGCTCTCCGACGCCGCCGCCGCCGTGCGGGACATCGGCGGCATCAGCCACCACGGGAGTCTCCAGTGCTCCTCTCTGCTGAAGAAGAAGCCGGCCCGGCGGTGGATGCTCTGCTCGCTCAGGTACGGGTGCCTTGGCCTCGACCCGTGGGAGGTCGGCCGCGCCTCCTCCCCCGCCGTGTACTCCAGCCTCGCCGTCAACCCCGCGGGAGAGGCCGTCGTCTCGTCCGAGCAGAAGGTCTACGACGTCGTGCTCAAGCAGTCGGCATTGCTCAAACGCCAGCTGCGCAAGCCGGTCCTCGACGTCAGGCCCCAGGACCTCGAGATGCCGCGCAACGGGCTCAAGGAAGCCTACGACCGCTGCGGCGAGATCTGTGAGGAGTATGCCAAGACCTTTTACCTCGGTATATATCTTTCCTCTCAATCCACAATTCCATAAAAAGGTCGTCAATCTTCGTCTCATCATTTCAGTCTTCGTTCATGTCTGTTCGTGGCAGGAACTATGTTGATGACAGAGGAGCGGCGCCGCGCCATATGGGCCATCTATGGTATCTGTCTCAACAATAATAATCACCATGTATCCCTCCTGTTCCATTGCTTATACCTAGTAGCATGTACGTATCAATCAGTAAATTTCAGAATGGCTATTATTGGAACTGGATGCACTGTACTAGCTAGTATGTTTCCCTTAATATATATCTTAGATATGCAAGCACTTGTAACTTGTGCTGCTGTGGTAAAAAAAGGACTTTAACAGCAGATTCCAACAATCACAATGAAAATTGGGCTACTTTTCAAGTAATGGTATCAACTAGCTCTCAGTGGAAATTAATATAATATTGAAAAGGGACCTCTGGATTAATATTAAAAAAGAAACACTGTTGTTGATTTCCATGCAGGGTATTTGTGAGTCAATGGTGAATAAAGGTCTAATGCACTTCTTAATGGAAATGTATATGTATGTGGAAGCACCAAAATAGGCTTTCGGTAGCCTAAAATGCTACTAAATGGCTTGATCAATACTTTAAGACCATGTGGAAAGTTATGAGAACATGTTCTTCGTAGTTCAAACTACCTGGAATATGAATCTGATGTATTGGCAATTTTAAATGAACTACTTCAGGCACAGTATCTGACGAGTAGTGTTTCTGCAGTGTGGTGTAGGAGGACAGATGAGCTTGTAGATGGGCCAAACGCCAACTACATTACGCCGACAGCTTTGGACCGGTGGGAGAAGAGACTTGAGGATCTGTTCGCGGGACGT
The DNA here is from genome assembly GCA_904845875.1 of Miscanthus lutarioriparius. Taxonomy (NCBI): domain Eukaryota; kingdom Viridiplantae; phylum Streptophyta; class Magnoliopsida; order Poales; family Poaceae; genus Miscanthus; species Miscanthus lutarioriparius. The sequence continues at coordinate 562,219 of CAJGYO010000019.1, forward strand.
CCTTATGATATGCTTGATGCCGCTCTCTCTGATACCATCTCAAAGTTCCCCATAGACATTCAGGTACTAGCTGGCTGCTCTATCTAGCGGATTCAACTGATATGTCACTTTTGGACAACAGTTATTGCTATTTCTAATTAGCATTAGATTCTCTAGGCCTCACTATTTTAGTGCAAGATGACTAGACCTACTGAGTTGACAGGAAGAGATTGTTTTGTATACTCAACTAAACTGTAAGGTTTTTCAGCCTTCAGTAGTATCTATAATGCTTTTGTTAAGTTCGATGAACCTCGCACATATCGTGGTGGGCCTAGTCCAGTTATATGGACCAGGAGAGGAGTTTGGGTCAAAGCTGTTTTGTCGAATTTAATTTTTTTTTTTTAAAAAGGTGAATTGTTTCTAGAGCTCAGCCCTCACAGCAAAACTTAGAGCGAGAGGCAATAACTCGGATTTATTTCATGGCCAGTTGGTCTGACCTTTTAAGAAACAAAAGGTAACTATATGACCAGCACAAGAAGAAAATAGCTAGGATCTAGATAATGATTGAGAAGGAAAAGATTCAGAAAAGAAAAGTCCAAGCAACTAAAAATTAGACCTGGGAAAGTGACTAAGAGAAAACTATCTGTGCTACTTAGTGGTTTGACAAATTATGAGAAAACTATATGTGGTACTTAGTGGTTTGACAAATTATATTGCACATACCAACATTCTAAAATCAGTAAATCTTGTGCCAGCCATTCAGGGACATGATTGAAGGGATGAGGAGTGACCTTAGGAAGACAAGGTATAACAACTTCGACGAGCTCTACATGTACTGCTACTATGTTGCTGGAACTGTCGGGTTAATGAGCGTACCTGTGATGGGCATCGCACCCGAGTCTAAGGCAACAACTGAGAGCGTGTATAGTGCTGCCTTGGCTCTCGGAATCGCTAACCAACTCACGAACATACTCCGGGATGTTGGAGAGGAGTAAGTAACTATTTTCCCACAGATTCTTTCTGCAACAGGCACAAACATGTTAAAATAGCACAGCTGTAACCATCTCCACTGTGGCCATCATGTCTTTTAGTGCTACAAGAGGAAGGATATATTTACCACAAGATGAGCTCGCACAGGCAGGGCTCTCTGATGAGGACATCTTCAAAGGGGTGGTCACAAACCGATGGAGAAACTTCATGAAGAGGCAGATCAAGAGGGCCAGGATGTTTTTTGAGGAGGCAGAGAGAGGGGTAACTGAGCTCTCACAGGCTAGCAGATGGCCAGTAAGTCCAATGACTTCAGTACCTCACATTGTACAGCAGTACAGCATCCTCGCTTCTTTTGTGTTAGCAAAGTAAAATGGACTTCCTTGATCCATTGCAGGTATGGGCTTCCCTGTTGTTGTACAGGCAAATCCTGGATGAGATTGAAGCGAACGACTACAACAACTTCACAAAGAGGGCCTATGTTGGTAAAGGGAAGAAATTGCTAGCGCTTCCTGTGGCATATGGGAAATCGCTACTGCTCCCGTGTTCATTGAGAAATAGCCAGACCTAGCCACCAGAGAAGCTGAAAGAAAAGAGGTTCAGGTTAGGCTAGATAGAAATTAAATAGGCAATGTCATCACATCAGGCCTGATGAGAATAGACAACCTGGTGAATTGGCGGGGTATCATATGAATTGTTGGGATCAGGTACAGCACAGAGTAAAGCAGCACAGCCAACCTAGATGGATATGTAACATTATATTCGCATGTATATCCTCTTATTAATTAGGAGCATATATGTGTCTCCAGGAAAGAACCAACATGTATACTGTTTTCTTTTCTCATCCCAGATTTGGGGGAAACAATGGTGACGCTCTGTAAATGCCAATGGTAAATGGTATATCGTGGGAAGCTTATTAGAAGTTTGGTTTGCTAGAAACAGATCAGTTGGCATGGAGAGGCCACTCCGGTTAGACTTGTGGGATCAGACTGAAATTGATAATGGATTGTCCTCCCCTTGCTACTCCAACTATAGCAAGGAATCCGTCAACAGTCAGTAGCTAGCTGCGAGAAGAGGCATTCGAGGGAGACGAACTGCGAGATAGGGTAGGAAACCGACCTCGATTCCATAGGTCCGTCCAACAAGACGCGCCCGCTGAGATGCCTCCGCTGCCACGGATACCGTCACTTCGCCAGAGACTGCAAGAGGCCGAGGTCTCCAGCCAACGGCGGAAGCCGCAGTGCTGCGCCGGACCGCTTCGTCAGGGCGCGGTGGGGTCCAAACAGCGCCGACACACCAGAGGGCTCCCAGGCGGGTGGCGCAGCGACGCCAGACAACCTGACGGCCGACGACACCCCGGCGGGTTCCCAGGCCACCGGCACAACACCGCCCAACAGCCCGCCGCAGGCATCCGCTGGCAGTCCGGTGCCCATGGATCGGGACCCACTGCCGCCCGGCCACCCCGAGGAGCGGCAGTGGGAAAGCGCGTGCATCATTCAGCGCAGCGCAGCCATCGACGAGGCCGAGGCAGGGTTGCATTTCGCCATCACCGCCATGGCCGCGGATGCGACCTGCGACGTCTCCACCGCCAACGCCACCCGTGCGCTGCGCACCATCCAGGGCGTCGAAGAGGGCTCCTTCTCCGTCACGCCGTTCTACCCCGAGCACTTCCTCGTTCAGTGCAGATCGCAAGCAGCCCGGGACCGAATCATGGGGGCATCCCCGGTGCCCGTCCCCGGCACGTGGCTCGTGCTTCGCCCATGGACGCGGCTCTCCCACGGCGTGACTGGGACAATGAAATTTATGGTGGCAATCGAGCTCGAAGGTATTCCACCCCATGCTTGGGCTGAGGACACGGCGCCGAAGATTCTTGCGCCGAGCTGCTGGATCCACACCGTCGACGAGCAATCGCTGTCCAAGGCGGATCTTTCGGCGTTCAAGTTATCGGCCTGGACATGGGACCCCAGGGCCATCCCCAAGGTGGTCTGGCTCCACATCGCCGAGAACGAGATCATCCATGTCGGCGCCGCGGCCAACCCCACCTTCGGCAACCTGCCGCCGTACCTAAGGAAGAAGGACGTCCTTAGCTACCGGGTGCTCGTGCACTTACGCCACGTCACGGACTTCGACCCGGACAACCCTTCCCCGCCAACATCGCCGCCGGAGTCGGATGACGGCGACGGCGGCCACGACGGGAACCCTGACCGCCATCACTTCTCCAGGGGAACGGCACCGCGCATTCAGGGATTCCAGTGCCACCGGGGAACCGTCGACGGGGAGCAGCCGGCCGTCAACAACGGAAGCGGTGCGTTCATCGGTCGTACGTTCAACGTCAGCGGGCCTCACCTATCCTTCCAGCACGGTACAGCTGTAAAGCAAGATACCTAGCCAGGCCGCCCTGATCCGGTCTCGCAGTGCAACCCCTGTGCGGCTGCAGATGAGACAAGCGAGGGCGGGCCAAAAAGCAGGGAGCAAGACAGCGTTGAGTGCCACTTCAAATTTATCCGGCCACAAGACTACAACGGAAGCGCTGGAGGGCAGCCGGCCTCGGATCCCATGGTCCTTGAGGCAGAGCTCCTCAGCGGGACAGCTTCTCAAAGCAGGCCAGACAGCTGCCATGAACCCTGCAGCAAGGAGGACCAAACGGGGCCAGCCACCCATGAAGAGATGGTCCTGGGTGATGCGGGTGCCGCCAACTCCGTGCCCGCGAACGTGACCCTGGGACCGGTGGAACATGCCGCTGCGGACCGAGATCGTCATGAAGAAGATGGGCTTCACGCATCCGAGCGCCCAACCCTCCTCTGGGGAAAGGCGCAACTTCGATGCATTCTTCAGCAGGAACAACTCGCCGGCCACTCGCCGCGGCGGCCTAAACTTAGGTCCCACACCAACCGGTTGTTCCTGTTTCTATGGATAACACAACCGTATTGTCATGGAACGTGCGCGGCCTCAACGCGCGAGCGCGGCGGGATGCAGTACGTTGATGCTTCGGCTAGACTGCGCGCAGGAGCGGCAACATCTATCAGACGCAGAGAACGCCCTTAGGAAACACCTAAAGATGAGGTGCTTGGGCCTGTCCTCGCTGGAATGTACAATGGCCAGGCAGCGGTCTTGTATTCGGCAGCTCAGCAACGATGATGCGAACACTGCATATTTTCATCTGATCGCCAGAGGCAGGAAGCAGCGGAGCTACATTCCGGCCCTGTTGGTCGACGGCCATATCATCGCGGATCATAGCGACATGGAGCTGGCGCTACACACACACTTTGCCAGGGTGTTTGGTTCAGTGGCAAGCGGGGGACGAACCCTGAACTTTGAGGCAGTCGGGTTCCACCACCTAAATCTGGACGGTCAAGATCTGCATTTCAGCACCGAAGAAGTTTGGGCGGCAATCAAGGCCGAGCGATAGGGCTCCGGGACCGGACGGCTTCACCGGAGCCTTCTACAAATCCTCATGGCCGGTCATCCAAGATGAAGTCATGGAGGCAGTGCACGCGTTTGAGCTGGGGAACACCAGGAACATGAAGCGCCTAAACAATGCACTGATTATGCTGCTCCCAAAGAAGGTTGGCGCAAACTGTCCATCAAACTTTAGGCCGATCACGATGATTCACAGTTTTGCAAAGCTGATCTCCAAGTTGCTCTCACTTCGCCTAGCGCCTCGGCTGGCTGAAATGGTGAGCAGGAGCCAAAATGCCTTCATCAGAAGCCAATCTATCCATGACAACTACAAGTACATGCAGCGAGCAGCAGTGCTGATCAGGCGGAAGAAAATCCCCATGCTGTTGTTGAAGCTTGACATATCCAAGGCGTTCGACACCCTCTCTTGGCCATTCCTGCTGGAGGTACTGCAAGCGCAGAGGGGTTCGACAGGGGGACTCCCTGTCCCCGATGCTATTTATAATAGCAATGGACGTCCTCCACAGGCTGTTCAGTAAGGCGGCGTAAGACGGAGTGCTGAAGAAGATGGTGTCGGTGTTTCGGACCTGAGGTCCTCAACCAACCAACTAGTGAATTTGAGCTACGTGCCCCTAATCCCGGATGGTGATGCAAAGAGACATAAGGTGTATACTGGTTCAGGCAATCGGTGCCCTACGTCCAGTCTGAGAGATCGATCTTGTATTCCTTGCACCGAAGTGCTTGTAGTAGGGGGTTACAAGCTAGGTGAGAGAGGGAGTCAGTCCCAGGTCTCGGCGAGGTGTGAGATGGGTCGCTTGAGACGTTGCTCTCAGGCGGCAGCAAAATGTGTCTGTTACAGGGTGTTGTTCTTCGTCCCCCAGAAATGGCCCTGGCTGCCCCCTTTTATAGCTGTAAGGAGGGAGCCAGGAATACATGAGAGAGCTACACGTGGAGCCTTTAGAAGGAAGATCTAGTACTCTATCCCTGCAGTAGCACAGTGTCGGGAATGGCAATTGGTACTTGATCACGGGTGCGTCACGCAGGCCATGCCCGAGGCTGTTGAGGTCGTGGGAGTCCTTATTGATGTCTAGTCAGTATGACTTCCACTGTAGGAGACATGCCGTGCCTTGTGTGTTCTTGACTTGGTGGAGTGCCGAGGCCTAGCGGGTGCTGTAGCTGATCGTGCCGAGGCCTACTTTGCCGAGGCCTCGGAGGCGACCCGTGTATGATGCGGGGGTCTCGGCGGTCAGCGTCGTACCCGGTTCAGGTGGAGAAGTGCGGAGTGTGTGTCCACAGGGCACGGTAATCCCTACACCATCAGTAAAGGATGGTAAAAAGGAGATTTGACCGTTGTCCCATCGCCCCTGTTGCTGCACCCTACCAGTCGTGGCTGACGTAGTAGGTGTGACCAGGCGCACTTAAACGGATGTGACGGCTCGCCAGAGGGACGGTTGAGGCGGAGGCGACGAGGATGCAGGACGAGCCCGGCCTCGGCAGAGGCGGAGAAGGAATAGTACGTCCGAGGCCCTGCCGGAGGGTCTCGGACGAGGCGGAGAACGAACGGTTGGTCTTTCATGCTGATTCCGAGACTACAGGGACCCAGACTTGACCCTCCACACCACTTTGTCCTTGGCGCAGGAGTTTAGGAGGCACAAGCCAGTACGGGTGTCAGCAGGGGGCACAGTGATGAGCACAGTGATAGGTAACCCCTGCTGCGCCCGGTCCCCTGTCCCGTCGGTCATTCTGCCTATACTGTGCCAACGTGCGGCTGATGTTGCGGGAGTAGTGGGGCGCATTAACTGGATGTGACGTTTTGTCAGGGGAGTCGGTCGGAGCGGGGGCGACGGACTATGGATAAGCTGGCCTCGCGTAATACGGAGAATGAGGCCTTGCGTGAGACGGAGGGCAGAGCCTCACGCGAGACGGAGATTGGACTCCTTGCTGAGGCCTACCGTGAAGAGCCTCACACGAAACGGAGATTGTATTCCCCGCCGAGGCCTTCCGTGGAGAGCCTCGCGCGAGGCGGAGATTGCGTCAGGACGCCGAGACCTTCTGCACGAGGCTCGAGATGAGGCGGAGAGCCTGGCGAGCTCGGACATGGCAGGTGAGGGGCCCATGGCTTACCTTCTAGCTTTGTATTTTGATGGGACTTAAGTGACCCTTTTGATGTTTGCTCGAGGTACCCCGTCCTAAGGTACCCGACAGTAGCCCCTGAGCCTCCGGGGGAGTGCGTGCACTCTCCCTGAGGGTTCACCAAGGCTTGGTTTATTCCCGCTCCCGTAGGAGTTAGGTTTTGTTTCTTGAGGTTCCGGTGGGTGCATGAAAGCACTCCGGCCGGTGTAGTTTCGAGGCCCCGGAGGAGTGGAGTTACTCCTCCAGGGCTTTTTTCGCTGCTTGAGCGAGGAGTTTTATCGCATTTGCCGAGCCCACAAGCACAAGTTCTGGTTGCAGGGGGTCTCGGCGAGGTCAGAAAAAAGCCCTCTAGGCTCCGCAGACGAGCGAGAGGTCCGCTCGGGATCCCCGACTTTGGGCACGACCCTCACGCTTCCTTTTCGCTTCGGAAGGAGGGGTGGAATGTGCCGCCTACCCTCGGTGGGCACGAAGCGTGGGCACTTTCGGTGAGTGTTATCGGGTAGTCCGAGTGGAGGCCCGAACCTCGCGTTTGCTAAGGGTCGGCTAGCGGTCCGTAGACGCACTCCAAGAGTACCGAGAGGTTTCCCTAGTGGGTGCCAAGGCCGTCATTGGGCCTCAAGTGGCTCGGTGCCTCCCCACGGTGGGATCCCATTCGGAGACTTCCCGGCCGGTCTTGACACGACTTAGGACGCCCGAGCGATCGAGCGATCATTCGCCGGGCCTCGGCCATTTGTAGGCTTCGCCCAAGGTCGCCCTCGACTCTATGGCCCCTGGGCGACTGCGTCGAAACCTCTGGAGGCCCAGCCTTGAACCCTGGACCGTGAACGGGCTCGGTGCCCTTTATCGATTTATAACGGAACTTCTAGCGTGGACTTAGACCGCTTGTCTTTGTCTTGGGCGCAGAAGAGCCCCCGAGCCTCCGCCAGAGCCGGAGGGCGTCGTGGGTCCCGCTTTTTTCATCCGACCCTCACATATCCTTTTCGTTCGGACGGAGGGTTTGTTTGCCGAGCCCATTCTGGTGCGAGCCGGAGCCGCTAGTCTCGGCAAAGTTGCAGGAAAAGCTCCTAGCCTCTACGCGGAGCGAGAGGGCCATCGGGAGTTCCCCTGGCTTTTTATACGCCCCTCGCACGTGAGGGTTTGTTTGCCGAGGCCCCTTTGGGCGCCAGCCCGGGTCGTGGGGTCTCGGCGCATCTGCAGGAAGAGCCCCCTAGCCTCTGCACAGGGCGAGAGGGCCATCAGGAGCTCCCCTGTCTTTTTGTACGACCCTCATGCTTCCTTTGCGCTCGGAAGGAGGGTTTGTTTTGCCGAGCCCTTTTGTGCGTTAGCCAGGGTCGCCGGGTCTCGGCAAGGTTGCAGGAAGAGCCCCTTAGCCCATGCATAGAGCGAGAAGGCCGTCAGGGGTTCCCCTGACTTTTTGTACGACCCTCATGCTTCCTTTTCGCTCGTAAGGAGGGGTGGAATGTGCCTCGCTACCCTCGGTGGGCACGAGCGGTGGCACCTCCGGTGAGCTGTTTTTGGGTAGTCCGAGTGGAGGCCCGAACCCCGTTCGCTAGGGGACGGCTAGTGGTCCAGAGACACACTCCAAGAGTACCAGAGGATTTCTCTAGTGGGTGCTGAGGCCGTTCGCTGGGCCTCGGTGGCTCGGTGCCTCCCTACGGTGGGATCCCATTCAGAGACCTTCCTGTCGGTCTCGGACACAACTTTTGGGCGTCCCAAGCGTTTCGCTTGCTTAGGTCTTGGCCCCATATAGGCTCGCCCACGGTCGTCCCTGACTCTGTTATCCTGGGGCGGCTGTCGAAACCTCTTGGGGCCCAGCCTTCGAACCCCTGGACCGTAATAGGCTCAGAGCCTGATTCCTTCATATAGAAGGAATAGGCCGTGGGGAATATCTTCCCTATTGGCTCGGCAACGGGTGGCGCGCCTTTTGAGGCGGTTTCCTAGGGAGGCGAAACGATGCCTGCTGCTGTAGTGGCTGAGCGTGACATGGTGGATGGGACGTAACTGTTCTCGCATTTAATGAGGGAGACATGGGCGCGTGGGCCGACGAAATCGGCTCGTGGTTAACTGCGTCGGATCGGGGGGAAACTTCCCCGATTTCGTCGCCCGTCTGTTTCGCCTCCTCCCTGCATAAATACCCGAAGAGTCCCGCCCCTCCTCGTCTTACCTTGCCTGTATTAGCACTACCTCCGTCGAGCCGTCGCTAGAGCAGCGGGTGCCGGGAAGAAGAGGGGAGAAGAGCGAGCCTAGGGAGAAAGCGAGGAAAAAGTAAGAGCGTGGGAGAGAGAGAGAGAAAACTCACCGCCGCACCCGATTCCTCCATCGCACCCATGGCCGACGACATCATCGTTGTCGAGGCGGACCCCTAGGATCCGTCGGATGTCACCGAGGAGATGCTTCAGTCGCTTGTCGACGGCGGACTCCTTCGCCCGGTGATAGACCCCACCAGGCCGGAGTGGATTGCTCCGTACGGCGAGCGAGAGCCGAGGCCCCGCGATGACTACATCGTAAGCTTCGTCTCCTTTCACGAGCGCGGCCTTGGTGTCTCGGCGGATCGGTTCATGCGGGCGCTCCCGCATTACTACGGCGTGGAGCTCCACAACTTCAACCCCAACTCCATCGCTCAGGCAGCTATCTTTGTTGCCGTCTGCGAGGGGTACTTGGGGATTGCTCCCTATTGGGAGTTGTGGCTCCACCTATTCGGCGGAGCACACTACCAAGCCGACGGGCACGCTTGGGTACGAGGAAGGCGACGAGGGCGGCGGGTGCACTCTCCAAGTGCGCCAGGACCGCGCACTCTACATTCTCGCCCACCTCGCGTCATCCAATCACGCGGTGGTACACGAGTTGGTTCTACCTTCATAATGACGACGGAGGACTTCCCCTACTACGGGCTCGGGCGGATTGTGGGGAGTTGCCCGGAGAGATGGAAGTACGGCGTCCCGAAGGATGACCAGCCCAAGCTGGAGCCTCTTCTGGAGGGGCTGGCGAGGCTGCGGGGCCACGGTCTCACCACGGCTGTAGTCGTGGCCGCCTTCCACCGCCAGAGGGTGCTGCTGCTGATGGCTCGGCGGCGGCGGGTGTTTGAGATGAAGCCGGGTGAGCCCATTGAGGGCACCTGGATGTCCTCCTCCGCCCTTTCCGATGAGGAAATTCTTCGTCGGGTGGGGGAGACGGTAGAGGCGAAGCTGAGGGGCGGCAACTTGACCCCTATCGCTATGCGGCCGTCGTGGGGGTTCCTTTTGTAGGTAAGTCGTGCGCCGCTTGTAGCCTCTGAGCCTCCTCAGTCTCCCCTTACCCCTTGTTTCCTTATGCGCGCGTTAAATCGTTCCGCAGGGATGAGGGACGACGCCATCTCCGCCGCCTGTTCTCGAGGACGCGAGGCGCGGGCGATCAACGCGCGCAAGCACGCCGGCGCGCAGAAAAAGCGGAAAGACGCCAAGGCGGGTAAGCGCGACAAGCAAATCTCGCGCGCGCGAGGAGTCGGATAAGCACCCGCCGTCAACAACGGAAGGATGGTCTCCGCTGGAGGAATCTCGTCGACGTCGCTGCCGATGGAGGCCTCTTGACGAGGATGACGGAGCGAGGTGGGGGAGGTCCCTGGACCATCTTCCCGACATAGTGGAGGTGGTACCCGGGCGATGGCAAGCAGCTCGGCACTCCGGGGAGGAGGAGAAGCGGACCTGTGGCCGGCGGTTGTTCCGCCCGGGCTAAGGCCGACACGCCGAGGCGCTGGTGTTAGCAACGCGCCGTCAGCCGGTGGGCTCGGCGGTTGTAGGGAACAAGTGGCGGTGGAGGCGACACCACCGCCCCCGCAGAGGACCGAAGGGGTGCCGGGGTCCATTGAGGACCGACCGGCGCCGATGGATACGGAGGCGACGCCTCGCCGCCGCCTCCGCCGCTGCGGATGAGGTTTGCCGTGTATGTAAACGGTTGCCGCCTGCTCAATGTAAAGTATTTTTGGCGTGGTCATAGTGCCTTCCGCTCGCCTTTTGGTCTCGCGCTGACCCTGTTGGTTATTTTTCCTTAGTCGGAAGCGGCCTGCGGACGAGCTTCCCTTGGCGCCCCTTAAGGCGCTCAAGGCGAGCCCCGGCTCCTCCGCCCGCTGGGTGGTGGAGGCACAAGCCGCTATCCAACGTGGCACGACGTCGGCGAGGGTCGATCCGAAGGAGCCGGCCGCCCAAGGAGGGGCTGCCGTGGTGGCCCCTGCACACGATTTAGGGAGGAGTGCCTCCACCCCGTGAGGGCGAGGCTCACGAGTCGGCGGGGGCCGGGCGTGCCTCTTGGTTGCCGAGGCCCCGGGGTCTCCGGGCTGAGGCGACGGAGGCCGTGGCGCCCAAGATCGCCGAGACCGCAGATGGTCGCGGTCGGTGATTCTCGCTGGCCCTCCGAGGTCGCGATGGATGGCGGGGCCGGAGCCCCGAGACCACCAAGGCTATCGTGATGGCGGCGAGGCCGTCCGTCAAGAGGCGGAGATGAAGGCGGCGGCGGCCTTGGAGGCGCCCTTGCTTCAGGGGCCGCCGTTGTTGTGAGAGCGCGCCCGGGAGACGGAGGTCTATCCGATCTCCTCCGACGATACTTCCTGGGCGCGGGAGGTGGTCGACGCCAAGAATGCCGGTGCCGTGGGACAGCCGGCGCCGATCTTGGACAAGGGAAACTCGGCCCTCGTGCGGGTGCGACCCAAGCCTCGCGGGTGGGATCACCCACGGGTACTGTGGCGGAGCCGGGACGACCCTGAGGGGGAGCCTCTGTTCGTCCTCGAGGACGTAGCCGAGGGCGGGCGCTGGGGCACCTTCGAGCAATACCGTCAGCTGGCGGAGCGGTCGCTTCGGACGGCCCTGTCCATGGTGGCCGATGACCTGCCCGGAGTCGCCTAGGTTTGCATTTTCCTTTCTCGCGCGACATTGTCCTTTTCTGTTTTTGTTACAATCAATGACCCCTGTTCTGCTTCCCCAGGAGCTTGAGACCTGGTCCCTTGGGAAGTCGGTCTTTCTCCGGCAGAGAGAGGGCGCAGGGGACCACCAACGGCAGGAGGGCCTTTCGCCGGCCGCGCCAACGAAGCTCTGCCGGGCAAGTGAGCGAGAGGTAGAGGACCTCCGCCTTTGTTGTGCCGGGACGAAGGTCGAGGCGTGCCATGGCTCAGACGCAGCCTGCCCCCGCTGGCGTGGTGGGTCAAGGAGTTGGAGGAGGAGCTCACCCATGCGGTCAGCGATCGGGATGCCTTTAGGGGCCGAGCCACTGATGCTACAGCCTCGGCCGCGGCTCTCGTGGGGCAGCTGGGGGCGGAACAGAGGGCGCACCAGCTGACGAAAGGTGCCTTGGATGAGGCCCTTATCAGACTGAGGCCTCATGAACCGAGGCCGTGGTTTTGAGGGGGACGGTCGAGGGTGAGTCTTAGTCCCCTCATTTTGTTTTCTTTTCCTTATGTTCGCCTCCCTAACTCCCTTGTGTGACGCAGAGCGGGGAGTGAAGCTTCCAGTGGCCGAGGCATCACGGGTCGAGGCCCCTGGCTTGAAGGAGGAGGCCGAGGCTTCTGTGGCCGAGGGCCCTGCTACTGGAAGGAGAAAGCCGAGGCCTGCCAAGTCGAGACCCGACACCGGGAGCCAAGGCCAAGGGTGAGTTCCGTGGGCTTCTCTCCTAATTTTAGGTTGTTTTTCCCTCGCTCAACCTTACTCTGCTCCCCATGGTGCGTAGTCGAGGCGGAGGTTACTCGGGCAACCGAGGCTTCCAGTATGGTGTGCAGACGGTGCTCGATAATCGAGATCGGGAGCACGAGGCGCTACCAAACATGCCGCCTTTTTCGCTCTGCGAGGCCTTGGAGGTTGAAGGTTCAGCCAGCAGCCCCTAGGAAGCCGCTTGATCGCTGGCTGAGCAACCGGATGCGTGAGCGGCTCGGAGAGAGCGCCGCACACGGTGTCAAGCGCTGGCGCCGCCATCTCTTCTCACTACGCTGCAGCATCAACCTCCCGCCATTAGTGATGGGTATGTCCCACCGATGATGACGAGGAGGCCGACGCGGTGGTTACTGGTCGATGGAGGCGGTAGAAGGCCTGCACTGGGCCGGGCGACGCTCTTCAAGAGGAGGTGGTTCCTCCCCTACCACTGCCAGTGCTGAAGGCCCTAAGCCTTGATCTGGGCCCTGGGGGCTATGTAAAAATAGAGTAGGAGTTATTTTTGTATCGTAACGCTTGTGGCCGTCGAGGCCTTTATTTTTGAAGTATTTGTGTTTCTTAGTTGTTTTTCTCATGTTTTCGAGCCTCTGTCCTATGTTGCTCCTGATCAGATTTCGCTTTGCAAAACACCCCCTTAGGGCCTAAGCCATCCCTTGGGCGAGAGGTAGTGAGGGAGTGCCATAGCCTGGAGGCATGGGCCGTCTCACGACTCTACCGGCCTCTTGCTTAGGAAACAGACCTTGGTCCGAGGGATTTTTACAACCGATTTGTCAGAGCATGCTAGAGTCTTGGCGTAGGAATTTTTGCGAAAAACGACTAAAGAATAGTGCGTGGGACCTAGGGGGAGTCCCCCATCTAGCCCCCGAGGGAGGCTTGGTTCTGCCGAGGCAGAGCCGAGCCTCTCTTGTCGTGTTACTATATTGCCGAGCTCGGGGGGTTTCTCGAAATATTATATCAACTAAAGAACGCTTTTTAATTGTTATTTCGAGAAACGACATATACAATGCTTGAAAATTTAGGGATAAAAGCGACGTAGCTGTTCTATGTTCCAAGCGTTGGTGAAGACTTCGCCCTTCTCGTTGGCCAGCTTGTAGGTGCCGGGCTTTAGTACTTGGGTGATGATGTACGACCCTTCCCATGGCGGGGTCAGCTTGTGGCTGCCCTTGTTGCTCGGTGTTAGCCTCAACACCAGCCGCCTACCTTCAAGTCTCGGGCCGGACGCGTCGAACTGGCCCGAGAACGCCTGTGAGGGCTCACTGGTATTTGGCCGAGTGTAGTAGCGACGACGCCTCGGCTTCCTCTAGTTGATCGAGGGCGCCCTCTCGGGTGGTGCGGTTACTTTGTTCGTTATAGGCTTGTAGCCTCTGGGAACCATATTCCAAGTCATTGGGGAGGATGGCCTCGGCCCCATAGACCGTGAAGAAAGGCGTGAACCCCGTGGCTCGGCTTGGAGTGTTCCTCGTGCTCCAGATGACCGATGGGAGTTCAAGTGAGCCATTTCTTGCCAAACTTTTTCAACGGTTGTGAATCCTTGGCTTGAGGCCTTGTAGGATCATGCCATTGGCACGCTCTACTTGACCGTTGGTCCTTGGTGTCCCACGACCCACCTGTGCCACACGGATGTGGTGGTCGCCGCAAAACGCCGTGGAAGTTTTTGCTTGTGAACTGTGTCCCGTTGTCGGTGATGATGGTGTTGGGGACTCCAAATCTGTGGATAATGTCAATGAAGAACAAAGACCGCCGCCGGATTTGATTCGATTGATCGGACGAGCCTCGATCCATTTGGAGAACTTGTCGATCGATACCAAGAATGGGTGTAGCCCACGGGGTTTTTTGCAGAGGCCCGACCATGTCGAGCCCCCACACGGCAAACGGCCACGTGATGGGGATGGTTTACGGGGCGTGGCCGGGAGATGTGTCTGCCGAGCATAGTAATCGCATCCTTCGTAGGAGCGCATCTACCAGAAGGCTAAGCGGCGATCGCCGCCGGCCAAGAGAACCCTTGGCGGAAAGCGTTCCCCACAGAGCGTCCGAGGCGCCGCATGGTGCCCGCAAGCGCTCAAGTGCAAGTCCTAAAGGTGGCTCGGCCTGTCTCGGCAAAGGATACATCGTTGGAGGACACCGAGAACTTCACTGCATAATTCGTCATTGTAGAGGACGTAGGTCTTGGCTCGCTAGCCATGAGCCATCGTGCTTCGGGTCCTGCTCTAGGAAGCTCCCCGATCAAGCCAATCGAGGAATGGATTCGCCAACCGCTGCGCCCCGATCACCGCGGAGGCTCGGTGTTGACTTCCATGACCCGGGCTCCCACGAGGGGTCTTGGCAGCAGTAAGGGTCGCCGATCTTTTGCCGTGGCCCCACAGTGGGCCCTCCTCTATCGCCGAGGTGTAGTCAATGGAAGGTTTGTGGAGGTCTCTCGCGAAGACGCTCGAGGGGACCGGGCCCGTGTCGAGGCCATCTTTGCCCACCGTCGGGCGGCCTCATTGTACTTCCACGCCGACGTGGTTTAGTTCGAGGTCGTCGAACTTGTCTTCTAGGGCGACGTACTAATTTGCAAAGAAGCCTCCATTTTGGGGTCGAGGCAATTTGACTCCTTCATCACCGATCCACGACATTTAGCCGCGAAGTCGCCTCAAGCGCCAAGACGTCCGTGCCCCAAGTTCGATGGCAACTTGCAAGCCGCTGATGAGGGCCTTGTACCGGCCACATTGTTGGAGGCGGCGAAGTGGAGCCGCACCATGTAGCGCATGTGTACTCCGAGGGGCGAGATAAAGAGCAGACCGGCGCTACCGCCTGATCTTCATCAGGACCCGTCAATATGTGGTCCAAAGACTCCGCCCTCAATTTGAGCAGTGGTAGTTGGATGTTCGTCCACTCAGCCACGAAATTGGCCAAGACCTGAGACTTGATCGCTTTCCGAGGCGCAAAAGTCAAGGTTTCCCCCATAAGCTCGACGGCCCACTTGGCTATCCTGTCCGAGGCCTCCCGGTTATGAACTATCTCTCCCAGGGGGAAAGATGATACCATAGTCACTGGGTGAGACTCGAAGTAGTGACGTAATTTGCGCCGGGCTAGGACCACGGCGTAGACCAGCTTCTGGATGTGGGGGTAGCGTGCTTTGGTCTCGGAGAGTACCTCGCTGATGAAATAAACAGGACGTTGGGTGGGTAGAGCATGCCCCCTTCCTGCCTCTCTACCACTACGGCCGCGCTGACCACTTGGGTCGTTGCGGCGACGTACAGTAAGAGGGTCTCGTCCCTGGCTGGGGGTACCAGGACGGGAGGATTTGTGAGCAGCGTTTTGAGTCTGTTGAGGGCTTCTTTGGCCTCGGGGGTCCAAGAAAAACACTCGGATTTTCTCAAGAGTCGGTACAGAGGCAAACCTTTTTTGCCGAGGCGCGAGATGAAGCGGCTCAGGGCCGCAAGGCATCCCATGACCCTCTGTACTCCCTTGAGGTCTCTGATTGGTCCCATGCTGGTTATGCCCGAGACCTTCTCTAGGTTGGCCTCAATGCCGCGTTCCGAGACTATGAACCCCAAGAACATGCCTCGGGGGACCCCGAACACACACTTCTCGGGGTTGAGCTTGATGCCTTTCTCTCTAAGGCATTTGAAGGTTATCCTCAAGTCATTGACGAGATCCTCGGCTTTTCTGGTCTTGACCACGATGTCATCTACGTAGGCCCCGACGGTCCGCCCAATGTTGTCGCCAAAGACCTGGGTCATGCAATCACCGACACGCGGCACACTGCGTTCTCGGGGCCGAAAGGCATAGTCACGGAGCAAAGACATGCCGAATGGTGTGATGAAAGAAGTCGCGAGCTGGTCTCGACTTTTCATCTTGATTTGATGGTAACCGTATACGATCAAGGAAAGACAGGGTCTCGCACCGCGGTGGAATCAACGATTTGATCGATTCGGGGTAATGGAAAGGGAACCTTCTGGACAAAGCTTTGTTCAACCGGTGTAGTCTACGCACATCCTCCATTTCCCATTTTTCTTCTTGACTAGCACGGGTTGGCCAACCACCGGGTGGGACACTTCTTTGATGAATCCGGCCGCCAAGAGTTTTCAGATCTCCTCACCGATGGCTCTACGCTTTTCCTCGTCAAAAAGGGCGCAGCGTTGCCTCGCCGGTCTAGATCCGCCCGGATGTCCGTGGCATGTTTCGGCGACCTCCTTCGTATGCCCGGCATGTCCGGAAGGACTCCATGTAATATGTCAAGATTCACACGGAGAAAGTCGATGAGCACGACTTCCTATTTGATGTCGAGGGTGGAGCCGATCCTCGCCCCGGCCGTCTGGGCAAAGCGGGTCGACCGGGATGAGCTTGATGGCCTTCATGGGCTTGAACGCCCCTCGTGGCGACGCTTGAGTCGTGCACTCGCCACCGAGTTGGTCGAGGTGGGCGATGAGGGTCTCGGCCTCGCGAAGAGCCTCGGCGCACTCGATGCACTCGGCGTCGCAATGATGCATGCTCGTATGTGGACTCAATCGTGATGATACCGCCTGGGCCCGCATCTTGAGCTTGAGATAGGTATAGTTGGGGACCGCCATGAACTTGGCGAGCACTGCCGCCCCAGATAGCATGGTAGGCTCCCTCGAACCCGACTACTTCAAGGTAAGGACTTTTTGCGGTAGTTGGAGGGAGTGCCGAGAAGTGACACGGAAGGTCGGCGCGCCCGAGGGTCGTGGTGCGCCTCGGCATGATGCCGTGGAAGGGTGCGATGTCGCCGAGCCTCGATCGGTCGATCTCCAAGAGCTCTAGGGTATTGATGTAGAGGGTATTGAGGCCGCCGCCCGGCCCATCAACACCTTGGAGAGTCGGGTGTTGCCGATGATCGGGTTGAGGACCGCTGGGTACCGGCCCCGGTCGGAACATGGTCGTGGTGGTCGCCCCGATCGGAAGGTGATCGCCTCCGAGACCGGCCGAGGTACTCGGGGTGGCCACCTTGATCGAGAAGACCTCTCATGGCTCCTCTTGGCGCCGCCGCACCAGAAGGCACGCCGAGGGTCCCCAAAGATCATGAAGGCATTGCGCACTCGGGAACCCGTCGCCCCTTATCGTCGCCCCGGCCGCCTGGCGCCTTCGCTTGGCGGCGTTGTCGGGGAGCCCAAGCCTCAGCGTAGTAACGCCGCACCATGGAGCAATCCTCGAG